>VXBR01006348.1:1858521-1943287 GCA_013400215.1 Cisticola juncidis | reverse complement strand
CCCGGTCCCCCGTCGACCGGGCTCTGTCTGCAGCCAGGGTGCGCAGCCCCGCAGGAGCTCGGACCCTGCCGTGTCAGAGGCCCGGCCGGGAGGGACATCGCCGCCTCCTCCTGCTCCTGGAGGAGAAGGTCCTCAGACCGGAGCCAGCGCTGAGGTTCTTTCGCGGGCATCCTTAGGAAAGGAAAGCCGGGAGAATGCAGGGCGTGGAGCGTGGGACCCCTGCGATCCGGCACCTGGGCTGGTGGGGCGCTACCCCCGCAGCGGATCGAGGGTTGCTGGGGCCCCTGGCCGCCCCGGGGATGCTGTCCCGCCTCCTCCCGTCTGCCCCATCTCCTCTGATGCGCTTCCAGCTTGCATGAACCACCTACCTACCGTCCACCAAGCTGGGGAGGATGAGCAAGAGGTGGCCGCAGCATTCGTCGGACAGCAGAGTCATCTAAATTCCCGTTTCTGCTTTAGAAGCCATGTAAGCGTTTTAAAATAACTAATTCTAAGAAGTGCCCGAGAAAGACCTGGTTCCAAGCACCTCTGGTCTCCTCAGAAAAGCAGACCCCAGGTGCACGGGCATCCAGGGGCAACTGAGCCAACACCCCCCATCTCGCGGGAGAGCGTCGTGTGCATGAAGCTGTGCAGGGGAGGACTTTTCTGCTATGACTGTCGCAAGCTGCCCAATATTTAAATATCCAGAGAGCCACAGTGAGGGTGGGAGCCGGAGCGAACGCCCGGTGATTCACCTCAGCCCTCCTGACGAACGTGTCAGTGCGGATAGCAGGTAGTGGGGTGTCTTCCCAGCAGGTGGAGTCAGGAGGCAAACAAACTTGCCATAAAAGTACCAAAGGTACCACCACCCGGCTGAGGACGTTTTTTTTTCTTTCGTGGTTTTTTTTTTTTTTTTTTTTTTTTAAGGATGTTGCTGCCATCAAATAAAATAAACGCTGGTTTTAAAGTCTCCTTACTTCTTACTTCTGAATGGAAAGTTAGCTCTCGCTGAAGTGGTTCTCAGGTGTTTTTCTTCCACCTGCCACTTTCTCTTACAGACTACAGCCGAATTTTACAGCCTGCCTTTCTCACAGAAACCTGCATGGAAAAGAAGCCGGCTGCTTTTTTCAGTTCAGGCCATTCTGAGAAGTGGGAGGGACAGGAACAAAGGAGCTTAGTGCTCAGAAGGAGGTGCTGGGCTTAGCATGCACCAAGGTCCAAGAAAAAGGCACTTCTTGCCAGTTTTCCCAGCAGCTGATGAAAGAGTTCCTCCAGATAATACCATAGAAGAAAATTTGTCCTCCTTGATATTGGGGGTGGGAAGGCAACCATAATGAGTTGAGTCACTCAGGGAATACAGATGTGAATTGTTATCCCTTTAGAATTTAAACTTTCACGGTAGGTTTTATCCATTACTTTTGTGGAGACAGCAAAGAGAAGCAGTGGAAGCTGCTTTTACGAGATCTCGTAGTGCCACTATAGCTTCACTCTTCACAGCATTCATTGGCAGGAGCAGTGGAGTTGGGGGAGGGTCTCTTTAGCTGCACAAGGTCTGGCAAACGGTGCAGCACCCCTGTGGACTCACTGCAGTCGTGTCCCTCTCGTGCTACAGCTGCCTGAGGTGGGCTTGGGAGAGTCACAGTTCTAAATGCTTCAGATGTTTGTGGAAGAGAAAATGCTGAGAAGCAAAACCTTATGCTGAAGCCTGGGGAAAGCAGGAGAGTCCCCTTTCCTGACACTGCAGCAGTAAATTGAAAGCGGTAAAAGAGAGAGCCAGTTTCTCCCAAAGCCCACTATTTAGGATATTTTGTATGTTTTCCAGCTAATACTGTTCATTCTATGATTGGAAGCATCACATTTTTACTGACAGGCTTTATATTTATTTCAAAAGAAATTGCATGTTGCTCTGTTTTCTTAGTGAATAGTATTCATCTGCTTAAATATAAATCTGTCATCCCATAATCTGGAAATAGCTTTCCTAAGGTTTGGGTGGTTTTTATAAATTCCCATTTCGTTAACCATTACCTTGACAGAGAAGCAGCACTTTCTCATTTGCTCTGCTCTAAGCAATTCCCCTGTGCCCCAAGGGACTGTAAGCATGAGTACTTACTATTTAGAATGTGTGTGAAATACTAATCCCACCCATAAATAACCACTGGAAAACGATTATTAACTGCACCTCAATGGTTTCATTTCCGCATGTGCTCAGGAGTCATTACAACACTGAATTCTGCAGAGAAGAGGCTGAGCTAGTGTTTTATGTTGTGATATTATAGTTTTGCTTTGTATGTGGAAAGTCAGGAAAGTCCAAACCTTCCAAAATTTCAGTGATTTTATTCTGAAAATAAAATCATCTTTAAAATCAAATATCTTTAGAGATATTTTCACAATCTTTTGCAGATGCCTGCATTGCAAGCTGTTTGGAGAAAAGCTATTTCCTGTCATAATTTATGTATCTTCCTTGCTTGGCATGGTGTACCCCATAAGAATCACCCAGAACACTGTACTGTCAAAGAAGAGGCTGTTCATATTTAGCTTATTTGAAGCATGGGAAGTTTCAGCATTGAGGTGTCCACAGAAGACTGTGGAGGCATGCTGTATCCTTTGATAAAAGGATCATAAATAATGCATTTGATTGAGGGCTACATTCACAATTTGGATAAAATACTGGAACTGGTAAAAGACAGCATGTAAACCAAATGGGTAATACAGTCATCCTAATCCAGTTCAGGGTCAAAAGGATGGGAATTTGCCATTCGCTTTAGCACAAGTTACATCGGTCCCTACAAGGCTTCCCTAGAAATATTTAATTCTTTTACATACAACTTGGTAATATTCACTCCTGGAAGTGACTTGACTGAGAACTCTGAGAATAGTTACAGCACTATCAGCAGCAATGCAGGCTTCCAAAGCTGCCTGCTGGAAAACACATCAGCTCTGTGGGGGAGAAATTCATGGAGTGGCTATAGCTGCTGTTCAGGCCATGCATCCCTAATGAGATAATTTTTCTTTTAATTTTCAGAAAAAGAGATCACTTCAGAATTAGGGATTTGCAGTGACAGGTAAACATACTTAAGAAGCTACTGTTAGTTGCAGAAATCCATTCCAAGCATGAAAGGCAACATCAGGAGAAGTATTAGAAATGCTCAAATGACTGGAAGACGTACAAACAGTTTGGACTAGGATTATTAGAGGAATAGAACAGTGTTTTCTATCTAATCCCAAAAGCTATCAAGTTATTCAAGAACTGTCTTTTTAAGACAGCTCTTTCCAAAATTAATGATTGTGTTTAATTTTTGTCAGCTTTGTTTGTAGAAACCTGGAAAATCAAGATTTGTGTGTTTATCCAACATCAGATATCTCATTAGAATAGAGTATGAATTGTTTTAATGTCACAATAGATTTATTTAAATCAGTTGCTTAATGCACAATAATCTCACTAACTTTCTTAATGTACAGAGAAGGCATGGGTAATTACATTTGCCTCCTTGCCTAAATTTCTATTTTTAATTTGTGTTATGTTATTTAATATATCCAAGTATTGATTCTTCAGTTCACATCTCAGAACATTCTAAGAGGATCTCCAAAACATTTTGAAGTGAAGGGAAAAAATCCCAACATATGCCTCTAAAAGGTAAATTTTGGGGGTTTTAGTGGGTTTTGGGTTTTTTAAAGAACAATACATTCAGTCAGTAATTCAGAGACACAAAAAGAAAAGAAATAAAAGAGGAAAAATACAGGAAAATCACTTGTATTCAAGTTTTCAAAGAATAAACAAAAATGAATAGAGACATTCCAGTTGTTAGTATTTCTACCACATTCAGTTTTCTCTAGAGGAGGCTATTTTAATTTAGCAATACATATTTTCATTAGTACAGTGCTCAGTAATTATCCATACTGTAGCAGAAACACAGTGGGCTTTGCCCGCACTGTGTGGAGGAAGGAAAGGGAAAGCAAACAAGATAATGACAATCTAGGAATGTTTCCAAAGAATGGGCATCTGATTCCTCAGAATGAGCAAGTACCCTAAGCTTCATTAAGGCAGTGTGCAGCTGTACATGATTCTAGGAGAACCTCAGCCAAGCATCAAAAGTAAGATCTCTTCAGGAAAGTTAAATGCATTGACAGTTACAAGAAATGTCCTCTCTGGTGTTTGTACAGTATATAAATCATAAAATATTCCAGATTACACAAAATTTCCCTGGAAACTTTTTCAAGAGTTTTATGAGATTTCTACAAACCACCAGCAGGCATATTTAAGAAATCATGCATACTTATAAAGTCCCATCAACCTAATTTTTACCTTAAATCAAAAATGTAGTTTAAAACAAAAAATTCACATTATTTGGAATTGCAGGTAATGTAAGACTCTATTAAAACTCAAGACTCATCTATATATTTTCATAGAGTATATGTTTTAAATGAAGCTTAATATGTGCTAAAAGGTCATACTGGTTTTGTGAAATAAGGTGAATTTTGGTTCAAATCCTTACTCTGCTAGACAGAAATTAGTATTTCTGATTAGCATGGTATTTTTAAAAGTCTTATTGCCTGAAAAATGTAACTGTAATAAACACATAACTGATTAAACCCCAGCTCTTGACAGTAAATGTGGGCTTAATCATTCTCATTATCATAATTTGTTTGTCACTCAGTTTGACATGTGTAAAATAGGTTCTGCCCCTCCAAACAAGTTGGTGTGTAGAAGTCTTGTGCTGGGTGTGAAAGCTCTCCCACAGCACCACGATGAGTGACTGAGGTAGAGTTCCTTGGGTGCAGGGATGCTCGCAGGGTGGAGGTTTTAATCGTAGTCTTTGGAGGGAGGCACTGCAGTCT
This sequence comes from Cisticola juncidis, assembly GCA_013400215.1. Taxonomy (NCBI): domain Eukaryota; kingdom Metazoa; phylum Chordata; class Aves; order Passeriformes; family Cisticolidae; genus Cisticola; species Cisticola juncidis. The sequence goes on along the minus strand of VXBR01006348.1, from coordinate 1,938,472 downwards.
CCCACCAGGGAATGCCTGTCAGAGCCTTGGGATCACAGGTCCATGCATGTGCTTGAGCAGTGAGGGGCCTTACACACCCTAGGTCACAGTGACATGAGGTGCAGGGAGGCTGGGAAATGTTTCAGCTGCCTTTATGGCCAATTATCAGTATCACAAAGAGACATCAGAGAAGAAATCTCATTGATTTTTCTCAGCTTTTTAAGTGAAGACGAAATTGGCAGAATTAATTTCAAATGGGTAACCACCTTTATGCAAGATTTAGAGACAAAGCAGCTGAAGAGGTAAAACTTCACATAGTTCTGCCCAGATACATCAGATTTCTTCTACAGTCTTTTCTTCTCCTTTACTCTGCAGTCTGTAAGGAATCTACAGAGTAGGGACTAATTTTCAGCATTTCATCCAGCATCATAATTATAACCCATGTGAGTCTAGAGGGTTTGATTAGCATGAGAACATCAGCTACTACTTTTATAGTTAACCTTACTGTAAGGAATGGGGAGCATAATTATGAGTAGATTTCTAAATATACAGCACATATTAAAGGAAGTAGGATGAAAATGTTTGCATCTCAAAGGACTTAAATTTAGGTTCTGATGACAAAACAAGTAGGTGATTGCATGCAGTTGAAGCCAAACACTAGCCTGGAAAAGGGAGCTAGCAGGAAAACACTACAGAGATAAAATTCATGCTTATCACGTTGATTCCCATAACAAATTCACTTTCTCACTTCCAGTGTTACTCTCCTCTCACTTCTCTTCACACACGCACACAAGTGACATATTTATTCCAGCATGGTTAGTAATGGAATATCTTTGATGCTGTTTTTCCTGTAACAGCTACCCATTTAAATCTCACCAACCAAACTTCTAATAGAAACTAAATGTAGTTATTGAGGATCAGATGCTCAGAGCGAGCTGCGAATCACAGCACACAAGTCTTGAGGGAAATGTCTGAACGTAAAAATGTTACTTACCTTCATCTGAACCTAATGATTCACTTTATACAGCAGAGGCACAGAAGGCTGTGCATCTGAGGTCTCCCTTAGCTGCACTCCTTTCCTTCTGACACATAAGTGAAGTCACATGAAGAGGTCCTGGATGAGTCCTGTTTTTCTGAAAGAGCACTGTAAGGCTGGTGTTTCTTCAGTCATTTGAACCAGATACAGGTACAGGGATGAGAGATGTCTGGCTCTAGAGGATCCAGACATTTAAATGTAATAAGGTCTCCCAGAGGAATCTCATTTTGTCTGCCACTTTTTTTCTCTATTTCTATTCTTGATATATTTTATGGCTTTGAGGTACAACCCCCTCCTTAATTCTTCTTATTATCTCAAAATCTTTGGAGGCAATCATGTCTAAAATACCTCTCTGTGTTTAGTTTTTAAACACTCTGCTATTTCAAAGAGAAAAATAAATTCTAGAAAGAGAGGAGATGCAGGACTTGCCACCTTCACAAGTCCAAACCAGTCATTTTAGTTATTGATGAATATCAAAAAGCAAGAATATTAGAAGTTTTCAATCTTTCAATCAGAAGACTGTCAACGCATTTCAGTCTTGGCCCACAACATCTTTTCTGTCTGTGTTTTGGACCTTATCTGTTGAACAGGTTTGGAAAAAGATTTAAAGATTTCTTTCAGAGAAAAATATGACATTTGTACATAAATAGCAAATGTCTCAGACAATAAATTGCAACTGGAAAGTAAATCTTCTCTTGTAACTTCCTGTATGATGTGGTTTTAGAATTTTTTATGTTTTCTTAAACTGTTACTTTTTGCTGCCAGGTCCTAAGAATAAAGATATGGCATAGTTTTCCATACTGTTATGTTCTGATTTGTGCTTCACCTCAAAGGCTTAACAAGATTCTTCTTTTCAAATTCTTCCTAGGCTGATTTTTATCACAGTTTTACAGAATAAGAAAACAATTCGAATTCAGGCAGCAAATATATCCAGGACTGTTGCCTCTCTCCACACTACCCAGGTACACATGTACACAATTACATCTTTATTCTTTAGTAATATTGATCCATTTTTCATCCAGTGTAAAGTTCCCCTCTGAACTGTGAACACAAGTTAAATGTTAGCTGGATACTCAAAGAATGCTGCAAAGTACAGAAGAAAATTTGAGAGATATGCTTAAAATTTCTGGTCTCAGTTTGAGCACATGGTGTAAATTCAATAGTTATAATTTCTATACACTCTTTCTAAAGAGGGTGATTTCTAAGGACATCAGTAGACATTTGGTGGGACCAGTTTGACTGCATATTAATCTTATGAAAATCCTTTTGCAAGACCTTTTGTGAGGCTGGTATCATTTTTTCTCAATGTAACACCCCTGAACTCATTTTGCAAGGTGAGTTGTCCTAGTTGGGAGGTTTCCTTGTTGGGGCATGGAACCTGGCTCAGCACATGTCCCTGCAAACATGGGTCCTTGAAAGATGAGTTGAAAACTGAGGGTCAGTAACTTTTAATACATAAATGAAGTATTTAACACTAATGTTATTTCCATATCTGTTAAACCATAATAAAAACTGAAACCTTTGTGGGTTTCATTCATTCTAACAGTGTTTTTATTTACTGTAAGTGCATTAGATGGTGTTTGGTAAAAGTCGTATACTTCAGATGACACAATCCTTGTTAAAGATCTAGAAAATTCATTTAAAGGTGTTTCCAAACCCTTCCAAGGAAAGTCAGACAGGATATGATTCCCTTCTTCCAGAGTAACTTCAGTCATACATCACAGTGTCATATATATAATTTAATAACAAACAATAACAAAAATAAGGTCCAGTGGACTGAACTTTTTTCTGCAAGTTCATTTTGCTTTCCAGTATAAAATGTTCATGAGATATTCTTTCAGCTATTCAAGATTTAATAAATCCAGTAAGGTGAAGGACTCTGCTGTTTTTGCTATGTGTTTTGATAGATTTTTTTTTTTTTTTGCTATATGTTTTAATTTTTTTTCAGGATGAGGTTGAGAACACAAAAAACAGATTTAGTTTATTTGTCTTTTTCTTTTTTTGTAACTATTATGAAGCTGCTAGAACACTTTGTGCCCAGAAAAAAGCCATTTAAACAAGGTGAATTTTCTTACTGTAGAATGCATTTGGTTCAACCAATAAAGCAGTCCAAATAGTGAAGGCTTGTTTGGTGGAACCATGTCTGCAGCCTCTTGGAGAGGACTCTTTCCTCTGAGTTCACAACCTTCTGGTCAGGACACTATGTTTTGATTCAGCAACTATTACAAGAAGGATATATAGCATCAGCCTCATGAGGAAAAATGAAAAATGTCTAACTGGGATAGCTCAGAGAAAGATAGCAGTGATGCTTTCATTGACATCACTGCTAGATAACCTCTGAAAACACATGGCACTTATCTAGTTGCCTAAAACTGGGTCTGAGTATCCTACTGAATATTTGCTCAAAAACATAACTCCTGGTGCTCTTTTATATCTGTAGAGAAGGGTGAAGAGAGGCAAGCAAAATGCTGAGCAGAGTTTTACTATGCTTTTGTGTATATTATGTTGTTTCTGGGAAACTGATGACAAGTAAAATTGGTTGGATTTATTTGAGAGCCAGAATATAGCTTACCAAGTTGTTGCTGAATGTTCTAACTGCATACATGCTGTACTATCTAGTTGTCTAGGTAACTGAAAGAATAGTTGTAGCAAAGAATTATATTGAAGTCACTAATTTCATAATTTATGAAGAACATGAGTACTAGATGAGGAACTGGACAAAATACTACTTTGAGAAGACAGATTGGGGAGGAGAGAAATTTCCTCCTACTTCATCACCATTTTGTTGCTTCATAACTTTGAGATTAAATCAAAACACTTTTCTGGTAATTTTTGAGAGACAGGATGATGTGGGGTGCTGCCCTTGGCCCCATCATGCAGGAAGGTTAATCTGATGTACCTATTGTGCTAAATACTTACTTCTAGATTTAGATACACTGGTGTTCTCAAGACTCATTTAGAGCATGCAAAAGGCAAGACAATTCTCTCCATTATAAAAGCACAGTGAGTTATCTGGCAAAAAGGTTTAGAAATTGTCCCAGTCACCTGTATTTTCCTGAAATACAGTTAAAGGATGTTTCACTCTGAGAAGAGTGAATATGATGGTTCCCTAGTTTCCCTGTTTCTCATCTGCTTTGATGTCCTAATCTGGACATGTTAGAAGGGAACTTGCATGAGTCCTGCTCCATAACCCTATAAATCCTTTTCTGATTCTACTTTTGGTATTTCTGTGTCAGGTTTTGGCATGCTTTTAAAATAAAAAAAATATTTTCGTCCAATTTGGCATTCATAGATTGAAAACCCATCACCTTTATTTTTTTCTTTTCCCCAAATATATGTCTAGAATCTCATTGTCATTCTATTTGAATTCTTTTTATTTAATTGTCTTTATGCACTGTTTTCTCCCCTACTGTCCTTTGGAGCTACTTGAGAAAGATAGAAACAGTGCTAGCAATGAGCAAGAGGAGCTCGTGGGAAAGTTAAGGTTTAAGTAAGAGAAGATTATTTTTTTCACAGCTTAAGTATTTTTTTTTTTCCTACATGAAGATGATTTGTGATTCCTGACCCACAACTACTCTGTTTGTCCTGTTATGGGCACTCAGTATGGAAAATACCAGGGAGAGCACAGCCAAAACAAGGAGAACCCAAGAAATGCTTCAGCCAGCCTGTATCTGCCTCTAGAGGTCTCCCAACTCTTCTTCCTTTTGAAAGCCCAAATGAATGCATTTGCCACCTCTGTCAGCTGCCTTCAGCAGGTGGTCTTTCTCTGGCCATCCCGTCATGCCTTGGCCCTCAAAATTATCTGAGTAACATTTGTGGTTTGTGTTTAACAAATACAATTATTTCTTGCTGTTACTTAGCATTATTGTACCCTGTCAGCTGACCTCAGTACATCTCATGAAGAAAGATTTGCTGGCATTTTAAGGAAAAATACTGGGCAATGCAGACAGTTTGTGTCACAGTAAAAACTGGTGACTTTAAATGAGCATTTAATTCGTGTACTCCATGAACACTTTTCCAAGCAAAGTGTATGCAAAAGTGAGTGGCATTAAAATGTCTTTGCGGTACCTGTCAGCAGAAAAATGGAATCCCCACAAACATTTGAAAATGCTTTTGCTCCCCTGCTTGTAGCATCTCAGAATGTCAGCTGGAGAAGCATGTCTGCCAGGTTTCTTCCTTCCTTGGAGGTGATGGCTGTCTGTCTGTCTCAGCTTTTGCCAATGGAATTCAGGAGTTATTTGGTAGGGGTTACTCAGCCTGTTTCATATTGTTTTATTTAGGTGTGACTTCCAAGGGGTTTTGTCTAATTTGCATCAGTGAGAAGACAGATTCGCTCCCTGAATCAGTACAGTGTAACACTTTCCTGTTAGCATAATCCGGGAGCAGACTGAAGCAGAACAGGGTGGCATTTCAATGTGAATTTAGACCCATTTTCACCCTCTGTGGGAGAAGAACACGGCTGCATTCAGAGCGCCAGCAGGAGCTCAGCAGGAGCTGCTGCTCTCAGGCACAAGATAGAGGCAATCAGGTGCTTCCTGCAGGTGCTGTGGAGCTGCTTGGTTTGGATTGCTTCCTCTCACACCAGCAGGATGCTGCTGGTCCTGTCCCAAGAAAAGGAAGTGGGTGCTGGCTCACAGCTGGCAACCTGGCAGCAGCAAATATTTCTCATGCCCCTTGTTCCTGGGAATGAAGGGTTTCTGCTCATGCTCACATTTTAAACACCAAATGTAAAAGATTAAAGTGGCTAGCCTGATTTTAAAAGGGAGACTAAATGTAAGGGGCAGTCAGCTAGGGGAGCAACCTTCACAGGTTTTCATGAAAAATTGGAGGAGAACAGGAACATGGAAGATGCAGTATCAAAAAAAACACATAGTCAGAAATACTGTTGTCCCCTAACTGATGTCTCATATCTAGAGCCCTGGGCTGGAGATAGATTTGGTTAACAAATTATTATGTGTAGAGTGAAAATTGCTGTTTATAAATATCCATCCTGTTTCAGTAGAAAATAATCAGAAATTTGGAGACATTAGGGTTTTTCATAGGGCACAATGTGCTATGAAGAAAATTCATTCCAAGTCACAAGAAAATCTACATAATTCATATGATAAATCTTTAAAATAATGTAATATTATTTTTTAAATTTATATATTGGATGTTTTAAAGAATGACACTTGAAATTCGTTTTAGAACTAGTTTTGTGGCTAGGAATTTCCTAGATTTTTAAATTTTTTAATTAAAATATTGAGGCAAGTGGTCGTGGCCATTTTTGATCTAGTGCAAGTAAATCAAAAGATTTTCTGGTTTCAAATTTTGCTTGTTAGTTAACTATGTTTTAAAGTAGATTTTTTTCTTGGTGAATGGATTTGGGTGGGCAAATTTTAATTTTTAATGACCCCCAAAATTTGTAATGCTCCTTTTAACTTAGAGAAAATTTAAGTAAGAAAGAAGTGGATTCAAACCTTTCTGCAACAATGAAAAGAATAAACTTTCTAAGTGACTGTAACTCTAAGGTTACTGTAGTAAGAAATTCTCACTTTTCCATGTTCATTTAGCTTTCAAATTTCAGACCCAGATGGGAAGCAATGAGGACTGTGCCCCTGGCTTTAAATAAGACTGATGCTTCTTTCTGAAGAACTGTTTTCAACCATCAAGCAGCAGCTGGATGAAAAAGAGACCAACAATAAGCTGTGAGAGAGATCAGCTGCCAAGCAAGCATGTCCTAACAAGATGTAAGAAAATCTGTTTAGACTGAAAAATACCAAGAGAAGACCCAAGGGATCATTTAAAAGGAAAGCAAAGGCTGACTTAGTTGCTGCAGGTAAGAAGTCAGATGTTATGGCATTAACTATAAGTAATCACTAAGATTTAGTGATTCATATCAGGGTGTTTTTCTGGTGGTAAGGAGGGTGAAGGAGAGAAATAGATTATCTGTAAGGTGTCATATCTTTCTCACTGGAAGATCTGAAGAGGACCCCATGGAGTCCAAAACAGTTTGTATAGTCTGGTCTCCTACGACTGGGTAAGTCCTTGCTGTGCCCCAATCATCTCAGACCAAATAATCATCTCATTCCCATTCTGAATCATCTCCTTCCAATTCTCTACCCTGTTTTCCAGGCAAAGTAAAACAAGGTTTCGGCCACAAAGCCTAGAAATAAAAATTTCTTGCAGCTGATCCCTGGTTCAGCTAATATGAGGGTGTGCAGTGGTGAATTTCCATCAGAGACTGCAGCTGTTTGGCAACAGCCATCATGGATTAGGCAGAGAGATAAACTGTTTGGCTTCTCTACAGGTTCTTTTCAGTCCTATTTTTTTGTGATCTGCTGCAGAAATATTCAGAGACAAGTTTGAGCTGACAGCCAAACTGGTTGGTCATCATCATGCTACTACATAAAGAAGAGGAGTGGAAAACACATCCTAGCACAATATTGGTACCCCATGATGTAGCTGTGTGGAGGTGAACAGGTGTTGTCTGTTGTAGAATTAGATACCTAGGAGCACAGGTATCATTCTGACTCACCAGAATGCCAAATATCATGTGAAGCTTTGACAGCCCTGGGAATGATGTGATAGGAACAGAAAGAAGGTAACTGCAAACATTTCAAATGCTTGCCTGAGTAAGGAGACCCTTGATAAAACATTTCAGATTCTCCTGTTAGAACTTTGCCTCTTGAGGGAGAAGTGAATTCATTTTTACAATTCCAATGGAGATGGGAAGATAAGCCTTGAGCTGCTTAACCCTTTTTCTCTTACTCCCTTTTCTTCCTTTGATAAACATGCCCACCAGCTCTAGAGGGATGAATATGTGAAGTATTTAGATTCTTTAGCAATGGCATCAGTCCCCTGTTACCTTTGGAAATGTCTCCAAGAGTTTTTCTTTATTATCCTCCTTACTTCAGGAGTTGACACCAAACATAGCAAGTTCTTGGGAATCTAAATTGATAAATAGGTACCAAAGTTAAAATTCTATCTTCAGAGCTGGTGTCAGTGTCTGCTCTTGGAGACTTTTTCATGTCATAGGTAAAAAATGCAGCACCAAAGAAACCCTCAGACTAGTATTCTCATTTCCTAGCTATCCTTTTAAAAGCAGCCCTGAGTATTATGCATTACATGTCAGATATAAGAAAAAAATCATCTGCCAGCACAATTTAGAAAAGCTGATGACTTTAAAGACTTTCAACACAGAGCTGCCACTGATAAAATCTTGCCGTGACTCAGCTATGCTTTGCGTAAGAACAGGTCATTTTGCTACTTATTGTTGATTACTGCATTTAACCCCCTCTGAGATCTTCCAAAGGCCTGTGAAGAGTTAGGAAGAGCATGTTAAATTGGGGATCTATTAACAGAAAAATGATTTTCAAGGACTGGTGGATAAAATTTAAAATATGATTAAAGATGCTCAGATCCATGTATATAATAAATGGCTCGTATTTTTTTTTTCTTATTCTACTTTAAAGTACAACAGCATTCAGGTTTAGGGTAAAATCAGGTGAAAATATTTTTTTCAGTTAAGGCTATAAAAGGTTTGCCTACTTTTGTATACAAAGCTTTTGTGTTCAGTATTAGACCAAAGAGTAAAACAAGAGTGTTAAAAGAGTAAAGTCATACAAAGGCTTCAGAAAAAACCTATTTGTTCCAAATCAACTCGTGCACATATATCTAAATATAAATTTTATATAAAGACTATTCCATACTATATATTTAATAAATGAGTGTATGTAAATAATTCTGTACCAGACAGAATAAAGTAGCTTGGTGCAAAGTGGGCAGGTGGGGACCAGGCCTGGGTGCCTTGGTGGACAGCAAATTTAATACCAGTCAGCAGTGTGTCCTTGCAAGCAATGAGCATAACCAGCAGGTCAAGGAATAGGTTCACTGCTGGAAGGCACTTCCAAGGCCACACTGGGAGTGCTGTGTCCAGATCTGTCTCTTGCAAGATGGGACTTAGGGAATGAGAATTTTGAGACTCCGGCAGAAAACCCCTGCAGTGATCTGCAGCACTGAGGGAACAGGTTTTGCTCAGCCTGGAGGAGAGGAGGCTACAGAGAGATCTGATACTTGTCTCCAACTACCTAAAAGTGTATTATACACAAGATAAAACTTGACTTTCCTCCAACTGGCACATCTGTTAGTCAGGATCCTGCAAAACCAGATCTAAAGTGGAAATTGCACTTCCTGTGAAAAATTCTGTGATTCTGTGGGATTCATCTAGTCTGTTTTTAAAGTTTTCTCATGGTGGAGAATCTGCTATCTGCCCAGAAAATCTATTGTAGTGCTTCCTACAGGAGTGAAAAAAATACTCAAAGTAACTGTACATTTTGAGTGGGTTAAATCTGCTTCTTGAAATATTTGCAAGCTTTAAATTGCAGCGCTGTGACAATGCCTATCAACCAGAGGGTAAAACTGAATACACTGTATTTCCTCTAGCTGAGATGAAGGAAATGGAAATAGTTTGGCATTTAAATAATGGAACTGCATTATCTGAAGCAGGAGTTAGCAGCCTATTCCTTGCTAGAGATGGGATATGTATTTCAAACTCCTTTGTCAGTCCAAGTGTTAAAGCTTCATGAAATTAATGATTAAAATAGATATGGCTGAAGAACGTACAAAATAATTTCATTTCCTCAAGCAATTCTCCATCTCCATTTCTTCAGCATGAATCAGATAGCTGATTTTTTTTTTTTTCCCCCCTAATAAACCCATCTCTGGCACTCCCAGGATTTAGAGTACTATCCTAGTCTACAGCTTGATCCACTCAAGCATCCTGAGTGCCATGCAAGAGTTTGAGGTTAAGCTCACCCTTCACAGATGTATTTTTCTGTTTTCACACAGGATAATCATGAAGTGCTGGCACAGCACTAACAAGATGAGGAATTAATACCTCTGAAATGGAATCTTACCTTTGCCTGTTGCTAAAATATTTTTTAAGGCTGCTACATATCTAGATTTTGCATTTCTTGGAATTGTTTTCATGAACAAGAACACAGTCAACCTAACTTCCAGATGTGTACAAAGAGTAAATGCAACTGAATACTACATTCCTTGAAATGGCAACAGAGCAGGTGTATTCTACAAACAGTGAAAAATTCCCTTCCCAGGGTAGCATTTCTGCACTTCAGAGGAAAAACTAAAAAATGGGTTTTGGTTTATATACAGAATCCTCTCCACTTAGTTTATACCCAGGACATGGTGTGACAGAAAAACTAGTCTGTGTTTTCCTCAGAGACTTTCTGGCCATTGGATTGTAACCTATTACGTCCCACAAAAAGTAGATGAGGTTCTTAATGAGAATATGACTGTGGTGCACACCTTCCCTCATGTCTCCTAAATTCTCTTCAGGGTATTTCTGTGAGTGTGGGTCTGTAAGAGCTGCAGAGGCTCATATGTGGCTTTGCTGAGGGCTGATCTCCTTTTGTGACAGAAATATGCTCTAAAGCAGCTGTAGGAAATCTCTGCATTTGCATGGAGAGACAGAGAACAGTTTGCAGGAGAGCTGTGAAAGTAATGTTTCTGCAGGTTTTATGTTGCAACCCTCAACACTGAGGATAAAACTGAGAATTACTATGACTACTTTGTGTGTTACTGAAGTTAATTCAGCATGGATCTAATTTCTCATAAATTGCACGAGTCAGACCTGTCAGGTCTGTATACTTATACATCTAAGTATATAACGCATTTTTCAAAAAAATTAATTTGACAGTGATTGTCCAAGTCAAAGCATCACAGGATTTCAAGTGCTTGTTTTTAACAAGCAATTAGAAGATTAGTGTAGTTTCTCTTACAATTTGTGAAAGGAATGTGGTGGGTTGCCCCTGTCTGGACACCAGCTGCACACCAAAGCTGCTCTATCATTCACCTCTTCAGCTGGACAGAGGAAAGACAGTACAACAAAAGGCTCATGGGTTGAGATAAGGGCAGGGAGAGATCACCCAGCAGTTAAAGTCACGGGCAAAACAGACTCAACTTGGAGAAATAAGTTTAGTTCATTACCAATCAAATCAGAGTAGCTTAATAAAAAGTAAAACCAAAAATTAAAAATGCCTTTCCTACCCCTCTGCTCTCCCCAGACTTTACTTTATTCCTGATTCTCTACCTCCTCCTCTCAGCAGTGCAGGGGATCAGAAATGGAGGCTGGAGTCAATCCATGACATTGTTTCTGATGCTGCTTCCTCTTCTCAATCTTCCCCTGCTCCAACCCAGGTCCTTCCCAGGGGCTCCAGTTCTTCAGAAACAAACTGCTCCACCTCCAGCCCCTTCCACAGGGGCACCAGTCCTGCCAACAAATCTCCTGCAGCATGGAGACCCATCCCCACACTAGACTAGTCCAGCCAGGACCCTGCTCCTGTATGGGATTCCCAGGGGATCACAACCTCCTTTGGACATTCCCTTGCTCCATAGTGGATTCCTCCACTGGCTGCAGGTGGATGTCTGCTTCACCAAGGGCCTCCATGGGCTGGGCTCTGGGGGGACCACCAGAGCTTCACCATGACCTTCACCACGGACTGCAGGGTGCCCAGAGTACTTCCTCCTCCTTCTCCTTCTCCACTATAAATTTATAAACATTGAAGCTGTGGTCTGACCCACTTCAGATTTAATTTCCAATGAAATAAGTTGCCCACAAGAGCCTCCTGACAAGATCTTGATCAATGTTAAACAGGGCTCCCTCTGACTGACTGGCATGTATGTAGTCAGTGTTCTTTGCATAGGGTTTGCTGGTCTGTTGAGCCCTTTTCACAACAGGCTCATTCAGGTTTATTGTCTTTTTTCAGAGCTGATTTAAGATCTTGTGCTGTTTCTAGCTTCTATGCATGTATTCACTCTCTTCTCAGCTTTGTACACTGATTCACCTCTTCGTATCTTCAGCCAGAACAGCAGACTGAAAAGCTTAACCAAAATGTTTTTATTTCAGCTTTGTGGTGATTCCATAAGGAAGAAGCAGTGCTTGAGCTGTAGCAGGATGCTTAAGGCAGCTGAAGAATTGCACATGGCTTCTCACTAAAATGCTTAGTTCCATCTATAGAGATGAAACTGGTCTGGTAGGAAAAGTCCCCTTCTCCAATCAAAAAGAATTCTCTTTTGTGCATTACAGGAATTTGTACCTGATGTTAAGCAGTTAAATACTTTTCTGGTGGTGATGTGCGATTGTCACCAGTAGCACAAGGCACATAGTCTGACCAGTTGATGCTTGTGATACTAAAGGAGCTATTCAGAGCACATATCTTTGTGATCAGAGGTATTTTCATGACCCTAGCTCTATCCAGGTATTCTCAGCCACCTTCAGTTTATGCATTATCATTTCATTTCATGTCACCCTTCCTTTTCCCATGAGTACTTCTGAGCCTTTCTCCATGCTACTGTTCTCTAATGAGCCCTCTGCCATTACAGCTTCCATTCTGTCTTTTAAAATACTGTCATCAAACCCCTTTTATCACTTTTTTTTTTTTTTTTTTTTTTAATGTTCAGGATATGCTACTATCTCAAGTAAATAGAAAAAAATCACATAATCAAGAAAATACTAAGAAAAACATCCTCTATACAAATCTGTACACGTCACCATATTTCCCTTTTCTTTGGACATTTTACCTCCAGCTGGTGTTCTGTCTTCCTTATCTCCATTACAGGGCACTCAGAGAGGCCAGGGCCTCTCTTTGCTCTACCAGTAAGACACCTTGTATATCTTAACCTTGAACTTAGAAAGTGTTTGGCCCTCAGCCAGTCCTTTGGGATTTATGGTGTCTTGGATATTCAGTCAGTAATCAAGAGCTTTGCAAGATCAGCAGTGTATAAACAACTAATGCTGTCTGGCCCTCAGCCTCTGTCCTTGGCCTGGCAATCAAGAGTTACTTTGTAGGTGTTTTATACGGGATGAAGATGTGAAAACTATTGATGCCTGAGCCAGTCAGGAGGACAGCAAAAAATGCTTCTAGCATTTCAAGGTTTTCTGTGCTGGTGCTGGTGAGCTGCAGTCACAGTCAGTCAGAGGAAGTGAATTGTAACAGAAAAGGGTGAGGATGCCCGAGCATATTTTGTATAACTTCTCTGCTTAGTTCCCTAAGAGAAGAAGATTCATTGTCTCAATTCATTAGCCCATTTCTCTACCTTTTGTAGTATTTAAAGTAATTAGTTAATTTCAGCCAAAGCTGACAGTTGATAGGATGTCCCAAGATGTTCAGTTCTAAAAACTATGATGAGGACCAGTGACTGGATAGACAGGCAAGATCCAAATGCATCATATCACGAAAGAAAATTATTCAGTTCTGACAAATATGAACCCTGAAGAGCAGCAACAGACCATTTAGTAGCTCTAGCTTTGAACTAGTCCTAACTGTGTTGCCACTTACTCATCTCAGTAGGTGTGGAGCACTTGCTGGATGCGGAGGCACCCTGGGAGGCAGACCCAGAAAAGCTGCAGTGATAACATCAAGGGTGGGTGGAGATGCACAGCAGGAGCAGGACGTGGAACCAGCAGGAGCTGGGATCAGCAGCTACCACTGCCTGTAGACAACGAGGGGTGTGTTTGTGATACTTCAGCCCTGGAACACTGAAGGAGAAATGCTTTGAAAGAGAAATCTCTCGAAGGAAAAATCCTTTAAAAGAGGAAGAGAGTAAGCATAAGGTTTCCTTAAATTTCATTGTTGTTACTACTGTTTTTACTGGGATTACTCTAAGCATCCTTATACTTAGGTTTTTCTAATACCTTTGACAAAAATCCCTTTGAGAATGAGATCTGAGAGTCCATCAGTTAGTGGTGCTGAATTCTGCCTGTCTGGATCTTAATGTTGAATCAAGTACTGTTCAGCTATATGAGTTAAACAAGTCTGTAAATGTTCATGATAGTAGTATTCAAAGTTTGTAATAAATGTATCACAAGATGTTCCCTTCTGGGCAGTCAAAAATGTATGGAGTAGGATACACTTTAAAAGGATTGGAAAGTCTTCCTGTCCAGCCATATTTGTTAAATACACAGAACAGATAAGAAAGGGATTTGATAACTTGCAGAACAGCTTTTGCAATATAAGTTTATCTAATCTGCCACAAGTTTATATAACCCTCACTGTCCTGCAGCTGAAATGATGCATGAAGTAATTCAGTTTTGCAATTGTTTTCAGAATTAAAGGTAAAAGAAAAAAAAAAAAAAACAAAAAAAAAACAAACAAAAAAAACCTGTTAGTGGTTGAGACTTCTGCTTTCATACAACTCAATGAAACTCTACCCTCAATTACCAGTTCAAATCAGTAGTTTGTGCATTTTGCCCCAAAATTAAAATGTTGGATGAGGATGGAACTCTCACTTTGTTTATACCTTGGACTAAAGCTGACTTCACAGATTTCAGGTAAAGTGAGAATATATAATCTTGTTCAATGGGTTTATCCTCTTGGGATATGGTAAGTATTGTTATAATGTACTTTATGAAAAGTATCATAATAGAATTATCCATAAGGGCCTCTTACCATGAGATGTACAGTTTGAGAGTTCAACTCTGAACAAATTTTATATATAAATTGCTGTATCCTGTGGCTCCACAGGGCTTACTATGTAAAAGCTATATTCTCTTTTGTTTTATTTCTGTAAGCTCTACTCCATGTTCCCAAATGCTAGGTATCCTCTCTCAAGCTGCCTTAATTAGATTAATGTCATGCCTTCAACTGAGAATAATTTGTGCTTTGCTCAAAAATTATCTCTTCTATCATATGATACATCATTTTCTTTAAACATGGAAAAGCATTCTCCTTTTTCCAACAATATTTTCTAGTCTAATATGAAATACAGTTTACAAAGGTTGCCCTAGAAGGGTTCTCTAAATATTTTACTATTATTATTATTTTTCCCTTCAAAATTAGATTTTCTGAAAGCCATTTTCACCACATGTTTATAAAACTTAAAATGACTGGACAATTAACAGTGTTTTACTTAGTACTTGTTGCTTTATAAATGAATCGATTTGTAAACACAGTAACATGAGAAACAAACCCTTACAGACTGCTCCCCTTACTCCACTTGTATCTGTAACCATAAACACTGAGACTCTGCCTTATCATACACATCAATCCACATGTTGCCACTTATCCAGTGTGCTAATTCGAATGAGCTTTTCCAAGTAAGCAAACTAGTCTTCAGCTTCCAGTATGGATTTCCACTCACAACACAGGCCAGGAAACAGCTCACCACTTTGAGAAGGAACACTGGACTAATGACTTTTTGCTTTTAGAACAGCTTTGTAGGGTATTTGCTTTCAATTAACTTTGACATGTCTGACAACATTACCTTGGCAGTTTTAAAATCTCAGATTAAAATGTCGGTTGAATACCAATGCCACTTCTCAAATAAAGGTTTTCTCACTTTATTTAGAAAGAAATGACCAAAATATTTATGTTTATGTCCAATTTGTCTTCTGTTCATTTCATTTTGTTAGGAAACTCAGTGCCATGATGACATCATGCTGCATATATTATTGTGTGATCAGTTTGATGAAGGAAAATACAGGTGAGCCAACAAAAAGGCATGTATTTGAAATGCCTTTTTGCTGATGTTAAATTAATTTTAAATAAACATTTTCAGCTTCCATTTGTCACAGGTTGTTATGGTGTGCCAGTTCTCTCCTTTCTCTGTTGTGTGAGCATCCTGCTGCCAGCTGACCCTACTAACTCTGCAGTTTGATGGCAATGACCTCCTAAGGACCATGTGCAGGTTCTGTTTCTAGAGATCTTGTCACATTTTATCAATAGATCTTATCCTTGAAAGGGATGGGATTGTGTTGCAAGACACCATAATATTTACTTGCACTCTTCCATTTATCAATATTCAACTATTTCCTTTTGGCTTTCAGGGTCAGATCATCAAAGAGCTGGTAAATCTGAACAATCTCATCAAATATAATAGAAAAAAAAGATTGATTTCTCAAGCTTCTGCTTAAATTACAAAGAAGACAATTTTTCAGGGCTACTGTCCTCTGTTTATTTCCTTGACAAACTTTAGTCAATGAAGGGACACATCTTGCCCCTAATGCAAACAATGACATTGATAATAAGGGAAAAAATCTCAAATTAGAGAAATTAAAAAGAATATCAGCCATAAACTGGTGCAAACAAGGATTTTCTTCTTTTTACTTAACAGATTTTTTGCTACCATGTCTTCTGATAAGAATTGTTGTGTTGGATAATCCTTACTGTGGTGAGGCACTGCAACAGGTTGCCCAGAAGAGCTCTGGATGCCGCATTCCTGGAAATGTTTGAGTTGAGTCTGGATGGGGCTTTGAGGAACCTGATGTAGATGTAGGTGTCCCTGCTGATGTCAGGGGGGCTAGAACTAGATGGTCTTTAAGGTCCCTTACAACCCAAATCGTTCTAGAATTCTATGATTCTCTGATATGTTATCTGAAATACAGTACTATGCAGTATTATCTGCATGGTATTCCTCTGCTGAGGTACAGCTGTATCTAGACTGCATTTTTCTTCCCACCTATTCTCTTTGTAGTTTTCTAAAATACTCATTTAATGACATGCAAATGCCTGAACGTTTATTGCAGAGGAGGAAATATTTTATTTCAGGGGTCAGGGGATTTTCTTATTTTATTTTGTTGATTCACAAGTTCATGTATGCATTCACTAAGAACAAACATTTTATTACCAGTTTGTTCCTTACCTGTTTGTTTATTAATTTTCAATAGATTTTGTATCTCAGAGGTATTTGCTTTCGTTTTATAGAAAAGATACAGTGGAGCAATTGTCACATTATTTCAATTTTCTCTGGTCTATCTTTGGAAAAATCAATAAAATGAGGTGAAAATAAAGACTGTGACTCACTGGCTGATATGCACAGAAAAATGGCACTTTGCAGTGCATTTTTAAAAAACAGCTATGTAAAGATTCCATACAGTTTGGTTCAGATTTGCTCTCTCAACAGATCTAAAATCCCTGGTGACCACTGACATTGTCACAGGGAAATTCCATGCAAACCAGCAGCCCACAGTATTTACTGCTGGAGCAGGATGCCACAATGTCTCTTTTCCAGCTTCAGCCTGCATTTCCGTGGGAGGAGTTTTCAGATGCTGCAAGCTGACATTGATATCCAAGATCTAAAAGCCTTTTCATGCTCTGGAAGCTCAGAATTTCCTCTGGCAGGTTATTGTCCTGCTGCTGAGGGGAAGTTGGGCCTGGGGGCTGCAGGGTGGATTGATGGTGTCTGCCTGCATCATCAGTCCACCTACAGTGCTTTTGGAGCAATGTGTGCTCATTCTAAAAGTCACAGGCATACTTGGGGTGGTTTTAATATGGATGAATTTGCTGCTTTTCTTTCGGTGGGGTGATGAGTAATTTGATTTTCTTTTCCTCCAGTTGATAAAATGAAATGCATATTTTATGGCAAGGCTGTGGGATCCTTTCAAAATTGATATTTTTCATCACAGCTCATTTTGGTCCTAATCAGGAGCATTGCTCCTAATAAAACATAGACTTTTTTTGCCAGAGTATTTTCAGTCTTCAAAAATGCACATCCATTGGTTCTTGGCCACTTTTTAGCACAGCACTACTTGCCCTTAGATTGCTATTCTGTACAGCATTGTTATTATCTACCATGATTATTGCTGCTCGGACATGAGACTCACTAGCTCACTCTAGATGAGATGTTTTAAGGGCTGTCTGCTACAGACTAATGTAAGATCTCTGACTTCAAATATTCTGCAGTAATGAGATGTTTTAACCAAAGTTTTTGTTTTACCTTTCAAAGAACATTATGCTCCAAATATTAATGAATCATGGATATTTTAACTTCCGCTTTGATGTCTTCAATAATATTCTCCTTTCTGTTTCTTGATCTTGTTTTGGGCCTCAGAATGACTTTTCTCTTCATTACTCCCTGAGGAGGTTGAATTATTTCTTCACATCTGTCTTGTCCCACAGGCTCTTCCATTCATCAGGTATTCACAGTGGGTTTGTACCTCTTCTCCTTGATCCAACAACTAGACTTCCTGTAATTTCTCAAATTTTGCTTTAACGAAGTTGATTGCCAATCAAGAATGCAAGGAGTATAGACTGATTAGACACACGGAGATCAGACCCACAAATACAAGTGTGCTTAGACTATACTTGTATAATCAAGATATTCTGTGAAAAATCAAGTAGATCTTAGAGGAGCAGTGGCAATTTCTGTGAGAAATATTATATGAGCTGTTAAAAATGCTCCAGAACAGGGTCTGATATAGCAGAGCAGCTGCCCCATGCTGCTCCATCCTGCTCCTGTAGCTTTAAAAAGAGATTGTTACCATTCAGGAAATAGAGCAAGAAACAAAAATTAGGTATAGCAAGATACCACAACAAAGACTTTCTCTATTGAATTAGATTCAGCTTTAGATTAGATTCTTTGACTCTGGATGCATTTGTACCATTTTACTATCTGTAACAGAAGTTTTTTACTCAGAGGTCAGGATGGGATGGATTTTGTTCACATTTTCCCCTAGATTTTCAACATAATTTTAAAACCTGAATTCCATAGCAAAGGACAAGATGCCCACATAATTCACTTCTTGAGCACTTTGTTCCCAAACTCGAGACCAGCTTTCAAAAGGAACAGGCATGCAGAATGCATGCAGAATTGCACATGTGCAATTATATATATTTATAAATTTAATATGTGCATATGTACCCTGTAAGTGCAGGCTGTATTAAAAAATACAGCATTTACTGCTACACTATTCCACTCTTTATTCTAGCACATCTGGCATCTTCCACAGAAAAACTATGAATTTTCAAAAATGTCAATTAAAAAATGTTGATGATAGAGTACCTGTAGGTAATCACTACTATAATTTGCAAAGTTAAAAGAAATTGAGTGACAAGGAAAATAAATGTAAGGTCACTGAAATTATTAGGGTAAGGCACATTGCATAGCCCCTCCAAATCGCAATGCAATGGTCCTGGCAGCCTCACAAGTGCCACCCTCAGCAATAAGATCTTGTGAAGAACTCCTGTAGAAGGAAATGGTTATGGCAGAAATGTAGCCTCTAGTTCTGACCCATGACAGAATAAATTAATTCAAATTGGCACAGGGAAATGAGTTGTTAAAATGTGGGAGGCCTGAACTTGTTATTTTTAAAACAAGGCACTGCATTTTATACCCATAACTGCCTCAACAATATCATAATGGTAGGTCACTAACTGTCAAGGGAACGCACAGAAAACAAGAAAAAAGGAGGGAATGGAAGGTTATGCTTTCCTGTGCTGACTGAATTTTTTATAGCCATCTGTGTTGAAAGAAATAATCTAGAGATTCATGGAGGATTGGAACAGGAAAATAATGAAAATACTAATACATTCTGGAAACTACTGAACTGTATCTTTCTGAATGGTCTTTTTATTTCCTGCCTATTTTCCTTCCTGTCTCAAGTTTCTATACTGCAGTAAGTATTTATGCTAATTAAGACACAGGAATCTTATGTGTCTTTGAATCAAAGAGGATATTTGTGCAATGCAGGATAGGATGCTGTGATTTGTATTGGTTTTCTCTGCTGTAGTTTTACGTAGTTTTATTTTAGCATGATGGAGCCTTGGTTCTGATTTGAGTGCTTAGTGATAGACCGGGCTGAAAGGAGTTTTCAAATAGCATTACTCTTTTGTATAATAAAGGAATATGTCATGTTGACAATTTTGATAGCTCAGCAGGTGTTCCAGTCTCATGCTGTTATGGCAGAGGAAAAAATGCAAGTTAACTGCAGGTTCCCATTGTAACTGGAGTGTGTCTGTGAGTTAGTTAGTCCATAAGGCACTCCTAAATAATTTTGCTTGTGAGAAGAAGTATTTGAATGTTTATTGTCATTTTTCTTCTGTTCTAGTTTGTCATGCTCTTGTGTTTTCCTCTCTGTCACTTCCTGATTACACAGTTGTTAAAGTAAGTCATGAAGTCTAAGCCTTCATCTCACTGAGTTATGGGGATGTATATACAGATTACAGTCAATATGGCAATTCAGTAAAAAAGCAATTACAGATAAGCATGTCTGCCAGCTTCTGGGTGCAAGCTGTAAGTATCTGATCAGAGACTAATTTCATCTAGTGAGTCAAATGCTTTTCTTACAGTTAATCAGTTCAGATAATATATTTTTTAGGATAAATCTCACTCCCCGAATGGAGTGAGAGAATTATTCCATTTTGATTAGACCTCAAACCTCTGCTTGCCATTTTCTGCTGGGTTTGGCTGGGTTAGAGTTACTTTCTTCATGGTGGCTGGCACGGGGCAGTGTTTTCTATTTGTGCTGGGCACATGATGATAAAACAGAGATGATTTTGTTATTGCTGAGCAGAGCTTATAGAGAGCCAGGGCTTATCCTGCTTTTTGTTCTGCCCTGCTGGCAAGGGGACCGGGGGTGAACAGGAGGCTGGGAGGAGGCACAGCCAGGACAGATGACCCCAGCTGACCAAAGGGACATTCCAGACCATGTGGCATCATGCTTGGTATACAAAGTGGGGGGAAGAAGTGATGCCTTAAGTTTTAGCTTTCATGTTTTTCAGTGCTGCCTAGGGGTGCAGTTCTGAGCCTCATATTAAGTGCTAGTAAGCTCTCTCCACAGAATAGGTAGACAAAACAAACCCTTTTCCTGCTGAAGACCAAGGGCAACTTTCAGGCCCAAAGGCATGAACAACAATGGACTGAAGGGAGGAACAAGAAGGAGCGGACCTCGCAGCCTGAAGCTGTAATTGGACAATTAAATCCTAACATGCAAATGGACCAAAACTTATACAAGTGTGAGATCTCATGACTGGCCAGCCATTTTGTGACCATTCTTAGTCCACCTTGGCTGTAGCCCTGGTCAGGCTCCTGTCCTGCCCAAGGTGTATCCTGAAGGCCTTTCAGTAAATGTCTACTTTATTCTCTAGCTCTGTCCAGTCTCTGTTTCAGGTCAGCCTTCCCAAGGCATCAGAAGGAGGAACTTGGGGGGGACAAGGGACAAGGAACAAGGGGGTACACTTGGAGTGATGGTGTTTGTCATCACAAGTCACTCTGATGGGGCCATGCTCTCCTGGGGATGGCTGAACACCTGCCTGCCCATGGGAAGAACTGAATTAATTCCTTATTTCTCTTTGCTTGTGTGTGTGGCTTCTTATTTCCCTATTAAGCTGTTTTTATCTCAACCTAAATGTTTTATTTTAATTCTCCTCCCAATTCCATCAGGTTGTTTGGGGAGAGGAGGGTTGAGTGAGCTGCTGTGTGGTGCTTAATTTTCAGCTAGGCTTAAACTGTGACATATTTCCAGAGATACCATAGAAAACTTTATTGCAAGGGCTTAATTCAGCTTTAGCAATTTCGCTGATCCTACCATCTGCATTGTCGTCTATTTCATCTCTATCTGAATTAAAGAAGATCCTGAGCAAGATCATCATCTGTGCACAAGGTTACTAGCAAGGACAAACTCCTAAGACTTTTGGTGCCAGTTCCAGCATTTGAAATCTGTATGTCTTCTTCTGAGCTGAAAGCTCCTTTCCAAGTGTCACTCATGTCCTTGTCACTGTAGCATCTATTGTCAGGGAGCTCAGTTTGGGATTTCCCATCCATGTATTTTGACACATGATATTATATAACCATATCTATGGTTATATGTAATAAATAAAAGTATTGGTAAACATGTAGGAGCATGTAAGGGTGTTACCATTCCAAATCATTTAACAACTCACTACATATTTTTATTAGCAAAATTTACCTAATATTAGTTCCATTATCATTTAGAGATCCTTAACCTTCAAATACTGAACTTTTATTGATCATATTGCTTACAGCTCATTGTTTGCTTTATTTCAGTTAGGACCATCATATCCTGTGTTGTCTTGGTTTGGCAAGACAGGTACCTGTCAGGGAAAGCTGGAGCTCTCCTTGGAATGGAGAGTGTAAAATTCCTCTCTCCAAATTATTGAAATTAGGGGCTTTCAAGCTAAAATATTGAAATAGGAATAACAGTTCTTTACTAGGAATACTAAAAATACAAATGCAGTAGTACAAAAAACAAACAAAGAAAGTTCCTAGAAAACCCTGACAGAGTCAGAGATACGGCCTGACACCCTGGTCAGGGTGTTGGAAGCAGTCCAAATAAATCTTCCTGGAGCAACAGATGTGGTTCTGTTGGAGTAGAGACAATCCTGTAGAAAAAGGGTACAGTGCTGGCGAAAAGGGTCCTGTCTTCCTCCGGGAATCCAGTGGAAAACAGGCTGCTTGGTGTTCCTACATCCCAGTTTTTATTTTATTGGTACCCAGTTTTTATTGGTAGAAACGTCTGGATCTCCCCTCACTGGGTGGAGCGTCTCACAATGAGATGATGTAATGTGTCCTGTCATTGGTGAGCCTTAATGTCCCATTAACAGAAGATATCCCCTGGAGGACCAACAAAGTTGATGAAAGACTGATAAACCCTGCCCCACCTGGTTTTAACATCTGACAGTTGGTCTATTGTCAGAAGGCATCCACCCCCCTCCCCCCTGGAGTTACAAGAGATAAAGAAAAAACATCTCCCCGACTGCTTTCAGCATATGAAATAGAATACACTTCTTTTTTTGGTTACATAACTCAAGACAAGTGTATAGAATTTGACTGAATGTATAGAAGATAAATCTGAAAAAAAAAAACCACTTATATGTTCTATGACTTTAAACTAAGAAGTGAAACTCAGCAATTGGTTGACCTTTTCTATCCACTTGTAAGGCAAGAAGTTATATTTCTAAGTAAAGATTTGTTTATCACAGATGAAGTTGAGACTGAGCTCACTTGAAAAGAATAAAACATTTTTGTTTAATCTTCATCCCACATGTTTATGCCTGGCTGCCTAAAGCCAGAAGAATATTTTTTTTCCTTTTGAGCTTTTATTAGATTTGGCAACCAGAGGAATTTAACAGATTTACCATAAAAATTGCTGCCATTTATCAAAGAAGCTGACAACCATCTCTTAATGATACTGATAAGAGTGCTAAGAGTCACTGACCACCAAATGACAATTGGGTTCTAGGAAATTACTGGAAAAACTCAAAACCATGAAAACCTTTTTCCTCCACACAGAAAGTCATGGATCACAGCAAGAAAAGTCCCTGCTCCATTTAAATGTATGCAAAGAAAATAAATGGCTTTTCTTTTTTTTTTTTTTCTGCTTTTTTTTTGATCAGGTAATTTAATGGGTTGTTAGCTGTAAAACTGGCAGAAATGCAAACAGAATACTTTGACAAGTATTGTGCTTGAAAGTCTCCACTCAATTTATTGTTATCCTACAAGTCAGAAACTCATCCAAACCAGGACAAGCACTGGATGCTCAATTTGGGCCTTACACTGAAGCCTGCTGGCAGAAATTTATTTTAGCTGGCCCTTATAGAATTACTGATAGAAGGATTCTTTCCTGAGCTGTAACAAACAGAGCCTTTTCAGCAGCATATAGATAAATACATAAAATCCATTTCCTGGCTTGAACAGGACACAGAATCAGTTTTCAAATATTAAAGCCTAAATTCTGCACAGATATGCCAGTGTACAAACTAGGTATGCTTTGAGCACTTAATATAGAGAACTCCAAGTGACAATTTCATGTCACAGATACAAAGCTGGTGTTTCTGCAACAACCCATTAATGAATAGTTTCATTAACTAGCACACAAAGTTCATTCAGAAGAAATGAATAATATTTTCTTGATACACGCTACTAATAGGTTTTCTAAGAGCTGATCTACCTTTAAAATTCAAATTCTCCATCATATGCAGCTATTTGCACCTTCTTGATCTCTGTTTGCCTGAGGAGAACATTGATCACCTCATTCAGGGTTAATTAAGTCAAACACATATAACTCGATTTCTCATGTTTGACAAAATTTTTAGGGGAAAAAAGCCCACTTTATGACAAGTTTTAATTAAAAAAATCAAGATGTATCAGAGCTTTTAGGGATGTATAAATTTCTTGACATCCTATCAGTACTAATTTTTGCATCTGTTCATCTGTGTCTTGAGGATATCTTTCTAATCTATGGACAAACTGTAGCTTTCTGGGGAGGGGGGTAAGGGTGGACCCCTTAGAGACAAAAAAACCCCAAAAACCAAAAAACCAAACCCAACGCACACAACAAAAAAATAACAAGATAATTAACAAGGTATTGTTCTACATTATTGTAAATAGTTTTTCTTCATGACCATTATCCACCTTCAAAACTTTTTCATCCTCCAGATAAGGGTTTTACTACAAGAAATCTTTCAGAAAGAAGACTTCAAATGGTTGTGGGATGTCAGAGTTCAAATGCTTCATGGTTTAGGATGAATGAGTCTTCACTTATAGGTCCCTTTAGGTGCTCATTTCTTCTTTACACAGGAGTTTGTTTCATTGGTCACCATGTTCAAAGTTCCCTTTATCATTATCCTGATCCATTCTTTTTGAAACCACAAACTCATTTCTTGCTGGTTTAACCTTCACAACCCCCTTTATAAGTTATTCTTTACATAGTCCCTTGCTTTGCCACAGGAGGAAAGGTGTGATTTCTGTGGCTGTGAGTGTTTAGGACCTGATAAAGGTGCAGCAGCATTTTTGTGAAGCTGCTCACAGTCCCTACACCCCAAAAGAGCTGTTCCAACAGCAACCTTTGCCTTTAATTACTTCAAATGCCTGGAGGCTGATATAATACAACAGGCTTATAAAATAGATCAATACAAAGAGCTTCTCAGGGGGTCTGAAGAGCAGAAGATGTGTGCAGTCACATCAGTCAGAAATCGTGGCATGAGAATAAAAGAGAGCTCTATGAAAACTGCCAGTTAAACAAGATGATGCACTGGCTTTCCTAAAAACCATGAGAAGACTAAAATATATCCTCAATAAAAGGAAAGACAAATCTAGACTTCCAAGGGAGCAGTGCACAATATGTATTTCTTCTTTTACTTTCACAGCTGAAACTGGGGAAAAAGATTGTGTTTTAAAATACTAATTTCCATAAAGTCACAGAAAAAATATGGAAAAGGATTTTTCCATGATGAAAGAAAATTGTAACTGAAATTCACACACCGTTACGAATGGGAAAAAGTTAATAATCAGTGGACACTGTTCAGAATTCTTACCACATTTCATTTATTCATAAATTCAGCCTAAAATACAGTGAAGCTAAGAATCTTTCAAAGTTTTTTTATTGCTCCTGTTTAAATTAGGAAAAGACAAGTAAAACGTGTTATGTATATGTGTATAGATATTCAGATGTTCAATTGTAGAGCATAGATTATTGACAGTATCTTATTCTTCAAAGAGATTTCTGAAAGCAGACAGTTTTGTTGGTATGGATTTGAGGGTTTGCTTGCAAAGGAACCAAAAGAAAAGGAAGTTGCTCTTTCAAATGTTAATTTTTTAATGTACCTTTGGGCACATTTTGAAGTAAAAAAAAATCCTTATTTTTTTTCTTTTTGCAAAAAATAATGAGTCTGAAAATTTTTATTAGCCCTATTTGAAAAAAAAATTATTCCCTTATTCATTAGTATTCACTGCTGGCTATTAAAATCCATTGATACTCATCCAACAACAATTCTGTTAATGAAACATCAAAATGAGGAAGCTTGGTCATCTCTCATCCTCAGCCATCACCATGATTTCAGCAAGACTCAGTGGAAATTGAAGCATCAGAACTTGTAGCAGGGCAGGGTGCAGAGGGGACAGAACTGGGATCCAAGTGCATGCAGTTAAGCCAGAGTGGTGACAGGAGCATGGTCACTGCCTTGGATGCTAAGGCTGGAGCTTGGAAGGAAAGTATCTGATTCACGGGCTACTTAACTGGTGAGCTTCCCTAAAAGTGAATTTCTAATTAGAACAGTTAACTATCAATATTTTAAGAACACTGTGTAATTACCAGGTAAAATCAAAGGTTCCAGGCATGCCAGAATCATTTGCTCGGACAAGAAAGAGAGAGAAACTTAAGACTGACCTTGTTTTTATTTCTTTACAACATCATCTCATTGCATGGAACAGGTTTTCCAAATCCAAGAGAGATTATCAATATAGCTGCTACCAGGGATTCCTGTATGAGGTAGTTATTGACTGAGTTTTCTTTCTGATGATTTGGTTGTAGTATTAAAGCTTGAATCTGGAAAAGGTTCATGTATATAGACACCAATATTGGCTCTGAGGAATTTTTGCCATGCAGTTTTGAGAGCTACTGCCATCAAGAGGCCCAAGTAATTTGTACTTATTATTAGAAAGTGAATGAAGATCACTTTGTATTCTGGCATTTTGTGTTCACAGAGTGTAATTTTACTAACAGGGCAACCTCTTCAAATTGTGACGTTTATCCACCTTTTCATTCAATGCACTTCATGGCTGGGGTTATTTTTTGCAGAGAAACACACACACACACACACACACAAAACAAAAACAAAAACAAAAACAAAAACAACAAAACAAAACAAAACAAAACAAAACAAAACAAAAAAAAGCAAGATTCATTGAAGGATACAGATGAAATACAGAGTCCTGGAAAAACACTGTAGTTCCCTGTAAAATACGCAGGAAAAGACTGATGCCTCAGGATATAAGCAGAGCATCCATGCCCCACTGAATGGGATGAACATAGAAATTGAGCACCAAGACTTACACCACTGCTGCCTCTGCTGCACAATGTCCAGCCAGAGGGATGCCCTGGACTCTGACATGAAGCAAGAGGGCTACATAAAAAGGAATATATGTCAGACAGGTCCTTGGATAAACTGTTCTAAGGAAAAGTATCTCCATGTCCCCCCTTAAGGCAAATGATATGTAGCTACTCAGCCACATTATCTTGCAACAAATATGTTACTACAGAGGAGTAGATTCAGAGGAGCCTGATCTGTGGCTGAATGTGAGGGGCAATCTGGCAACACCTCCTGGGTCTGATCTAGATCTGATCCCACAGGAAACTCAGAGGGTGAAGCATTAACTGTGCTTAGGGGTAGGCAGCAAGATGGTCTGACTTGGGACATTTTGGAGAGCAGGTTTAGGCTCTGGAGAGCCTTAGTCAGGGAGGAACCCAAGGAGTCAATTTTGTAACTGGATGGTGTCTGCCTGGGATGACAATCTATTTTCCACATGCCTTAAATTCCCCTTCTACCTTGTTCCAGGTGCTGGTGTGGAATATAAACCCAAGAGCTGTGTGTTTTAAGGTTTCAACATCACATCGTGCAAGCCAGGACTGACAAATTCCTGCCACTATCATTCGGAAGATTTTGCTTAATATTTCTGATTGTGTTCCCAGCAGTGAAGTCAGGAGACATAGCAAGGGATTCAAATGCATTCTTCATCCACCAGAGACACACTCAAGTGAATTACTAATCTCCCTAGACACCTGGAATGCAGATAATGAATTTGTATGTACAGCCTGATCATCCACCAGAGCAAATCAAATCATTCCTCACTCTGCTGTGGCAGGAGGATTTTAAAGCTCCTATTCTGAAACTCCCCTCTTGCTATTGGCATGGCTAGATCCTCCAGAGCATTAACAGCTGTGCTGCCTTTCAGCAGCCTTTCCTTCCAAAAGGGAATAGTGACAAATTCACTAACTCTGGGCTAAGCTGATAAAACATACAGGCATAAATGACAGTCCCAAACCATTCTAAGCTGATAAAACATACGGGCATAAATGACAGTCCCAAACCATTCTAAGCTGATAAAACATACAGGCATAAATGACAGTCCCAAACCATTCTTCAATGCAGCAGCTGACTTACAGTTCATGATATAAAGCCCAGTGGCTTGGCTGCGAGAGATTTCTAATTGTTGTAGATTTGGTCAGGTCTTCCAGCTTTGGGCCAGCACTGGCCAGTGACAGGCTGGGACACCCAAATTTCAGTAAAAGGAGCACTGCAGCAACATCAACATGTACATAAAAGATACCACGTTCTTCTAGGGCTGGCAGGATCCTGCTCTCCTCTCACTTTGAGTGATTGCCAGGAGCTTTCTCTGCCTCCAGCAGCAGCCTGGATCTTTGCTGAGATTTGCTCCCATCTGGGCCAGAGTACACCTGCAGCACACCATGCTGTCCCCAAATATCATCCTTGAGTCCTGCAGATGTTGTACTTTTGTGTGTATAGAGAAGCAAATTCTGGGGATGGCTACAGCCATCTCCAGCAAGCACACAGTAGTAGAAAGGGATGTTCTAGAAGTCCCTTTTCCTGTGCACGACAAAGTCTGGATGAGGAAAGAGGTGCTGGAAAACACCTGGCCAAAGAGGGGAAAAGTTCATACTGAGAAGGTGGTGAAGATCTCTCCAGTGTGCTAAGGTTCAGAGTCTGTTGTGTCTGGAGAAACAAATAAGCTCACATCACCAAGAAACTGCTGGGTCTGCACGAGGCCACGAGCACACCTCAGTGTCAGCAGAGACTTGTTTGCACCCACAAGGGCAATGGCTGCTGTGAGCAAACAAAGCCTGCAAGATGATGCACATATAGAAGAGAAAAAAGCATCTTCTGCAAGTCTTTCCAAAATCTGACCTCAAAGCCACTGGTGTGGCAGTCCAGCCTGACTCTTCTGAATACAGAGCTGGAGCTGTCTCCCAGCTCTCGCTCCAGCTGGGCAACAACAACAGATGTAGGATTGAATTAGATCACCTCCACCCCCTCTCCTTGAAAAGGGAGTTTTCAACAGGAACAATGAGTTGTCCAAACTTCCATGTTTGCTCAGAAAATAGAATGAGGAGCACTGCTCACAGTTCTTACCTTGCTTTATTGGTCCACTTTTTTATTGTAGAATACCATACTTGATCCTAACATTTCTTTTTTAACTTTCCAGCAAATTTGGCATCCTGAAATTTTATCACTGCATCACAAATGAAGGATCATGTAGTTGAGGTTGTGGACAATCTCCTTAACATTGAAGAGATAAAACTTACAGCTTTCTCTTTTCACTATTTTTTATATATTCTTTAAACATTTCTTTTTGTTTCTTACTGTTGGTGTGTTCTTTGGCAAGGTGAGAACATTTTGTAGGTTATAAGGCATGTACAAGAACAAGAGAGAGAAGAAATCAGTAGTATTGTGGTTTCCTTATATCTCAAATAACATAATTTCCTCTAAAACTCCATCAAGACCCTGAGGGGGTGAAATGAAAGAGACACGATTAATAAGTAACCTTAATAAGAATTTTATATTTACCTTTCAAGTAGCCATTAAAGCAGTTCACACAAAAGTACTTTTTAGTCTTCCCTTAAATTACCCATTTTTCCTCTGCTGTACTCCTAGCCCTGAGGTTTGAAAGGACTTTTACAAACCTATGGAAGGAGGGAATGTAGTCAGTTCTAGGGCTCTCTTTGTTCTTTTGCAGGTCCTTGTATTTGCCAAGTATAAACCAACAACTGGCAAATGTCTTCCATTCTGGATAAATCACTTGAAATTAAAGAGTGTTTCTTTGGTTTCCTTTTTTAGAAGAGATCTTATACCAGCTTTTCTTTTCAAGTGTGTTTTGAAGTGGAGGTCATCATTAGGGAATTCTGTATGAGTTTATTTTATGTTTGTTTATCACATTTTTTTGTAAGAAACTGCTAATTAATTGCTGATTGATAAAAATTAAATAGGCAGCCAGAATTCCCTGAAGCAGCAAGCAGCAGCTGAATCCAGTGCATTGGGGGAATAGCTTTTCCTGGGACTGCAGGTCTAATGAATAGACTGACACAGCAGGTCAATTGCCTCTGTCCATGCGGAATTTTGTTCATTGCTCTGACACTGCTTAAACTCTGGGAAGGATCCAGGTGCCTTCCTATATATTGTTAACCCCTGATATTTCTGTTCTCATCCACTCCAGTAGTTTGCTTCTGAATATGCCAGCATTTTGATGAAAATTTTGATTTTTACATGATTTGTTTTTGTGGTATAATTTTGATTATTTGGTCCCTTTTACGAAATGGGGCTAATGGCAGCCAGTTTAAAATAGCTGATCTGTGACACTGTGACAAAAGATGTTCCAGGGGTACAAAGTTCACCTATTAATGAAAGGACTTGGTTTGAGTTGTTTGGGTTTTTTAATCCTTTTTCCCTCTTCAGTAGAATGAAATTACATGAACCCACTCCTTTAAGTGAGACTCCATGAGGGTAGAAACCTTTACAAGAAGAGTTGTCCCTTTAGTGCAGAAACATCTGCCAAATAACATCATGGGCTCAACCTCTTTGGTTTTGGCTTAATTGGAATTAAATCAGTGCCATGCCAAATTGTCACAGGTTCATCAGCTGTCCTGAAAGAAATTCTCTTACTAAGTGTCCATTTTCTGTTTGCAGGAAGTGTTTTGATTTTTAGGATAACAAAAGGGAGGCATTTTTGTCCTAAAACCTATTCAGCTTTTTATCCTAGATGCTATCAGCTTTAAAAAAATATTCTGGAGGCACTTTTATTTTTGCCTCATCTACTTTAAAATTTAAATTCCAAGAGAACCTAATCATGTGCTAGAACCATGTAGGTACTTTGTGAATTAAGGTGCAATGATGTATGTATTACAAATGTAATTATGTTCTGATTGGATCAGGGCCAAAGTGTGTATGTGTTCACTTCCAGATTTTTAAATTAAAGCGGACAAATGAAAGAATGATAAGGCATGACACTTATTTAGAGGTGTGTGGGTGATTTTTTTTCCAATTTGGTAACCAGGAAAAAGAATATTTCCTGATGATCTGACTTGAAAAAAACCTATTAAACTATAACTCCTGAAATGGCAAGGTAATACCTACCTTCTACCTACCTACCTTCTTCTTTTTTTGACTTTCAAATTTAGGCAAATCACTTGTCAAAATGTTGCATCAAGAGGGTAAAAGAAAAAAATTCAATAAGTGTTAAGATATGCCCCTCAATTGCATTGTGAAGTTATTTTTCTTGTTGGCAAAAGAGCAAAATATAGCATGAATTTATGAATAATTTTCATAACCTGGAAAAAATAGTGAAATAAAGTTTTTACTTCCAGATCCAGTTTTATTTTAAACCTACTCAATAAGTCTCACTACTAATCTTTTTTCAGTTATACTACTTTTCTAGAATTTAAGTATTTGAAATTCAATTCTCTTTTTAAGCATTTACCACAGAATGAATATTTTAATTTAATTTCTGATGACATACTTTACCCATTTTTTAACATGCAGGTCAATGTAAAATACACTATCATGATTACCTAAAAAAAAAAAGGTTGTCATTTTGTTTTAGGTTTGAGGTTTTTTGTTTATTTAGCTCATTTTTAGAGCCAAAAGTAGAAACATGGAAAAATAATACAATGAGGACATACCTTTTCTTATCACTGCTCATGTATTTTTTACAGACTAATTATTTACTAAAGTTTGCCAGGTATATTTCTTGGAAAGCAAAATAAATAATAAAGTTAAGGAAGACTTTCTGCGGGGGAGCACATGGCCAGGTACACTTCATTTAGATCTAAAATTTAGCATTTGCATCCCAAAATGCATTTATAAATCTCAGCATCAAAGCTCAGCTGGTGCAAAGGAACTGCCCAATGAAGAAGGAGGAAGAGCCAGAGGTGAGAAGGGCCAGATTGAGGATGACCTTATAGCATCCATATTTTGCCTTTCCTTGGGAAGAATACAGTTTCCAAGGCTCACTTCTTTCTGGTAGAAGACTTGTATATAACTTGGTGTCAGAACATCTCTTTCCCTCTTCAGGGCTGGCCCTCAAGGAGGATGGCAATGCATTACTGAAGGTTCATTAGCTCAAGCAACAGTGAACCAGAATGTTTCTGGTGGGAAAGATATTCATCAAGATGATGAAATCATGGGATTTTCTTCAGTTTGCTCCAATGAACAAGCAAAAGATGACATTCCCAGATTCCAGAGCCTGAGATTGCTTGCTACTAAATAGCTACTGTGTTTTTATTTGGTTGGGGTTTTTGTTTCTAATAGAATAATTTTTTTTTCAAAACATAGAGAAGTTGAGGAGAAAATTACGGTTTTAGAAATTGCATTATGCATGGTCATTGTGGTGTTTGACTTCAGGACTTCCTTGTGTGCTGCCTAGTGTAGAGCTGGTTTGAGAATGAATCAGGAGCTCAATTGTTTTGGTACACAGACACTGAGCTGAGGATCAGCCAGGTGCCAAAGTGAGAGGAGTCACCATATGCAGAGAACATTGCCCCAGAAACTGGGACCTAGCTCTAATTTACCCACTGATGCTTTGAGTAGCCCTGGACAGATCAGGTAAACCAAAGTTTCCACAGGCTGTCTTTGGGATTGTTCTCTTTTTACCCATTTTCCAGCTGTCTGACTTGGGAGCTCTGGTTTATAAAAGCATAAATAACAACCACAGCTGGAGTCTCTGCAGCTTGTCTTATTTTGAACACATATTCCTGAATAGCACAAAGCTCTCTGGAAATTAAGAGCCTACCTCTTCAAACAGGACATTCAAATTAATAAATATTTATCTTTACTCCTCTGTGCCTAAATTCTCCCTTTTATATTGAGACTTATACCACCTGCCCCTGTTCTCCCTGCCAGCTCACACACAGAAGGAAAGGAGTTATCTTATTTTGAGAACAGGGCTCAAATCACACCTGCAAAATGCAAAACATATGGTTTACATGCAAAGGAGTTCCTGGCCCTCCCTGTTTTAAAAGATGACAGTTGTTAACCAGGACAGAAATTTGGACAAGTCCAGCTCTTCAGGCTGTAGGAGTGGTTGTCCTGGCAGGTGCTGGATGTCATTGCTTCAGATTGTTGAAATTAGAACAAATCTACTGACTTTGGCCTGGGTTCAGAGAAGAGGTTTCTTTCTAAGGGTTTTAATTCTTGTTTAGTGACATGGCTTGATGAACTCCTGTTGGATACAATCTTTGAATCATATCTTTGATAGTGAATGGTCTAAATAGAGCTGGCTGCAGTGGTTCATGGAGAAGAGTTTTTAAGCTGCCTCTGGAGAACATTTGATGTAATGTTTTATTTCATCACCTCCTGCTATGAACCTGTGTGCTGTTGCAAGGACCAAGTAACAAACAGAAAAGGAGTCATTCTGCTGTCCTTACCAAAGCTGCATGGCACTTCACTCTGAGGATCTAATTATTTTCAGAGTGGAAAAGAGGACTAAATAAGGCTCTAGAGAAAATACTTTACTTGTTTTAGAATAGAATGATTGCATGTCCATTTTGTTTAATGAGCATACTTTGTAAAGAAGGGTTTGTAAAGATAATTTATTGACCTCATTGGAGGTGAAAATCGCTGGTTAGTTTGCAGAACAGATATTTGGGTAACAGCCATATGATGAGCAGTTTTTGTCTTCAAAAAGCTGAAGCTAGTAAAGAGAATTAAAGTTTTACATAAGTTGCCTCCTTTGTGTTGTGATGTTGCTCTTATTTAGACCACTCACATGTCAGGGTATATATGACTTGTATTCTCTCATTCTATACTTCTGCTTTCCAAAACAGCTACCGTTGCAGTCTGTAAAGTTAATATCTAGTAGCTTGTCTTGCTTTCTGTTAATACACAGTAGTGTTCAAGTAGTGCTGAGAGCAAGGATGGAAGGGACCACAGATCTAGAATCCTTTTAGATGTATAATTAGATTGTATAATTTTTTCTGGCTAAAAGACAACATCTTTGTCTTAACTCTGCAATAGAAAAAGATCAGTGTTCTGAGATCAGATTTACATGGTAACCATTATTTTTAGCTGAACTTCATAATCTCAGAAGCATTAAAACCTACCTTGGGTTTGCCATCCCTCAGGTAGGTGTCAAGGGGATCATAATGCTCTGATACAATTAATATGTGGTGTTTGTAAACAAGAGACAGGCAGGTGTCATTGACATTGCATGTCATATTCACATGCCTCTAATTTTGTACTTTAATCTTAATCCTCAGATACTCATGTTGTCTGTATGACTCTGTCCTTTTTCTGTCTGTTTTGACATGAAGTGAAAGCTTCCTTTGCCAAGGGCCCTTGAGTGAAGGCAAACGAAGACACTAAGGCCTTGTCACCACCTGCAATATGGGCAGTGTTATTTCAGTTTCCTTCTTCTTCTCATCTTTGCTTGTGTTGCCCACCCTAAATAAGCAATGTTGATGCTAACTTTTGGACCACATATCATGCTTGGATCATGTTCGGGATTGGGACCATCTGTAGTTTCTATTAGTAAAACATCTGTTTTATGCTGCATTTTTTTAGAAGTACAGTCTTCAACCCTTGATATGGTAGCTCTTTTCTCATAGGCCTATCTGGAGCATACAGTGCTTGGGATGTTTAATGTGCTATAGATTTTATCCTGATGCTTGATGTTCTGTTTACAATCAGTTCATGACCATCAAAACATTTAATGAAAACATATTCAGATTTTCTGATTGTAACTTTGTGAAATTGCTTTTCACATGCTTCAGATATACTGCATCTGCTCCCCGCAGTTTTACAGTGCAGAGAGCTGCTAATAAAATGTTATTGTTAACAGTTCAGTCACAATATAAAATTATTACAGCTGCTAAACATTTGAAGATGTCTAATTGGTTTTGAATGAGTATTTTGGTACTTAACTTTTAATAGAATTTTTGTAATGTATGACCTTGTAAAACAAACTGAAATAACATGTTTTAGTTGTGGATGCTTTGGATACTAGAAATTTCATCAGTGCTGCTGTGCAGCTACTGGCTTATTCTTTTAGAAGTATTGCTAAGAAATTTTTCTAGGGAAAAAACCAAAAATCACAGCAGCAACAGAACATAAAATATTAGCAGTAAAATATCTGATAAAAACCACAAAGCTGACATAATATTAGAAGTAACAAAAACGTCTGGATCTTAAACTTAGATTGGTAAGGCCATGTTATGTGTCCCTATCTATACTCAGCCAATCAAACCTGGCAGCAAGATTTTGTCTTGTTAGTATATCTAACCACTAAAGAAAAAGGGCCAAAAATCTTGATTTGACTTTTGTAGCTGCTTGCATGATGTCAGCACTTTAAAAGTGCTCAGGGGCAGCTCCACCATCCTGCTGCTGGGCTGTCCCTCAGCCACCCAGCACACGTGGCACACGTGAGACCAGCCCAGCCCTGCACTGAGATGTTGGCACCTCCGAGGGCAGCAGGGGCTCTGCTGCTGGGCTCTGCTGCTGGGACAGCCAGCTGGAGCCACTTCCTCCTCCTGGATTGTCCCAGTCTGCTGCTTTGTTATTCAGGTCATACTGCCACATTTTCTGTGTACCTTTCTGCTGCAGCCTGCACATCTATTTCAGGTAAGCTATCTGAAGAGCTGTTATTGGTTATTTGCTTTCAGTCCAGGTGGCTGAAAGCTGAAAGATGTGGTGGCATCCTGCATCCATCATTTTTCATCCTGGTGGAATTCAGAATCACTATTTTTCTGGCAAAATGTTTTTCTTTGCATCCTGGTTCGGGCCAGGACAGGGTTAATTTTAACCCTGCCCTGGCTGGAACCAGGGCACTGACATGAACCACTGCACTCACATTCTGTATTCAATCTAAATAAGCACCATGAGTGGAATATTAGATAAGTATATCTTAGAAAAGAGACAGATGCTCTGAAAATTAGATAAGGGACATGCCTAAAGGAGTTCAGTAATCGAAAGCAAATGTGTCAGATATCACAGAGTGAAATAACAAAATGGAAAGGAGAAAACTAGGTGTAAATCAGTGGGTGACTTTCATCAGAGTGGAAATTTTTTAATAGGTATTTTCTTGTTGCCTGTGCCTGACAGCATGACATAGGGCAACATCTTTGTGCAGCCTAGAAGTCTGAAAAACCTCACTCAGCAATGAAAATGAGAACTTTTTCTTCAAGAATGTAAACAAAATATTTGAAGTTTTGAAATTTGTTTATTTTCTATCCAAAAATATTTAAAGGTATTTTTCTTGGATTCCCCAGTAGCTTTGGTTAAGCATAAATCAATTATTTAGAATTTATTAATTTTAAAAGAAACTCAGTATCTATACACCTAAGTACATGAAAATTCTAAAGGTACCCACACCTCAACTATAGAATGTTTTATAATGCTAGTAATTTGTAAACTTTTTTGAAAACTTCTGAAAGAGAAGATTAATCCAGTTGACTTTTATGTCAGCTGTGGTCTTGACAACAGAAGAAGCCATAACACAAGGATTGCAGAACAAGTATGGTAGTGAAGAGTGGGTACAGGAAAAAAGAATTAGCCTTCCTTTACGCAATCTCTATAAAAAACTTTCAAATATGATTCTTTGTGTCACCTAAAGATCAGTCTCTCAATGACAATTCTGTACTTCCATTTGACTTTTAAATACACAATTACATTTTATATTAGTACTATCAGGTAACATAAATTCCATAGTGCATTAGAAAACAAATTCCAAAATAGGTTTTCTTATTACTAAGCAATGTCTCTACATTTTGTCTTAAAGAGGATTTGGACCTCCTTTTATTCCAGTAATCCACAGAGATGTGTATTTATGCTGTGTTACCTCATGGCTAGGGCAAGAGATGCAGGCCCAAAATGTAAAACTGAAATATATTGCTGTGGGTGGTTTTTAAAGACATTGATTTTTATTCACCATCTGTCACACTGGTTTGCAGCCAATATCCATCAGTGAGCTGTGTGATTAATGAGGTATTGAGGAAGCAATGAACAATTTCACAGTTGTTTAACTTGTTGCTTTATTTTTCCTTTTGCATTAGTATTATCATCCTACAGCATCTGTTGTTAATGTTAAGCATAATAAATGTGCTGGATATAGCACACATTGCTATTAATAGTAATAATAACTAACAATACACCACAGACTTCTGAAAAAATGAGACAAAACCTCTCTGCCTATAACTTTGCAGATTCTTCACTCTCCTGGGGCTGTCCCAGAGCCAAGGAAAGCCAGCAGTATCTCGTGTACAAACACCTCAGCTCCAGGTCTGGACTCTGCCCTCTGTCTCCAGCTCCAGACAGCTTCAACCCAGCTGTTGGTACCTGACAGGTTATCCAAAATTTGAGCATCTTTGTCTGGTGAAGGTCTTCAGGCTCTCCTCAGCAGAAATTTGCTGCTTATTCATAATATTCCAGATTTCTAAATTAATTTTAAAAACTGCAAAATCGTGGTACTTGAAGTATATAACATTGATAGAACAGCAAATAATGATGCAATCTTATTTGAAGTCTTGTTGATAACAGATGATATCCCTATCAAGTATGAAAGAATGAATTTTCCATTGTGACTCCATGGATCATAAATTACAAAATTATCCTCAATTGTCCTGCCCTGTTATTTTCCATAATGCCTTTAGTTTCCACATTGTATGGAGCAACAATCCAACAACAGCAACAATCAAATCAAATACTTCTGTCTTCAGTTGCCTCACCTGCTTTACATTGCAGATGAATCACACAGATACCTCAGTGCTGCTCAGTAGCTTAAAAATGTCAGCAAGGCTTTGGAGTTGCCTTGATTTGGGGGGATTTGGAGAATAATGCTTGAAAATGTTTCCAAAGTATATTCAGACTTTGTGAGATTCATAAAAGCAAACAAACCCAAGATGACAGAAAGGTGGGGTTTTTTGAAAGATGGCCTGTGAACTATCAGAATGTGAATCACTTTCTCAAACTAGAATTGGAGGTAACCAATTCAGCTCTTTTATAACAGTAAATGTCTGGACTCCAAAATATCCTAAAAAGTTGCAACTCTGCTTTCCATGGTATAATGTAGTTTTTATAGGTAAATGAAATATAAGACTTTTGTGTCTGCCATTAATGGGAATTTTCAGAGTCCTTCATCACAGTTAGGAATCATCTTAACAATATGAAGCTGGCAAGTACTGCATTTTGTCTCCTCTCACAGAAAGGAAATGAAAGGTTTCTTGTTTTGCATGTGTGCATGGGTCTGTGCTTTCCTGCAGTTCACTAACAAAAATAGATTCTAAAAATTTGATACCTAGAAAAGAATTTGTCTTCATATGCTACATATGTTTCATATGGAAAGCCACTAGAGAATGATCTTTTGAGGGGACTGACATTATTGCTAATTGCAATCTGCTGTTTGAATTTTTTGAAAGACGGAACTCTGCTCCACAGAAATTTCTTTAGAATAAAATTACTGCATTCCAGAAATTTCAAACTCGATAAAATCATGGAGGCCACAGGGAGAAAGTGAATCAGGCACTATTGATTTTCTGGCTTTCTCAGTAAAAGAGCAGGGGACGTCAAAGGAAACCAAAAGGAGACCTATTCAAAACACACCTTTCAAAGCTTGGGATGTGAATGGTTCAGGCTGCAGGATCTTGTGAAGCTAAAAGTTTGCATGGGGTCGTGGGGGACTGGATGAGTCTAGGAAAATCAGCTCCTTTAAAGTTCCTGAACACACAGAAGGCACACTGGTCTTCCAAGCCCTGGGATCCATGACTGTGCTTGGCACATCCAGCATGGACATGTGCTCTCCTGTGTCTCTGTTCCCCTTCAGCCACTGGCCCTGGGACCCAGCTGGAGAAAGGGTATTGAGCTTCTCAGACCTTCAGAACCATCTGCTGTGGCCTTTCATTCTTGTCTCCCTCCCAGTAATTCTAGATTGCGGTGAAAAACAACGATACTGCAAAACTTCCAATATGCTAAAACATGATATGATGCCTTTCTCTTGTAAAGAAAAATCTTACATTTTATATAAATGTCTAGATATTGCATATGTAGCATAGGTTATCTTTTATAGGCAAACAGCATCTGTATAGGTGAAGAATAATAGCTTCTAAAATTGCTGTATGAACATAGAAGCATTTCTTTTGATAGGTTTAAGAAGTGTCCATTAATTTTACTTAGATTAACATTGAAATGCAAAAGATTGTATGCTCTTAACATTAGGTATGAAGTTAAAATTAATATTTAGTATAGTAATAATGTAAGAAGAAACGGATAAAGATGACTCTCTGGTAATTAAAACTTCCAATTATTGTACCAAGCCTTTTCATTCCAAGAAACTTTATTTTACAATGCATTTAAAATTTTATAAAACTGCAGAACTTCTCAATTATTTAGTGTTGGTATGCTTTAAATCAGGTTTATTACCAGGGTCTTTTTTTTTTGTAAAACTCTGTGTTTGGAGGTGTAAAACTGCCTAAGCATGAAACCTACCATTTGTGTCCATCTTGGAAGTGTTTTTTGGTGTTTTTTTAGTTTGGTTTTTTTTTTCAGGGAATATGTGGCAAGAACTTTTCCCAGTTGTGATTTAGGGCAGGGCTCTGAATTGCTTTCTGAATTTCTTATTGTATCCTCCCCATCCCACCATCCAGTGACTATAGAGGAAATTATTCTAAACCTTGGC
Organism: Cisticola juncidis; assembly: GCA_013400215.1. NCBI lineage: Eukaryota > Metazoa > Chordata > Aves > Passeriformes > Cisticolidae > Cisticola > Cisticola juncidis. The sequence continues at coordinate 1,899,270 of VXBR01006348.1, read as the reverse complement.
ACATGGATTAAGTTTTTCATGTGAATATGCCTTTGTGCCATTTTCACGAGTTACTCCACACCATACTTATATATTTCACAGGCTAAATTGCCTGAGGCTCTACTAGTGTAAGTCTGTAAATTATTATAATCAGGATTCCTGCTGAAAGGTCCATGAATCCTTCAGAGCAGGACTTTCCAGCTGTGCTTGTTCAACGCCCATCACAATCAGGCCTGATTCTTGCCTGGAATTTTTGGGCACTGTAACAATACAGAAAGTAATGCTAATAGCCTTTGGCTGTTGTCTGCAGATGCTGAACCCAGGAGGAAAGGCTCTACATGCAGGAAGTACTAAAATACCTCATTTTCCTAGGACAGCAGTGACAGATTGTTGAACTCAAATGTTCCCAGACCAGAAAGGCAAAGAAAAATGCTGAAAAAACAGGGGAACAGAAATCAGAAACCAATGTGGTTGAAAGACTTTAGCCAGTTTCTCCTTTCCACTAGGCTGCAAAAAGTACCATCACTGGTGGGATCCGGGGGACTTTTAGCAGTTTTCTACTATGATGCTGAGAAAAAAGACATTCATACATTTCTTCTATGCTTCATGGAAAAGTGTTTAGTGCTGAGTAAAAGTGCTTTCTGTTAAGGCTGTTGCAACAGCTCCTTGCAGTCCTGCTCATTCAAATGTAGCCAGCAGGTAAGAGAATAATCCTTTCTCGGCCCCTTGCTTTCCTTGCCAGGTATGAAAAAATAGCTAATGGTATGTACAATGACACTTCTGGTTGGATTAGCCAGAACAAACTGCCTCTGTTTCAAACCAGGCAATTGGCAGCTTTCATTTCTGGATCAGCAGAGGAAGTTCACCAGCAAGGCTTAGAATGTCAGCTACACAAAGGGGGCAAAAAACTTGAAAAGGTCGGAGAAAGTTTGCACATTTTTTAAGAAGGATTCAACCATTCTCGTCTCAATAACAGGACAGAAGATGGCTTCATTTTTCTCCAGGTTGTCGTACATCAAGTACCTCTTCAAGCATTTAGGATGCCTCTTTACTCTTGCAGGGTAGAAACATTTCTCCCCTTTTCATGGCTCTTAGCAGACCTGTGCTCTTCAGTATCTGCAGGCTGAGAGTAGCTCTACAAGGATCCACAGGAAAGCAGAAAACTTGCAAGATCAGCCAGCTCTGGGGCACCATACACCGTTCTGTGAGTGAACCCAAAATTCTGAATCTCAGCTGTGGCAATAGCAGGTGAATTGTAAATCACCTTCCAGCATCCTGGTTTCACTGTTGTCTTTTAGAAGGACAACCATTTGTCTCTGGCTTGAGACAGTTGTAGAAAACAATGTAACTCACTTTCCAGTGGTTTGTACAAACTTATTTTTTCATTGGCTACATTTTCATTATCTCCAACTGTCCATAAATATCCAACCAAAATGAAGTTAGAGCTTCTCTACCAAACTCAGACAAAACAGGTAAACAATACTTTGATCAATAAAGACTGAAGCATACCATTTCAAAATGTTTTATGCTCTTCAGTTTTTCTTTCTGTATAATTTTTTTGTCAAAATATTTATTTCAAATCTGTTCAAGCAACCTATGAAGTAAAATGGAATCTCCTTTTTGGTTACTTTTTTCCTAGAAGTTGTGATTCCAAAATCCTTGGTCTTCCATGGCTTCATGGCTGATTGACATGTTCCATCTGCCGAAACAAACAAAAATCACAACTGCTTCATTTTGTGTGGTGCATTTAATAGGAGCATATTATCTGAGGTTGTACATTGTCTGGAGATATCAATAATATTGTTGGGTGTTAATACAGATAGAGAGTCCAGCCATACGTTTTCTTGGTGTTTGTATTTATGGGTCTGAACTCATTTACTAAATAGTCCAAGAGTAAATCAGTAGCAGATGATATAACTGCAGATCCTGAGCTGCTGTGCCATGTTCATACAACTGGATGTCTCTCTTCCTGCAGAGACAGAAGAGTGCTCCCCAGCTGCAGACTTTTATGGACCAGTGAAAACACCATAGTTGATTTTTAAAATGTATATAAGGGACATAGAAAAATATCCTGGCAACTGGATAACATATAACTGGATAACTGGAATAAAAGCATTTTATTTCTTACAAACAAATCATTGTAAGCCTGCATCACCAGCTAAGAAACAGAATGAAATATGTCTTCAAACTCGATCATTTTTTTAAAGTATAAATTCTGCCATCTTCTTTCTTTTTAAGGGATGTTTATCTGTTATAGACAAAAAGACCTGGAAGATTTTCTGCTTTGAAGATATATCCATTTTGTTTGCATGAATCCAAGAACATTTGGATCTTCTCAAGGCTACATCAAAGAGTTTATCATGTTCATGCATCAAAAAAATAGTGATAGCAATGCACTTTTAAGAGCAAGGCCAGTAGCTTCATTTTTGTCTATGTACTTGAATATATAAAGGGACTTTCAAAAGGAGGAAAATTTACAAGCAAAGGCAATTTTTCAATTTGTCATTAAAATGACTTTTCAATTCAACTGAAAATTAAATACATCTATCTAAAATAAAGGATTCCAGTTAGGAATTAAAAAATCCCATCAGCATTCTATGATGAAGCTGAGCTTTGAAGAAGAGTAAACAATTTTTTTTTCCTTGAAACATGAAAGCATATTTCATCTTTCTCTTTAAAGAAAACCAAGCATTAAGTGTCTCAGTCCAATCCATGGTCTAAAGAGGCAATGTGAGTGCAGTCCTAGCATATCCTGCAGTATCTATCAAAGCAACATTATCCCATGTCCTTTGCCAACTCACTGCCTTGTAAAGACCTTTTACCTTTGATTCTTTTGCTTGACAGGGTTACAGCCACTAATCTCCAAAGCCTCTTTTTTCCCAAGAGAGACATCACACAAAATTGAGTAAAACATCTCAGAGGTTTTTTTTTTCCCTCTCATTTTCCCTTCTCATCCATCACTCCCTTTCAAAGTCCTGTCAGTAATATTTACATTAGTGATGGTTAGTTTGTTGGTTCAGGCAATCACTTTCAGTTTTACTATCTATTGATGTTTATAAGGAAGCATTGAACAATTGATCTCAGTTGACACATGAATACTGAGTGGACAAGGGTTCTTTTTGGCCTCTGTCTCCAATCCCTAATGTTGTTTGAGATCTCATGACCTTGTTAGCAATGTGATTGTGAGCAAATTCTGCCAACTTCCTCAAAGTCTGAAGGAAATACAGTCCTAGAAAGCTTGTCTAGATGCTAAAAGTGCTTTCCCAGTCCTTACAGTACTCATACACTGTGTTTGCAAATAGAAATGATAAAATTAAAAATTTGGAATTATTTGTTGGGCTACAATTAAATTATAGGACTTATTTTTGCAGGATATTTCAGTGGCCAAAATTACTAATGTAAGGGTTCTTTTAGTGCTTAGTAAGCACAATAGCTCACATTCTACTTTTAGCTTAGGAACCCCTAATCCACTAGCTGGACATACCTCCATTCTTCTTGTCAATAAGCTACCACTGCTACTCAGTGGTGGAGACCTAAAAGCTGAGTAAAATGACCTGTAGTGTGATACTGGTTAAAGAGTTATCCTATCCCTATGTTTATGTCGTGATGTCTGTTCACATAATCTCTTTATTTGTGTGCAAAGATGAAATAATGCTATCATTACCCTCAGATCCACTCTAATGTCCTTTCATATAAGATTAATAAGGATTATTTTAACACACATTTAGCTAAAGAAATTAATTGAATTACACTGCAAACTACAAAATCTAATACATAGCTAAGTTTCAACTCTCCAGAGGATTGACACCACTGTGATTAATGCTATAATTATTCCTGTTTTCCATTTTGTTGGGCACAGAACTTGTCACACATTATCACAGACATGTAGCATGGTGATAAGTGGAGACAATGCACGAGTCTCAGCTTGTTTCACACTTTCTGCTCCCAACTGAATCTCTTTGTCTCCTCTGGAAAATCTAGATTCAAAGATCTAGTTCTGAAAATCTTGTTACTACTATGAAGCTGCAGATGAATGGCATACCATGATACTCTTCCGGTCTTCATAACTTTTACTAATGGAAAAGTAAAATGCCATTGATGTTTTCATTTTTGTGATTCTCTTCACTGCATCCTGGTTTCAAAGATGCTACCTGGTCATTATGGTTTGCCAGGATACAGAAAAGAGCTATGTACAGTCACCCCCACAGCCTACAAGCACTTCTAATTTCTCCATCCCACTTTTGCAGATTAAGGATATCCCGAGTTCCTCTGGACAGTCTGAAGGAGGACTCCAGTGGAGACAGCTCAGCTTATATATGATGCTATTTTCTGAGGAAGCAGTCTTGCCTTTTTGAGCCTTTTCTGATGCACCACACAATTCTAGACAGGACAGTACTGCTGGAGCTGTAATTTCTTGACCAAACCTCCAAAACAGAGAAGTTGAAAATGCATACAGGTTGCAGATCAGTCCTTAATTACAAATTCTTGATGGGTTTAGATGTCGCAGTCATGCTTACATGTGTTTCTCTGTCCAGTCATGACAGTCCTGGCACTGCATTCATGTGAGCACCAAGGGGTCTCCAGCAGCCCCCAGGCATTCACTGCAAGGGGAAAGAAAGTGTCCACATGCTCCAGGACTTCCAAGCAGAGATTACCTGGGATGGAGGTGGAGTCTCCAAGCCACCTCACTCTCCTCTGTATCCTGTTTTGGCAGGTCGTGGTTCTTTTTCTCATCCTGAGTGAGATTCCTGAAGGTAAAAGCACAGCTTATTTTTCTGCCTCACAGAGACAAGGCAGTTTAACAGATCCATTTTCAGTGAAACACTGTTGTTAAGGGAATTTGGTACTTCAGCTGAAGCAGGTCTTGGACCTGTTCCACTGTCCTTTAATACATGAGAGTACTTAAGCTGGAGATCAGTCATAACTTCTGCTGGTTCTACACAAAGATCTTCATCTATGAAGTCAACTAAAGTGATAGTTTTATACAAGAAGCTCTTTTTAAGTATGCACTGAATTCTCAGCAGGAATTACAGCTTATTATGGAAGGTTAATATCACTTTGAATAGAGAGCTGGATTTGTGTCAAATTACTTGCAGAGTTTCAGACTGCCAAATACCTACTACATAGGGATGAGCTTCCCTCAAGTGCAACATGAGTTTATTTAGAAAAAAAAAATCATTTGCAAAAACATTTATTAATACAAATCAGAAAAACTTAAAGATGTGATGTATATGTTCCAAGCTAGTAAACTCAGTAGTTATCCATTAGGCTTAAGTGTACCCAAGATAATGGAGAAGAATGCAGTTGCATCTCCATCTGTCTTGTGTGCCTTAGGATTCCACTTAGGATCTGACTTGGAACATATTTTTGGCACATAGTACTGAAAGGAGAATAAAACTACTCCTAGTAATTGCTTGATATTTGTACCTCCACTCTCTGTCCTAACACTGTTGTCATGGCTGTAGCAAGACATGGTATGAGCACACCCTGCAGGCACCAGTCTGGTGAGAATTACACCAGCTTCATAAACAGTTCAAGGCAGCAGTAAAAAATATGTAGCATTGTATTTGGCCTAAAAGAGTATCATGGTTTAACTGCATCTGGCAACTAAGCACCAGACATCTGCTTGTTCAACCTTCCCTCTGTGGGGGCAAGAAAATTGGGAGGGGAAAAGTGAGGAAACTCTTGCGTAGAGAGAAGTTAATAATAATAATAAATATATAAACAAAACCAACAATGACAACAATGAAGATAACATTAATTAAAAGGAAAATAGCAGAGATAAAACTCTAGAAAGACAAGTGATGAAAATTAAAATAATTGCTCACCACCAACTGACTGTTGGCAAGCCTAAGCAATGAACTCCTGAACAACCTTCCCCCTGGCTTTATATATACTGATCATGATGCCATATGGTCTGGAATATCCCTGTGGTCAATTGGGGTCAGCTATCCTGGTTGTGTCCCCTCCCAAGTCCTTGAGCACCCCCAGCCTCCTGTCTGGTGGGGTGTGTGAGAAGCAGAAAAGGCCTTGACTCTGTTAAGCACTGGTCAGCAATAACAAAAGCATCTTTGAATTGACAATATTGTGTTCAGCAGAAATCAGACACAGCCCCAAAACATCTACTGTGAAGAAAATTACCTGCACCATAGCCAAAACCAGTGCAAATAGTTGCCCAAAAGACTTTATCAATTCAGCTACATCCAGCAGAGTTCTCGAGGTCTTGTATCTTTGATATCCAAAAATGAACTTTTTAAGTGGATTGTAAGCAGTTTTTATTTAGTCATTGAACTTAATTTCATCTTCCATCAAAAACTACCGGCATGAGGAAAAGGCTATTGACCACATTTTACTACCCTCATTCAGGCTGAGTACTGGTTTGTCCCGCTGTTCTCCTCATTTGTCTTTACTGACCTGCACAAGAAGTAAGTAAATGAGCCCACAGCACTTCTGCACAAGCAGACAGGGCAAGACTCAAAGTCAGGGATAAGTTTCCAGCCAGAGTTTTGAGGTATAACATGTTATTTCTTCTTAAGGTCAGGGATTTTTTAAATGAGCAGCATTGCAACCTCTTGGTACTTTAAAATACGGTCTCACCTTCTCCTTCCCCAGCACAAATAGATTATGAATAAATCAATTGTAAAACACAAACGCTGTTCTTTTTCACGTGTGTTTTCCTGTTCTGTTTTTGACACGTAAAGCCCACGGCTCCTATTTAGCTACATTCATGCAGTGAAGATTAATAATGACATCAATTACCAAAGGACATTTACCCATCCAGAATGAAAAAATATTTGAGCTTTTTTGGCAAGCACTGTGAGAAGCATCTCTCTTTTAAATTTTCTGTACTCCCCTCTAAAATATAGATTAATTCCGTGCAAAGATAATGACAAAATTAGTTGAAAAATGCCATTACAAGAATGTTTTACATTATCTAGTGACCCTCTCTCTTTAACTCGGCTCACAGTGCTGTTTACAGCAGAGTACAATCCAAAAGAGTTTTCAGACACTAGGCCTCTAACTTTTCCCATCTGTTTTAGGAAAATGCAAAAATCTTCTCTTGGAGCCTCTAACATCTTAAAGCATCACTTCAAGCCAGTGACAGCTGCTGTGGTCCCTCACTTCCCCCAAGCCACACATACAGAATGATAATCTATTATGCTTCTACCTGCATTTCCTATTACCTCCAGGTAACAGGAAATTACCTCCAGATTCCTACAGGGAAAATTCTCCCTGTTTGTCAAGAAAATAGATCTAGGTTATGCTTTCTGTGAAAAAGTGGGAGTGAAAGCAGTGGGGGAACAATGCAGAAAACAGAATGATCTTTAAAGTGGGGTTTTTTGCAGTGGTACAGGTGTGTGTCAAGCCTCAGACATATCGTGATATGACTAAACCATCCCAGGCTCAAGCATGGCTTTTTTCAGGCACAGCAATCAGTGCATCAGAGTCTGGCTTTAATATTCATTTTAAACTTTTTAAGACCCATGATGGGAAGGTTATAAAGACCAGCCATGGGAACTTGCTTTAAATTGAATATATCGATTTATGACTAAAAAAATTGCACAGTCACATCACTGGTAATGTATCTTATTTGTTCCTCATTTAAGAAAACCTTATAAATTCTAATTGTCCAGGACCAGAGACTTTTTCCACTTTTCTATATATACCATGTCAGCAAGATCAGTATCTGGAAGGTTTCACAAGCTTGGATAAATGCATGAAACCCAGAGTATTTCTATTAGATTTAGTACTCATCCAGAAACAGGTATCCAAGTAAGTAAATCACCTGGTTAGTGTGACACAGTTGTATCCTCTTTTATTTATTTATTTTGAGGGCTGCTCTTCATTCATTACTACAAATGGGTTAACAAGAGTGGCCAAACACCTCCTGTCAGTCCTCTGAAGTCCTCTGTTAATTCCTGTCCCTTTTTAAGGCCCTCAGCATGGCAATCCCCTTGCTTTTCCCAGCCAAAGCAATTGTTCAACACATTTGTTTAGCCACAGATCATCTGTGAAGAGCAGAGTGGAATCTTCCTCATTCATGGAGGAGAGTCTGAGGAACAAACTGCAGTGGTCTGGCTTGTGTTGGTGGTTGATAATTCAGAAGTCATTGCATCGTGACCAAAGCAATCCTTTCTTTCAGATGTAAAATCACACAGGAATGATTGCTATCCAAAAGTGAGGACTGGAAAGAAAGCAGTGGGTTTCAGATCAACAAACCTCCTCAGATACCCTGAACATCCTGACTCAGTGACAAGGGATGCTAAAAGAGCTCTCATTCAGAGGTAGTGTCTGAAAAGCTCTGACAACATTTTCCAAGGTGACTGCCAGAAACCTTGAAGGATTTTTCAAGCTAATATATAGATATAAATCTTGGAGACATCTTTTGTGTTCTGTAAATAAATGCAAGAAAGCCATTCTTTCAGAGAGGAAAAATGTAGCTAGCCATTTATTTTTGGGTTTTGGTGGGTTTTTTGTTTCTCTGCTATTTTTTCTCACAGTAGGGTGACTAATGCCTGCTGATGATCCTGTGGCAATAGCTCTGTGCCAACAGCAAGATGATAAGAGTGAAGTCAGACATGGACAGACAAATAGACCCAGCTGCCTTCTCTGCTGTCTCTATGTGTCACACAGCAGCCTGAGGCACCCCACCTGCCAGCTTACCTTCCCACCAGCATTAGGGTTAGACAGCATGACCACCCCATGTCCAAGTCTGTCACTTTTCTAGTCAAAGATACATTGCTTCATCATTTTACACATTCTAAAGCAGCTCTTAAACCATTACATTGACCTTTGTCGACAATATGCAGACACTGGAAGACCAAAATCAAGTGAAAGGACAGAAGGATGGAAAAGACAAGCTCCAGGACTGGATCCCCCTCCTAACCAGTGATGAACAGCTGAGACTCACTGCAGTTTCAGCTGGTGCTTCAACAGCTGAAAAAGTGGTGAAGAGCTCTTGAAAAATGTGAGATGCTCAACCAGCTGCAATCCTTGTAGAGGGGAGGACTGAGAGAATAATTTATCCTGTGGATCCGCAGCTGTCTTCAGGAGACTTAACCTCTAGGAGCATCCTTCCCCAGATGCCATTCCCTGTTAGGAAATGGTCTGGAGGCAGAGCTGTTCTCTACAGCTTGGGCATGGATCCACACCTCCATGGGGCAGTGGGTAAGATCTGCAGGAGAATGGCAGGAGCAGCAACAGGGACACTGTAGGACCAGGTGAGGTATCAAACAGCATGGTAAATTCTTTGGCTGATGAAAAGCTTTGTCTCAAAACTGATTTTAATGTGAAATTAAGTGTTCAGCAAAACAGTAATTTTGTAAGTACTGTCTGTGTTCTGCAGGCAGATTTCATTTCTTTATTGCTTGAAAGAACCACTTAGAAGTTTAAATTATCATAGCTAAACATATGCCTAGAATCTTACTTTCTGGGTGTTTTAACTGAAAAATATATTTTCCACTAGGAAAAAAAAAAAAAACCACCCTCCAAATTTATTTTTTCTTCTGTCTACTTATCTTTTATTTTGCAACACAAAAAGGACATTTATTTGCTTTTCAAGGTATGTCTAAGCATAAATAAAATAAATGCAAAATAGGATAAACAGAGTTTACCTCACTTACAAATAGGGCAGTACTTCTACAAGAAAAAAAGTCTTAGATCCTATTAAATGCTATGAAATTTCCAGCCACTCTGTTACCACTAAAGGTTTGGATCACTTTTTTTGGCAATACACTTCACATTTTCCCTTAACCTTTAGACATCTGGATTACCCTGTGACTTTTCTTTAGAAGTTATTTAGATGCTGGATAAAATGAGTGCAGTTTGCTGTTCTAAATGTTTCCATATATAGAAAATGAATCCATCAGGTTCTGATCTGCTTTCTCTCACTGTCTAAATACAAATTGGTTTTAAATTTTTGACTCTTATTTACAATCAGGAGTCCCAGGAATTTTGAAGTCCTTTATCCACAAAGCAGGAATGCATTTCTCTGCACAAGGTGCACAGATGCTGCTGGCCAGGCCCTTGCTGTGAGTTATCAAGGCTTAGAGCACTCAGCTTGTGTTGCAGCAGTTTGGATTTTCAGCAACAGAATGATGAGGAGATCAGCCTGTAATTTTGTAATATTTCTGTACTGCATAAGTATTTCACTCTTTCCCACAATTTTTCCATATTTACTGCATTTTTTCATAACTTTTCCTGCCTCCTACTTCATCTCTTCCTCATTCTGATGCTTTCTTTGATAGCTCTGCTTTTCCAACTATGCCTACAAATGCCTTCATAAACTTTTTTCTCTCTCTCTCATCACAGAGGGCTCCAGGCAGCAGCCAGATCCAATTACAAAGCCAAAGGAAAAATACAGTAAGAGCTCCAATTTTTTCACGTAGGAAATCTAACAGAAATGAAACCTCTAACCACAACAGGGCAGAAATATTGCATGAAACGTGTTGAAACCTGATGCAGTGAAAACAACAGACTAATGCATTCCTTCAGTCTTAAATGCAATCCCAAGATTCCCTTCTAGCACACCACAGCTCTGTGTTCCCCAATTCCCAGTCCCAAAAGTTTAAAATCCTACTGTCTGTACTATGAGCCTTGCTTTGCAAATTACACTTCCCTGATCTCAACCTGTAACTGGCTTGGGGGAAAAAAAACATCCAAAACAAGCTTTTTGTAACTGAAGAGACTTAATCTTCTCTGGTTTCCTATTTTGGGGTGGCAAAGCAGTGTGATACTCTTTGCTATGTGTTGTGTTCTATATTTTACAGTTATATCATCTGAGAAAATAGAAAAACAGCCATGAAGGCAGCAGTCACACTGCCTCTGATACAGCAAAGAAACAGAAATCCAGCATACTAATGAAAAATTACAAAAATGTGGCACAAGGGAAATACTCTGAAAAACTTTCTCTCTTTGGAGGGAAAGAAAGATCCTGCAGGAATTGCCTGGTGTGAGCTCCAAGTGGCATCCTGGGAATCAAATTTCCCTCTGTGGCACAGCAAGGGCACATCATGTGCTTTGTCCAGGCTTCTCTTCCAGTGCAATCCATACTAGCAGCAGCCCTAGAATAAACCATGGCCTGGTCCCTCCATGGAAACATTTTCTTTGAAAATTAGCTGAATATTAACTGTAAATTCACTCCAGCAATTGATACTTGGCTTTGCAACCTGTTCTGGACAACTTTCACCCATAGTTATTGTCCCATCCCTTTTTCATTTTCTGCCCACCCAGCTCTTGCTTTCTGCCCACCCAGCCAGCAGCAGGGGGAGTAGAAAAACTTAAAAATTAAGAGAACTCCTCGGTGCCTTTAGATGACATTGCAGGCAATGGACGGATGTCCCTTCTTTGCCAGGTCAGCAGCAGGCAGAACTCAGTCCTGCAGAGGTACAGGGTGGAGTCAGGAATCAAACTGATTCCCCACAGATCTGCATATTGGGAAAAAAACCAACTGGGTCCTCATGAGGGAAGAAGACATATGGCATCCGATTTTACATCCTTTTTGAAAAACTGACTTGTAATTTTGTTGGAAATGTAGATACCCATTATATTTTCCATCTTTTTGGGCTTGTTTTTTTTCTTTTCTAGGCAGTTTGTCATCAAAGAGTGTCCTCTGTGTCTGTTGTCTTCTCTTGTTTCCTCTAATGGAAAGCTGCTCTGAACTCCCAGCCAAGATGGGGATAATAAAAACCTCCAAATGATCATTCTTTTCCTAGGTGCAGGTGGGAGCTCAGTGTACCAGCACACAGTGTCTGCTAATAATTTTGTGCTGTGTGTCCTGTATTCACATTTAAAAAGGTGGGATAATAATCTTCAGTGCAATTTGTGAGATCAGTCCTAAAGCTGGAAAAGTAACTGTATTTGCACACTTCATAATACTGATTTGATATGATTATTTTGTTAAACCAGACCTGCTAACCTTGTGCTGTGCCTGAACACTTGGACCCTGGATTACCACCAGGAATATAAAAATATAAGAAGAAATAGGAAACTTAGAATTCTTACAGTTAGCCATAAAGCTGGTTTTAAATAACAATAATCTCTAATACTACTTGAACATTATACAAGAACATCTTTGTATTGACTTAAAAAAGAATGCAGGACCAAGGAATACTGGTTCAATACCAGTTTATTCTTGCCATAACACATAGCTGGAAATACAGTGTATTGTCCCATACAAATAGATGGTTTGTAGCATTTTACTGTGGTATCTGAGTTTCAGGTGGGAGAGAGTCAACTACCACTGTGTTTTGGATTTGGAATGAGAATGGTGTTGATGGCATACTGATGTTTTTGTTTTCTGCTAGCTTGTGTTTATTCTGAATCAAGGACTTTTTGTGTGTGTGTCTCATGCTCTGCCAGTGAGGAGGTGTGCAAAAGAAATTGGGAGGGAACACAGCTGGGACAAGTGACCTGAGGTGATCAAAGGGATATTCCATTCCACAGAGAGCCATGCCCAGAGTATCAGCTGGGGAGTTGCCTGAAGTGTGGCTGGTCTGGGCTCAGGAAGGGGTGCCTGGCATGCGGTCAGTGGGTGATGAGACCGCACTGTGCATCACCTGTTATTTCTTTTAACATTACCATTATTATTATTGTAAATCATTATTATTGATTATTGCTTTATTTTATTTTATTTTCAATTATTATATTGTTCTTATCTCAACATACACGTTTTACTTTAAATTTCCTCTTCATTCCACCAGGGTGAGGGAGAGAGGGAGTGAGTGCCTGCATGGTGCTTATTTTCCACCTGGGCTTAATACACAACATATGGTTAGATGAAACTACATCAGAAGAAATCTCCTTTTTGCAGATACTTATGATCTATGATTCTGTCTAGTGAATGAGATGATTTAAAGTTGTATCATGGTTTGAATTTTAAAAAATCTATCATAAAATCATAGTATTAAATACTAGGGAATGTTTGCACCTCTCACAATTTTGTACTTTCTTTCCTGTTAAAGGCATATTTCTCCCTGTCCTGTTATTTGAGCAAAAATACAACTGTCTTCATTGTAATTTGGTCTCAGTTTTCTTTTAATGCTCTTCAAGTCTTTGCTTTGCCTTCACAGGATTGCCAAAGCAGCACCTATGTTTGAAAAAACTGGATGTCTTGGGAGTTGTGCTGCAACTGTACTACACCTCCCAGCAGCAGTGTTAGTATATGATCCTAAATCTCCAAAATGGGACAGATGCAATTCCCCATTTTGCACTCTCATTTTGTACTCCAAACTCAGTTACACCATCTGATAAATGCACAACATACCTCCATTTCAGCTCATATATAATAAATATAGCTTTAGAATAATATTTTTTTTATTATTTCTAGTAACAGCAAAATGAAAACAGCTCATTCATAGAAGATATATTTCTTTCAGAACAGATATTTCATATGTAGCCTCACTAAAAGGGGTGTAATGATAAAAAATACCAACAAGAAGATATTATTGGCTATACAGATGAGGCAATAAGATGAGGGTGTTGTGGTTTCTATTCTTTTTTCCTTTTATTCTTTCCCAACAGAAGTCTCATTACCTGCTTTCATTGTCTTGGAATTCTTTTTAATACCTGTAAATCATGGAAAAGAATTGTCATATTCTTTCCCATGTCTGATAATTCAGTGGCAACATTATCAGCACCTGGTGTTTGGTTGTTCCTGAGCTCCTGATTGCCTCTTGAATCACTTCAAAATTTAATTCTTCCACAAAAAGCTTATGTGTCTGAGAGACAGTTTTTATTCACTATTAAACATCTCCCTGTAGTGGACACTCCTTGCTCTTCTGTAATTGAATTTTTTATAATGAAAAGGATTCCTTATTTGTTCTTTATCAGACATAGACATGGTTAATATCCTCTCTTCCATGCACCCTTATAAAATGTGTTTATTTTACTAATCTTCCCAACCTAATTCATCTTTTTTCCCCAAGCCATGGAAGTATTGCCTTTCCCCTTGTACTGCTGATTTCATGAGCTTCCCTCTGGCTTTAGAGTATTTCTCATCCAGAATTCAATCCTGATTCTGAAGGCTACAACATTGCTGTATGTCAGTCTCAGCTGCTTTCCTGCAATCTTTATCAAACCATTATTTTTTGATTTGTTCCTACTATCTGTTCTAAAGTTTTCTTTGCCATCTCCTTGCAGAGGTCCCACTTGGTATCAGTTTTCTCATAAATACCCCAAATTTTTGGAAGACTCCAAACATTTTAGGTTCAGATCAATATTCCTGTCCTTATTCTGGATTCTCCAAAGAGATTTTATTTTCTTTTGTGTCTCAACTGCTTTGTTAATTTTTCTCAGTTCCTGGTTGGAGCCGTTCATTTTCTGCAGTACAGAGAGCTCACCTGCAGCCAGCTCCCTCTCTCTGCTGTGTCTTTAACATTCTCATCTGGACCTCACAAATCTTCGTTCCTTTCCTTAGGGTATCAATCATCCAGGAAAACACTGGCAATTTAAATAAACTTATCTTTAGTTCTTCAGAGAACCAGTCTTGTATTTTATGATCAGTGAGCTTCATCAGAATGACACAAGGGTTTCCTGGTGCCTTCCCTTAAACCACAGGCAGGAGAGCAGAGACAACAGCAAACCCAGTGGCTGCTGACAGCAACAGTGTTCACCACTCATCCAGGCCCCATTTCATTCTCTGCAATTGCCCCTCCATGCCAAAAAAGTGCCGAACTCCCAACTTCAGGAAGTTTGTTTCCTAGTCCTATTTGTTATTTCACAGCTGAGATAATCAACTGAGATAATCAACTAATAGGTTCCTGGTTTATGTAAAGTCAAAATGCTGGAGGTTCATAGTCTCATGCATTATTTCCACAGCTCAGATTACTCAGCACAAAAAAACCCCCAAACAAAAACAAACAAACAAAAAATCAAGTGGGTAAGTGAACCTTTTTGTATTTTTTCCATTTCAGTTTTCCTGGTGAAGGGACCAACAATGTGCCAGGGAAACACAGGCACACTGCCTCACTGCCTTGTTCTGTGTCCTCACAGAGGGCTGCCATGGGTGTCTCAGCAAGCTCCTCCACCCTCTCCAAACATACAAAATACAACAGTTAATAGCCAAGAAAACAAAGGCTTACACTTAAAATCTATGCAGAAAAAAAAAAAAAAGACCAAAAGCCAGGCTCTGCCCAAAGAACATCACAGGATGAGGCATTCACATGTTAAGGCAGGAGGGCAGCAAACACATCACCTCTTCCATTACAGCATTTTACATCAAATCCTGCAAACCACAGAAGCTGTCTGAGCCTCCTTTGGGAATTGTTAGAGTCTGTGGATCTTTCCCATTCCCAAACCACCTTCAGCTCTCCCAGAGCAGAGGTATCCTTCACTCCTCAGCATCTAAGAAAGCTCTACATATTTTTCTAATTTTGAACTACTTTGAGGAAATCACAGGGAAATAAATACAGAAGCATCCCTGGCTTTATTTATTTCTAGTAATGTTTGTATTTTGCTGTGTATCATTTTTACACATACACAGGTCTTAAAGAGTAAACACTTTCCTTAAGGCAGCATTAACTAAAAATAAAAGAGGAAAATATTTTAAAAAATACTTTTTTCTAGAGATGGTGATTTCTGAAAGCATTGCCTGCAAGATACAGGAAATATTCCCTTTGTATTAGGTCCCACTAAGTTCCTAAGTCATATAAAGTCATACCTGGGAAAATATTCTTTCCGATGAAAATTAATAAACACTATGACAAGACCTCTTTTTCTCTGTTCTACAGACACACAGAAAAATTTATTTCTAGGGGTGAAATACACAATTTTCAAGAAGGTTTGAAAGATCAGAAGAAATAAGGCAAATATTTTCACGGCTGTCTCTAATTATGCTTCCAATTTTGTATTTAGCTTTCCAGACTTGAGACTTTAGGATCCTAAAATAGAAACCCATTAAACAAAATATGGTCTTTATCATCAATTAAAACACTGCAGTACTAGAAAATGAGCAGGTTTGGGGTTTTTTTTTCTCCATTTTCTGAATTGGAAAAAAAATTAACTAATATGGTAATATTTGTTTGTTTCAGGCAACACGCAGAAAAAGTGATCTGTTCTTACAGCAACTTGGATAAAGTCCAGAATGTCTGATTTCCAGCTCACTGTAACAACACTCCAAAAGGCCAGCTGATTTTGATAAACACTAGTATATTAATATTTATTTTCCATATAGCCTCATCTGCTGCTCTTCTGATGTCTGAATTATCTCAATGAACTGTAAATTTTTTGGTTTGCTGAATAGACATTGAACAATTCATGTTGTTCAATTTCTAAAAATGCCTTTCCTGGTACATCAAGCCCAAAGATAACCCTATACACTAAACTTCAGGCCAAAACACTGTGTGTCAGTGCAGCCAGCTCCCCAGGAGGTTGTGGGTCCCCTTGTGCTTAGGTGGTAACAAATCCAAGTGTGGTCCAGGCTATCTGCTGGCGAAGACAAACCCCTCATTCTGCTCCCCAGCTCCTTCCCCTCCAGCTGTTGTCTGTCTTTTCCATTTAGACTGTAACCTCTTCATTGCAGGGCCCCTCCTTCAGCCCCTTTGCCTATTGCCAGGAAGAAGGAATCCCAGTCCCGGGATGGGTCTCTAGGTGCTGCTGTAACACCAGTAATAATAAATGCTGCTGCAAATATTTTTCCAGATATTAATCCATACCAGGACAGTCTTGGATCTGTGGCTCCTCAGAAAGAGATGGACAGAAATGTCATATCTCGTGTTGACTGTGGTTCTAACACTGCAGGGCTCGTGTCCAGCCCATGCCTTATCCCACCAATGTGATCAGCTTCCCTCACCTGTACTGGGTGTGAGGAGGATCTGCCTGCCCCAGAACCTGCAGTCCACATTTCAGGACATTAATGCTTTGACCAAACAGAAGCATGGCATGTATCTGCCCCTTTTAGACTAGTATATGAGGATTTTTTTCCAGAATATGTCCTCTCCTTGCACCTATTTCCATTTCTCTGAAACTGTCAGACTCCCTTGAGCTTGCTGTCAGAGGAGGATTAAAGGAAAGGTTATTTCCATTAACTTGCCACACATTGGTGTCTTCAGCAGTGTCAGCAAGGGCTCTGCACAGTGACCTTGCAAGGCCAGAGTGTGATACACAAAGCAGCATCAATCCCTAGGAGAGGAGGGAGGCCAAATGCCTCCAGTACTGGTTCTAGCTTTGCTTTTAATATGCACACCCAGCATCAGTTAGGTAGTCAGCACCAGTCTAGTACCAGTCAGCTCTAGTGCTGTCCACATTACAGTTGTAAAATTGCTAATATAGCTCAGCTCTGCTGCAAGGAATTCCCTCACGTGATTTTGGGGTTAAAGGAGCAAATTTGTCTAACATATTTTTTTTTATTTTTGATGTTACACATATTGTGGAAATAGAGAAACAAAAGCAACAGAGCCAAGTACAGTGAGAGAAAGATACAGTGTGACCCTAAATGGGCAGGGAAAAGAAGATATTTGGTTGCCAGTTATGTGTTTCCTTCTCTCTACCTTTTACCGAAGTTAGACCATATCACCTGTCTTTGTAGAAGTATTTTGAGAACAATGGAGTGAAATAGCACATTTCACTACTTTTTTCACTACATATAGCTGTGTATTATCAATACTATAATTGTTTTTATTATTGCTATTGTTATCTACAGTAAAAATCCAGCATTTTGTTTTCTTATCTCAGTATTTGCTGATGATGTCATCTGGTAGACTTATTATGATACTGATAAAATGAGACCTTCTGACCTCACTCTGCTTTGATGACTGGTCATTTGGCACCTCCAAATAGCATTGTTCAAAATTATATCAAATGACAGTCAGTGTTTTATGCTGTTAATCTAAGGAGACAATTTGGAAACAACCACAAGACCTCAAAGGGTTTATGGCTACTGCATACACATAGTATCAGCCAGGCTGAATTCCACTTGTATAATATGGATGTTCTTGTTCATATAATTAAAATTAAATCAGATTATGGAGATCTTAGGTTCACAGAGAAAATAAAATCACTGTCATGCAAGAAGTGGTCAGTGAAAATCAGTGATAACTAGAGCTACTTAGTGCTTCTTCATGTTTAGGGCAGACTGCTTCTGAGAGCCTGCTGGGCAGACTGGAGGTGTTCAAATGCTCTCATGAGCAATGAGTATATACAAATACCTATGGAAGGTGAGTCAAAACTCACCATATGAATTTTTATAGCTGTAGGTGGGGCACAAAAATTAAAGAACTAGAAGGCTTTAAAAATAAAGAACTACAAAGCAACAAATGAGTGAACAAAAAAATAAGGGGGAAAAAAGGCCACCCAAAACAAGTGACAGGTTATTATGCAGGGAAGCAAGCATTTTGCTTTTAAACTCTTTTGTCCTGATTAAAATACTGGTGGTGATACAATCACCAGAAAACTATTTTTACAGTCCACACTTCAGTGCAATTTCAGGCATTAAAAATCAAAGTGGAAAACAGAAGATTTGTGGGAAAATTTGTAGCTGAGTTCAATTTTGGAGCATTCTTAAGAGCAAGAAAATTGACCTACTGCAACAATTTAGTATTCAGTATATTTTCATGCCTCACTTCTGGAGAGGACTAGCTACTTTCTGAGGAGAAGTACAGGAACACTCAAGTAAATAATTACCAGATCATCTGCCCACATGTTTTTTGCCAGCTCCTCTATCCTCTCCTACGTTCACCTGCTCAGAGGAACAGCCTGACATTTACTGCATTTCCAAAGTTTTTTAAATTTTACGCAGTCAAAAAATTCCAATCGTTTCTAGAATTTCAACTCCAGTTTGAATTGTATTTAGTTCTTGCCTTTTTTAGTACTTTGCAACAGTGAATGTTAATGGTTTAAAAAGCATTAAACCCATTTCCCTATGTGTGGTTCTTATATATTCCGCCTTGCTTAAGTGACCTGTCAGTCTGGTGTTGAGTAAGGCAGGAAACAACCTTTCCTTTGCCCTCTCTGAGGCACTGCCAGGCATGCAGGTGCTGAGTGCTGGACATTTGTATCTCTGTGTGTCCAGCCCAAGCTCTGGCTGCCTGAAGCCTGGTTTGCCCATTGGTGAGTGATGTTCCCTGCTTGACAGTGGCCATGCAGCATCGCCAGAAGCACTGATGGGGTAAGAGTGCCAACCTGGTGGGCTCATGCTGCCTCTTCTGGCACACTTTTGGACTCAGCAATTTCTCATTCTCACCCATGGAGAGTAATTCCAGCGTGGAGTTGGCAGTACCCATGTGCTCAGTTATAAACCTCAGCATTCCAACACTTAACACCTCCTGACTTGCAAGCTACTTTTTTTCTCTGACTTCTTTCAGGGAAGCACAATATTTTCTGCTTAAAGGTTCATCAGTGCTTGCTGCCTCCTTGGCTTTCAATGAGGCTGCCTCCTTGGCTTTCAGTCCTGTAAAGGCTGATATTCTCAATGGTTGCAAGGAAGTCTACAAGAAACTGGTGAAGTACTTTGGAGAGAAGGTGGGAAATAAATGCAAATTAGTGTGTTAGAGTGAAAAACAGTGGCCTACTTTTAGTAACAATTCACTTTTATTCTCTGCAACTGGAGATGACACTGCTGTTTCTCATTTTTAATTAACAGAAGAAAATACAATCAGAATATTTATTCTCTCCATGCATAGTTCTGATTATAAAGAGCTGCAGAAGAAAAGGCAACAAATCAGACCTGTTCAGCCCTGTCTGTGACTCTGAAAAGCACTAGGGTCCATTCTTACCTGTCACTCCAAGGTGGACACCAAGTGCTGGTATTTACTCAGCTTACTGACCCTGGAGAAGCTGCAAAATTTGGTAGAAGTCCCTTTCTTCACTAAAGCTACAGTCAGTCCCAGATCTGTCTATTAATTACAGTGACCAGAGAAGGGACAAGCTCCAAAGACCTGTGCAGGACCTGCTGCACTCACAAAGTTGGGTTTGCAATCACACCTACATTTGTGGAAGCTGCAGCAATCTACTCTACAATAATTATTATTTTGGAAGGATAGACTCATAAAAGGTGTTGCCCTGAGGCCTATGCCATGCTCAGAGCTGTACCTATTCAGGAAGCACCTCAACTGCCTTTGAGCTCTCTTCCTTTGGCCTTTAAATCTGTTCACAGAACAAATGTGCAGCATAATTAACAATTCAGCCTTGGCACAGGCACAGGAGTTGATTAGAATGAAAAGCAAAACCATCTGTGTGGTGAGCCAAAAAACTTCAGCCCCTCACCTCTTCATGGTAGGGGAGCCCACCTATTTGAATTTCTTTCTCAATGATTTTACTGGCATGTTAAATTCTTCATCAATTAAGCCAAGTAATAATAGAATTTTGTAGTGTCATATGCCGAAAGATGCATCAGAAAGCTCAGGAAGTTCATGGATTTTAATGCTTGGTTTTTCTTATTGATTTAATTTTAATTCAGTGTGAACTGTTTAGCACTCTGTTAAGAGTCTGTGGCAGAGGAAGGGAAGAGAAGCAGTCCCAGCTCTGAAAGTGTAGAGGAAGAATGAAACAGATCAAGAGCTGACACCTTAGATCTGCAGAGATTGCACTTCAAATTAGTCAAAGGTGCAGACAATGTACTTAGAGAAGAATGCCAAAGTAGAAATCCCTCTGAAGGCTGACCTGTCCTGTTTGGGCCATGTTGATGAAGGTGTTGACTTTTGTTTCCTGTTTGGGCAATTTTAGCAGGTTACCTGAGGCTTTGAAGTTCTGTCTTTTCCCCATTTAGCAGCATATTTCCTAGTCAGTAGGAATCACCAGGCTCAGTTATAATCTCAGTTACATCTGTGTGTCCCAGCAGGTTCTAGCTAATAAATAAGCCCCAGCACCTTTCCCACATCAGTGATTCTTCTGAACTCGGGGGATGCTACATCTGAGGAGAGGCAGAGGAGCAGCTGGAGCAGCACCAGGCTCTGCAGCCTTGGAGCAGCTGCTGCAGCCATGGAGGCTTCACCTTGATGCCAGCAGTGCTGAGAGCCTTTAGAGGCACTGAATGTGAAATGGGATTTTCTTGTGTCCCAGGGAGGAAAAAGGTTTTTCTGTGAGAGCCGATGAGTGCAGAAACACTCTTAACAACACTCATAACAGAAATGCTGTTTCATGACACCATTTTTCACAGCAAACATGACTTGCTTGTTCACTATCACACTCAACCCTTGCTACATGATATAGTTGGCACCTTTTATGATTTCTCCTTCTCTGCAGCTCCTGTACTGGTCCCATTGACTGAAGTGATATAGGTAGTAGAGGGAAATAGCAGTACACTAAACAATGGATATTAATATCTTATATACTAAAAAAGCCTTTTTCCTAGCAGGGTGTGTAAAATGAGACAGTGAGGCCCCATCTCTTCACCTAAAGGAACAGATATTAAATTGAATATCAGGGAAAGAGGAGCTGGAAAGTGAGAAAGATAAAGGAAGCCATAAAGCAAATTTTTGCCTTTTATGGATGAAAACATTACTTAACCTGTAGCTTTATTAAGACTTCTCTGGGGCCTACACTATAGAAAATGTTGGTTTAATGTTCACTCCTGGTTTTTTTTGACACAGCATGTTGAAAGGACCGTGGCTGGTAGAGAGCTGTGGTGATGGGATGCCCAATTGCCACACGTGCTGTAGGGCTCCATGGCTGGGTTTCCAGAGGCAAGCTCCTGCACTGTACTCAACTCTTGTGGGGGGAGAATTTCAGGTGCTCTTTCCCCCACTGCAGCCCCTCTTCTGCTGTAGGATTTCACATAAGAAGAGATGACCAAGAGCTTGTGGCTTTTCCTGCTGTGGTATGAACATCCTTGACAAAAGGAAGTGGTTGGTTTGTCTAGACAAATCTCAGGGGATAGAACATGTAAGAGGCTCAGACTTTTAACCCATTGTGAGGGTTGTGCCCAGCATCAAGTTTAGAATTTTTATTA
This sequence comes from Cisticola juncidis, assembly GCA_013400215.1. NCBI lineage: Eukaryota > Metazoa > Chordata > Aves > Passeriformes > Cisticolidae > Cisticola > Cisticola juncidis. The sequence goes on along the minus strand of VXBR01006348.1, from coordinate 1,877,408 downwards.
GCTCAAAGGCTGGAAACTTTTGACTCTTTGTTCACTTGATATGGCAAAGGTTTCTGTAAAACCTGCAGTAATACTTTTGGTCATTTGCTTCAGCAAAGATTTTATAGTAATAGTTCTCTGATTATTCTGTGTTTTCATGATTATTACAACAGAAGGATTCAAACACAGACCCCATGCATTTACCTCTTTCCTTTCTGTGCTCTGCATCTTTCAGCATCATGCACATGTGAGGAGATTCCTTCACAATGTTATGCCACTGTGACCTTTCTAAGACTGCTGATACAGGAGTGTCAGCATCACCTTCTCTTTAAATTTCTATTTATTGTGGACAGTTCCAACAATCTAGGCTGTATATTTCTGTTTTAAAATATATATTATCTCTATGTGTGTATAGATTATCTATCTGTGTATATATATTTTCACATTTCTATTAACACCCAGTTACTTGTAATTGATGAGAAAATATCTGCTTTTATAAGAAAATGAGGGATTTTCCCTGCCTTTTTGAATTCTAGAAATGTTTCCTCACATTACCATAATGTAAAAAAAGCTGAAAGATCTAGAGGTCATTTAAAAAATAACTTGCTAGACATTATTCAGAGAACAAGTGTAGGTATTCTTATTATAAAAAGAATCCCTAATTTTCTATGGTCTTGTTTAGTGTTTCAGTGCTTTTATAACTAAACAAGGCTAATATCACAATACTTCTAAGTTATTAAAACTGAGTTAATAAATTGTGCGTCAGGGAACTTTCATTGGAAAAAAGAGAATATTTTTATCAGATTTTTGATTTTAAAGCAATACTGGTTACTATTTTTTGTGGGCTTGTACTTTACCTCTCTATATCTGCATTTCATTAACTGAGAGAAAAAGGCACTGCTACCTGTCTCTCTGATACTGGGAGCAAAACAGTGAGTCCATCTCAGAAATTTCCCTGTCTCCTGGATAAGAAAACCACTGTGCCCAGAAGTTTAGGATATTCTCTGTATCAGGAATAATCTGAAATATGTCCTCAGGGGTCACACTGGAAGGGAGAGACTGCTGATGGAAAATTCCTGTTGAACCGTTTGCAAATATCTCTCTCTTCCCAAAAAATTTTTGTTCTGGCATACCCCAGCTATGGATGAGTCAATCCTAGTAATCCTAGGCCAAATCCTAGGCCAATTTTCACACCTAGTAATCCTAGGGAAAAAAAAACAACACACACACCAACAACAACAACAAAAAAAAAACCCAAACAAAAAACCCAACCACTTTGTAATTCCCTTTATAGCTGTGTGGATAACTGTAGAAACAGATGACCTAGATCTCTGTCTGTGCAGATGTTGAATAAACCTAAGTGCAAGAAGAATATTTTGTGTGTTGCTTTGGAACCAGCAGAGGAGGTGCTGAGATGGAAGTGATGTATGTCCAGCAGTCCCCAGAGTGCCACAAAGAACTCTGGGGTGGTCCATGAGGTTGATGTTCCTGAGGATGAGACCTGAAGTTGCCCCCCAGAAAAACTCAGGCAGAAGACTTAAATCTGGCATGTCTTTTCTACACTATTTTCTCATATTTCTAAATGAAAGTGGAGTTTAGGTCCCCCTTGGGTAGAAACAGGGCTGGGATGTGGGTTCCCACTCTATTGAGAAGCTCTCTCATGGCTCAGTCAGCATCTCCTGCACAAGGGGTTCCAGGTCTGACTCTGGCAAAAGGATGTGCTTAGCTCAGCCAAGTGAGCAGCAGATCAGCTGGAACCCTGAGAGTCACTGCCATGAAACCCAAACACTCTAGGGGTGAACTCATCCTCCTGGTCACCGCGGGATGTCCCACCAGAACTGCTGCCCATGGTGTCCATGCTGTCACCCAGAGGCTGGGGTTCTCAGGGGAATGTGGGCACTGCCCTGGCTGAGAGACCTTTTCCTGCAGGGCATGGGCTCCCAGGTGCCTCCTTTGCCCCAGGACCAGCCCTCCTGTGCCTGAGCTCCAGACACCCACATCCTCCTGTGCATCTCAGTGAATTGCAGCTGTCCCCTGCCTTGCAGATCATGGTGAGTTCTTCTCTCTCCTTTCAGAGCTCTTGGGCTTCCTCACTCTCTCCCTCTTTATGAGGGTGTTACCTGGATGTTTTTTTCAGAGCCTCCAGGAGGAGCTGTTTAAAAACATTCTTCATGGCAGCTGTGTGACTTGGGACACCCAACAAATGTGAAATGGAACAGAAGGAACAGAAGCGTTTATAGGTTTTGAAAGAAAACAGTATCTTCAGGCAGAGCTCAAGCTAGGCCTGCCAGACAAGGTGCTTCCCAGCACGGAGAAGGTTTTTTAGTCTTTGACTCCTGCTCATCAACAGACTAACAATCTCCAGTTTTACTATGCCTATCAGTTGCTCCTAGTGATTCATCTTCGGTGCGAAAACTGACTGACTATAATTAGAAAAAAACCCCCATGGATTTCCTATATCCATCCAGACAGTGATCTCTGCAGAGACCATTAGGTGGCTTCTCAAACCTACCTTTTCCTGCTTGAATCTACTTCTTTGAGAGACAGGAGAGCAGCTGAGGAAATAATCCTAGGGAGAGAACTTGAAAATCATCTATTTTGTTCTAAAGGTTCAATAGCGGACTAGTCATATGAAAGCCTGGGAATTAGAGCTAATACCCTCACACATCTCTGACTCCCTTGACTCCTGGTGTGCTTTGATGTCAGAGGGAAGAGAATAAGAGCCCAGCTACTCTCCATTTCAGTGACGCTGTACCTAATCACAAGTAGCACATATTGGAGGCACAGAGAAACCTTGGGGATATGCTGATCAGTCACCTGGTAAAAGATAATGACTCACACAAGGCTGTACCTGGAGTATTTCTCCTGCTTAGTCCATTGCATGTGCTGAGCATTTCTGTAATACTTGTGAGGTCTGGTTTCTCTCACTCCCTACAAAGTTTTTTTCACCTCCCTACAGTGAGTCTGTTCAGACCTCACTCTTCGCTATGTCTGCTGAGTCAAACTCAGGGCATCTCCTACTACATTTCCTGAACACATACAGCTAACCAGATGACCAGGTAAAGTCAATTTACATAGTGAAACTATTATGAAACTCTGAATCTTGTTATGCAGTAGATGAGCATCCTTGTTCCCAAGGCATGGGAGGAAGAATTTTCCCTTTTGTGAACACTGTAAGTTTGACTGAAAAGATTACCATGGAAATTAAGCCATAATTTGTAGCCCCTGGGATATAAATGGCATCATGTTATCACTTTCAGAATGCTGCACATTGACCTGTATACCTTCCTGTATAATGACTGCATTCTTTTAACAAATCAGGTATCAATGATAGTTCCCAGAATTCATTAATGATGAAGATATTATAGCATTTAACAAATCTAGTTCATTAGTCTGGGACCCTACTTTTAAAAACCCAATTTTTTTGTCTTCCTTCTCTGATGTGTCCTACCTTCTGTCAGGGACAACCCAACACTCAGGCATTCAGTTTCTCAACTTCTTTCAATATTTATTTCCAGATTAGCCCCTCCTTCCTGCCCTTCTACTGTAGGATGTGACCTGTATAATGCTGCCTTTTGGTTTTTGGTTTGTTTTTTTTTCTTTTTCCGGGGGTCTTCTGGGAAACAGATTGGGATTGATCTGGGTTAAGTTCATAATATTGTTCATTAAAAAAAAGTAGTTTGAATTCCTGACTTGTTTTCCAGCACCAAGCAGCAGTGCAGATGAAGGGAGCATGTGGTGCAGCAGCAGGAACAAAACACCTGGGAAGAGGTGAGGGCACCCAGGGTAGAGAAGGGCCAAGAACTTCTTTGTCTCTAGGTGCAAAAACTAAAAGTAAAATCTGGGGTTTGTGCCTGGATTGACAGAGAGAAATTAGTTTTTGCTTTCAGAAATGTAATAGCCTGGAGTTGTTTCTATAATGAATGGAGTGCTGAACTCCAGAGGATGTATAACCCACAGTCAAACGTTTCCGACACAGAGGAGACAGCAGGAAAGACATTTCAGATTAGTTTTTAGCCAGTATTATTTAGAACAAGAGAATAAACTGACCTGTTTTTCATAGAAAGTGTTCCAGAGCTCCTAGTGAAAAATAGGTTTTGTTTGTCTGAGAAAAAACACTATTTTATATTGATTTTCTTAAAATTACTTTCTTTCAGTGGTGATGATTATCCATGAGGCTGTACATAATTGGACATGAGAAATGGTAATGAAAACTTTAACTTCTCATCCAGCACAGTGGATTTACTAAGTAATTTCATCTTTCTAGGAAAGGGGGATGAATTATATGTATTTGTATATATACATTATCTGACATGGAACTGCCAAGCAACTTTTCAACTGCCTAGGAGGTCCACAGAGCTCTTTGTGTCCATCCTGAAAAATAAATCCTGTTTAGATTTTGACGTTTGGCATCAATTTCCCACTAAAGTCTTGTTGGTTTTACCTGAAAAGTGCAAAATTGCTAACAGGACAAGAATCAACTTGAGGAGTGACGTCTTTGTTTTGTTATTTTCTTGGTACTTGCAAGAAATAAAAGTGCAACTCTATTCTAAAGTCCAGCTTTCTTAAGGAAAATTTAATTTGCATATGAAATAGGTTCAACTCATAATTTTGCATGAATTCCAAAGAGAAATGGATGCATTTTATTTTGAGCAAGACAATGCTACTTTTATTTTCCTTTTCCTGAAAAATAAAACTATCACTTTGTTTAGAGAAATACTGCTGTAGATTGACATCTGACTTAACACGGGACAATTAATTTATAAAATTTAAGCCTTTCTCTTGATAGATTACTGGAACAAGGCCGTAGATATCAACAGCTTGAATGCATCTCTGATAGCAAAAAATCAGTATTGGACAGTATGAAAGGTGCAGTAAGCTGTGAATTAATGAGTGACCCACAGAAGGCTATGAAAGACTTTCATTTCTCAGTTTTCCTTACCTCAAAGAAATGTTACAGAACCCTGCTCATCTGGTTAATGGAAAATTGGCTTAGTGGTTTCCTGATCTACTCCTTTCCCTCCTCTGCTGCCTCCAGCTTGCCTCAGGCTGGTAGTTAAAAGCCCTGTGCAAACACAGAGGTTGGGGCAGGCTGTGGGTGTCAGGAAAAAAGAGGGAGAGAGGGAGGGAGGTAGAAGAGGCTATCTCAAGGGTATGAGGACTATTTCAGCAGCTGAAATTTTTGCACAGAAGACTATGGGAGTGCCAGAAGAGTCTCCAATAACCTGACCAAAACAAGACAACTGTAAAACAGGCAAACCCTTTCTACCTGCACTACCTCCTCATGAAGTAGAAAGACCCCACAGTAGCTGTTTCTGTTGAGGGGAATTTATTGGATAGGTGATTAGTTGAACTTCTCAATTTTGCTGTAAGTATATTCAAGAATTTTGTAGAAATTGGGGAAAACTTGCAATTTAATTGGGGAAAATGGCAGATTTGTTATAAAACTTTTGGTGGTTGAGTGTTTATTTTGGTATTAAAAAAAAAAAAGGCAAGAAAACTTCCTTTGTGTCTAATGTTGGGGGAAAAAAACTGCACTTCTGTGATCGACTCAAAGGGGCTTACAAAATGCATCAATAAACAGAATAATATCTTTTTAAGGTAATGACTTTTAAATAAAAACAACTTCTAGGACTCATTTAACTGCTGAAGCATACAAGTTAAGGCAATCATCAGCTAGACACGAGAAGATCAAAATTAATCTTAAATGTGTAGTCTAGACTCTGCTGCTTATCAAGTAAAGAAACTTTTTGACACATGGTCTCAAGTCTGCTGTTTCTGTGGGCTGAGTTCATATCTCTGATGCCAACTTTCTCCTATCACAGGCTGTCACATAAGTGAGTGAGTGAGGGACCTGTGCTGAAGACAGGATATGTCAGCTCACATCCTCCTTTACACACACTGATGTCTCAGGCTTTTCATTTTTTGACACACAGTAATAATAGTTGTTTTCTGGGTTGTCTTTTCCCACCTTTGACATGACTGAGTCAGTCTCCTGGGACCAAAGCTCAGCCATAACCTGCAGGAATGGGGCATCTTGGATCAATTCTTTAGGCATTGAAGGTCCTCAATTCAATTCTTTGCTCTTTGCAAAGTGGTGGGGAGGAAGTGGCAGATGACTGGTACACAGTTCATAAAAGGAAGGAAGTAACATGTTTTCCCATTTCTTTCATGCTTCAAAAATAAAATTCTTTGTCCTGCCAAACACATAACAAATAACCTTGTTATCTGTGCTTTGCAAAAATTGGTGTAGTCAGCTAAAATATATGATTATGTACTTATTTTTCCCCAGGGTTCAATGGGTGTTATATAGTCAAAGGAAAATATATTTTCAGGTGTCAATTATCATTGCAAAAAATTTGCATTTTTAAAACTAGAACAAAATTATTTAGAAGAGGATGTGAAAAAAACCAAAAAACATTCACATGAAACAACCTGGAGAAGGGGAAAAAGCAAGGGATTTCGCAAAATGTAAGAGACCCTCTGCAAATATTGACCCTGGAAATAACACTGCTTTTGTGACAGGAATATCAGACAGTGGAGAAGAACAGGCTTGCCCATCCTGTTATGGCCTACAAGCTGGTTGACCTCTGCCCACAAAGCTGTTGTGAAAATGCCAGCAATACAAATGTCTTTTGAGAGACAGGAGCCTGCTGTAAGCACTGTTGAGAAGGTGACCTTTAGGAACAGACAGACACCTCATTTTAAAATTCACTGTTTTGATTTTGAAACATGACAAATGTTAATAATTTTTTTGGTATTGACTCACACTTTTGTCCACCTATATGCCAATAAGGCCTTCAGCTTGTCATCTGGATAAAACTAGAGTTTATGCAGTTGGAGTAGTCAGGAAAAAGTTTACCTTAGTGGCATGCTTCTGTCTGCTCTGTGTCAGGGAATGTTTTGTGGTTACTGATTAAAGGTAAATATTCAGTATGAGCATTTGGAATATTATTTTCTTTTTTAATCTTTTTTTTAATTGTTCACTTTACCATGGTTGAAAGTTCCTTTTCCTCATGCACACATATCTCTGTGGTATGAAAATATTGCTGTACATCAGAATTTTAAAAAATGCCCAAGACTCAGTTGGCATCTAACACTGAGTGTTAAGATCTATAGTCTAGTGCAGAGGCAATGCAGACACACAGAAACTATTGCCTAAAGGTAATCACATAAAAAAGGACTGATTTCCACCTTTCCAGTTTAAAACAGCTGTCCCTTTTCCTTTTAAATATTTTCAACTTTCTATAAGATCTACGACAATAGAGTATTCACAGAAATCCTTATTCTCCTTCTAAATGTCAGGATGCTTATTCTAAGAGGTTTGAAGCTGGAGACTGCAATGTGCATAAAATAATTTCTTTTGCAAAAAGGTAAAATTTATTTAACTGGAAAAATAGCATCAGCAACCACTGCAGAAAATACATCTTAGGCATACACACACAAAAGCTTATACAGATTATTTATTCAACCAAATAGAAACACCTGGGTTGCATTCATGATGAAAAACACTGTGGTAATGGAGGTTTCACTGGGACAGTCTGCTTATCTTATACAGCTATTAAAAAACCTGGGACATTATGTGTGGATACCTCCCTGCCTTGAAAAAGTATGGCAGGTTTCCATCTACCTGCTTTCTTTCTAGAAAAGATCTAAAAAACCTAAATTATAGGCTTTTGTAGCTGCATTAAGGATGTAAAATTATCCAATAACTATTGCCAGTAAAACAAAATAGAGATAAATACAAGGCTTTCAGGCACTTCAGGCTGTGGGAGGGGGGAGAGGGTCTGCCTCGGTGCTAAGAACCTCATGACTTTCCCAGCCAGCCCTCACCAGATAGGAAACTCACAGGTTTTCAGCAGTTTTCTTTGACTTTCTCATCATCTGTACCTGATCCTGTTGCCAGTGCTGGAGAAGTGACATTATAAATTTACAAATGAAACCAGAAAAAAAAACCCCTCCCATTCAAGACCTAAAGCTTTTCACCTCCTATTTTTTATTTATACAGAACTTCCTGGGGCACCAGTATAGTTTTTCAGTGCTGCTGGCTGCACTCAGGTACCACATGATTGGATTATGTAAAAACTGGAATAGGAGAGAGTTTCTGCTGTGTTACCAGAGAACTGCCCTGCTACCTGCAGCCATGAAATGATTCCATGAGGAGCAAGTAATGTATGATGGTGGTGAGGGAAGGAGAATATTAGAAAGGAGACATCTGAGGAAGAAGAAAGATGCAAAACAGTTGTTACTGTTTATTCCAAATCTAAATATTTGCTGCTTTCAACACTTCCTGAATGTAGCTTTTCCTTATATCTCTGTGATTGCTGATGGGAGGTGACTCAATTTATTCAAGTGAAGGGTGTTTCTTGCAGTAACAGATGAGTGCTTATTAGAGGAAAAAACGGTATCTGATGAAGATGATCTAATTGCAGCTTTTCAGTGCCTTAAAGGACCCTACAGGATGGAGAGAGGCTGTTTATACTAGAGTAGGTAGTGATAGGGCAAGAGGAAATAGCTTAAAACTGAGAGTAGGTTTAGATTAAATTTATAGAAGAAATGCTTTAATGTGAGGGTGGTGAGGCACAAGAACAAGTTGCCCAAAGAAGTTGCGGATACCCCATCCCTGGAAGCATTCAAGGCCAGGTTGGATGGGGCTTTGAGCAGCCTGGTCTAGTGAGAGGTGTCCCTGCCAATGGACAGGAGTTGGAACTAGATTATCTTTAAGGTCCCTTCCAACCTGGCCATCCTACAGCTTCCTCTCCCCGGGCTGGAACAAGGTGGAACTGCCAACACCCTGTGCATTTATAGTCAGCAGGAAAATCAGCAACCCCTCCTAGATGAGTGCTGAAGGGCAGAAAAGGGGACTGGAAGAAGAAGAGAAAGGGAGACTGAATGGGGCACTGTTCAGTGGGACAACTGCCTGGCTTTGTCATGGGAGCTGAGTTTTCATCCAGGACAGGGAAGTCAATTCTGCAGGGAGATGGTGCTGCCCATAAAGCTGCTGCTGCAGCACCCACTGTGCCACCCCTTTGCTTCATCAGCACAAGTGTCCTGCATTTCTTAGCTGTTCTGGGAGGGGGATTCATGTAATATCTATTCCTCTACATAGTCAGCATTCTTGCTTTGTGCTCCCTGTAATGCTGACAGCTGCAAAATGAACATCTGTTGTTATGCTTGGCACATTTCCTCTTCCTTGAGGCACAACTCACTGTCCTAGAATTCAGAGGCTCTAATGGTCCCTGGTTGGCTTGATTTTTATTGTGTTTGACCAGGATTTTTTTAAAAAATCACAGAAAACAATCTGAGTGAAAATGATCCTTTCCTGGTAGAGTTCATGGTTGTAAGAGAAGGGACTGAATCTGAGCAGATGATGATTATTTGTACTCTGCTTCAAAAGGGCCAATGTAGCAGGCTGCACACAGGTGCTCACACAGAATAATGCCAAAGGGTAAAAATATTTCATGAGAAATGCTAATTCCTATACAAAGCAATATCAGTGACACAACATAATTCTGTCCTGCTGTGGAATAAAACTGGGAAAATGCCATAATGGGGGATTAATAAGGACTGGATAAGACATACCTGGGAAACCACAGAATCCAAGAAAAATAAAAAGGGAAAACTTTGCTAGTAACTATAAATAGCTATAGTTGATTGCCACATGAAGGGGGTGAAATAAACCTCAGAGAAAGCTGCAATAGGTTGTCAAATAATACCAATGTTGACTAAATGCATTAAAAATTATATTATGTGCTACATTTTCATTTATGTATCTTTTATGAGAAAGGGAGAGAAAATAATCATCAGGAGGAGCATTAAACTGCCTTGAACCTATTAGCTTTCACAAAAAATATTAATAGTGCTTGTTATTTAAAGGGTTGAGGAACAATGAGGAGTAAAATCCACACCAAGAGAGGAGAAAGAGCAGATTTAGGTGAGTGGGATATATTAAGACTGAAAGCACAAGATGAACATAGCCTTGATTTCTTACAGAACTGGCCAAACTGTATGTGCTTGAATAATTATAATTAAAAAAAAAAAAAAAGAAAAAAAAGAAAAAAGAAAAAAAAAAGGCATTTACCAAAAAATAGTGAAATCCCAGAAGTGGAGAAGAAAAAATACTATAAAGAGAACAACTTTTTTTAAAGTGAAAGAAACTGGGATCTAGACAATTACACCTTAGGCAGCTTAGTTTTAGCATCCATAAAGACTAGAAGAAATTACATTTAAATAGTCTTAGAAATTACTTGAAATTTAGAAAATATAAACCTAAAAATGAGAAAAATATAATAATTTGGTATACAAAAGAGCTATCTAAATTAGGACATTACTGAACAATATGAAAATATGGTGATTATCTAGGCAGCCTGTGGGGGTAGAGCAAGACAAAAATTCAGTTTAAGTAGAGGCAGAGAAGTGTTGAATTTTAGAACAAACTTACAAATGGTAATTATGTTTGAGTAGTACTATTGTCAAGACAGGTTGTAGAATTTGCAGTTGCAAAGTTCCAAAGAAGACAATCATCTGCCTTTTCCTACATAAAGTTTGCTTTCAAAGCTCCCAGCACTGAACTTGGCTGGATGAGCAAGTTCCCACAGAGTGCCCATGCAAGGCCAGCTTTGATGGGTTGCCTCTGCCTGTGGCTGCTTAGCTCTGAAATGGGAACAGATGTTTCATAGAGAATCTCTCTTAGATTTGAGTTGGCAATACTCAAACAGACCAAGGCCCATTGGAATTGTCTGGACAGAGGTGAGCCTGCAATGGTTTCTGAATCTGCTCAGAGAAATTGGCCTTGCCTGTCCTATATCAGAAATGGCCTGGCACCCCTACAGCCCTGCTGTGCATGCCTTGAACCTAGGGAAACTCCCAAGGGTGGTTTTTGCACATCAGAGCATCTCCTTTTTGGCCCTGAAACCCTGCTATCAAAACGTACAAGAAGTGTTGCACAGTTCATCTACACAGCTAGAAATGAGACTGACCTAGAGGTTAGGTGAATCAATATATCCTTTAGAAAACATTAAAGAGTTATGTTCTGGCAGGTAAATATTCTTACCATGTACCAAATATAAAGGGTAATGGGTTTACTTTGACTCTGTTAAAAGAGGTACCTGAGATGCAAGCAGAAAATAACAATTAAACATTTTCAGCAGATTTATATTAATTTAAGCTCCTCCAAGGGAGGATAAAGCTGTGCAAGAAGTGAGCAGCAGCATGACACATATACAGTGATCAGGCCCATGACAGTCTTGGCTGTCTGGAGAATGTGCTGTTTGTGCACATGAGTAAAAGCTTTATTGGACCACCAGGCAAACTTCCATCTGGAAAATGGCCATGTAAAAGTGAAGACTGGGAGGGAAGAGAGAACTCCCAACACAGCATTTCTGACTGGAAGTGACTGAGCCTCTGACTGTTCAGTAAACCACATATTAAAATCTCTTTTATTTAAAAGGCAATAATCCTTCTTAAAATAAGGACTTTCTGCTTTTTTTTTTTATTTGTTTGTTTTTGGTTTTTTTTCTGGGCAGCTGTTCCAAAACCTCACTGATCTCATGATCCACACCACTTTTGAATTTCTGTCCTAAACTGACCATATTTCACTATTTCATTTGTTCTTTTTCTAGCAATGTCATTCAATTTTCATGGTCAGGGAAGAGCCACATCCTGTCTCAAGCCTTGTTTTGCTCCTTATCTGAGGAAGACAAGTATCCTTCACTTTCAGAGCCACACATAGTATAATAATCCCTGTGGTAATGCTTGAAGGAGCTGGCTGGACAAAAGAAGCCTGATGCTGCAGGGTCTCTGAAAGGAGCAGAGTGGTGATAGTACTTCTGGGATCATTCAGCTCTTCCTGGAGGATGATATGAGGTAATTAATACAATAGGAGGGAATTTGGGCTGTGGTTAAGGACAGAGTTATAGTCTTTCCTGAGACACTGGGATGAGGGGAGCCATCAACAGTCCACATTCTGTGGCTGAAATCCCTTCAAGGACTTATTGGCAGGAGTTTGATCCAATACCCAAATCCAGAGCAGCAGCTCTGTAATTCTCAGGAAAGATGCAGAGTGGCTTCAGGTCAGTGACTGGCCACCATTATTAACAAAGACAAATCAGTACAGAGGAAAAAGAGCAGTTCTGCCCTGCTCCTAATTCTGCTTCATATCCTTTCATGGACAGGTAACAGGCAGGGAGAAGTCAGCAAAGAGGTCAGCAAAAGTCATTTCCATGACCCTTGGCCTTATCTTGCAGATAGGGCTTTTCTGTGTCACACCATCTGCATTGCTACAAGGTCTAGGCAGTCCCTTAATACATGATTTTTCATGAAATAATAAGGTCAGTCTTTCTATTACATCTCACTGACAACTCTGATGAAACTCAGATGTTTTCATCTCTACCTCTTGCCAGCAGCAATTTTTACATTTCTGAAACTTTCACATTTCGCTGCTAAAAATGCATTCCAAAATCTAGACCTAGATACCCAGATAAATACAGGCTCAGCCACAGAGTTTTGACTTCAGAGGGCTGCAGTCAGTTGATGTCTGAGAAAACAGACCAATTTTCCTAGTAGTGAGCTCTGCATAGAGCAGCCTGATTTCTCTGAACAACCTTCCTAGTACATATAAGACCATCGCTAAAGCAGTGAAAATATTAATCAAAAGACACAGGATAAATGTTACAGATCTGGGATTTTTAAACACTCTCTTCAAACCAAAACTTAACCTTTATCTTAAAAACTGATTATGTGTATTTGGACTAAGAGTACCAAGAGATATTTTTCTTATAGGTTGTTTAAATGGAGAGTTAATATGTCGTTTTATTCTTTTCTTTTAGCCCTTGGGAAAGAATAACACAATATGTATACATGAAGAGAAGAAGCACAGTAATCTTTGCAGAGAGCAAAAATACAGAAATCTTTGCAGAGTCATCATTTTTTCTCTCCATGAGTTTATTTTTGGTGATGTCTTATCTGGGTGACAGAAAACACAAATGACAAACAGCAAAAAGTGCAAAGACTGGCAGCTGTCTGTGTGACATATGACAAGGTTTATGTAACCAGCTCTGGCTCATTTCTCAGCCCATTATTCCAGCAGTGTTACACACTGAACCTGCATGACCAGCATGCATTCAGATCACCTCCAGGGACAGAGCACCAGGGATGCAAGGCACCAGATCAGGATGGCAGGTCAGGAAGTCAGTCAAATTGGGCTCTTATTCTTTCTGTGTGCTTCCAATTTCTTGTGAATGAGAGGAAAATACAACAATTCTTCAGTAATATGTGAATAAAACGGCATTAAAATTACCATACTCTTATCTGTTGTGAGAAAGTAGAAAAGATAGGGGTTTTCCTTTATTTACCTTTTTTGTTCATTAAGTAATATGTGTACATTGCTATAGAATTTATTCCACCAGGGAATATACATAATCATTTTGAAAAGCTGAAAAGGCAGAGGAGAGATCTGGGCTGACCTACCAGAATCATAGTATCATTTAGATTGGAGAAGACCTTTAAGGTCATTCCACTGTTAACCCAGAATTGCCATATCTACTACAAATCACAATCTAATAATGTTCCCAAGAAAACATCCTTGAGATAAAGTATCAACAAAACATTTCCTATGAAATGCAGTTTGTAGACTGACATCTGAAGAACAAGCTCCCACAGTTATGCACTGCAATATTCCAAGAAAGTACTTGGATGTTTGGATAACTACTTGATGAAGAAATGCAAGAATCCATCTGTATTTCCATCAGAAACCTGCCTTATTTGGATGCAAATACAGTCCAGGCTAGACCCTGGCCCACAGGATTGTGAATAGCCCGAGTACTGGACCCTGATGGGAAGCAAAATTTGTATCATTCCATCCTTTAATGAATAAAGATGTTTAGGAAAAGCTCCTACATGTTTTGTAGGCAATTGGCTGTTGAAGTGCACATCCCTGTACACTATGTGCTTTGTCATTCTCAGGCTCAACATAGTGGACACAGCCAAAAGTAGCTTAAAGCTGGTCTTGAGGTGAGCCTCCTCTCCAACACAGAATCCCTTCTTATCTACAGACTATTTCTAAAGATTTGTACACTGGTGCCAGCACAGATAACAGCTTGAGAGGCTTTAATATTTTCAGATTCTGCTCCCTTAAGCCAGCTGCAGTGTGAAATGCAAATACAAGCTGGGTTAACTGTGATGATCCCCATTTGCATATCTGGCACAGTGGTCAAGGACTGGGGTTCCAAGAGCAGTAGTATTTTCAGATTTGTCCCAGAGCTGTTCAGCATCACTGAGCAGGTGGTGACACCACATTTATAATATCCAATTAGCGTTAGCAGCAAACAGCAAGATTCACACACATGCCCCAGAAAAGCAAAACAGAATGACTTGCTTCTAAAGTCCAATGGGTCAGGGGAGAGGATTCCACCCCTCCTCTTTCTCCTGATGAGACCCCACATGAAGTACTGTCTCCAGCTCTGTGGTCATCACCACAGGAGAGCCATGGACCTGTTGGAGAGGGTGTGGAGGAGGGTCACAAAAGAGCTCAGAGGGAAAGGCTGAGAGAGTTGGAGTTGTTCTGCCTGGAAAAGGGAAAGTTCTGGGGTGACCTTATTGCAGCATTTCAATACTTAAAAGGGGGCTTATAAGAGAGATGGAGAAAGACTCTTTTAGCAGGGCCTGCTGCAATAACAAAAGAGGTAGCGGATTTAAGGTAAAATATGGTAAATTTAGGCTAGTTTTAGGGAAGAGGATTTTCACAATGAAAGTAATGAGACACTGGAACATGTCACCCAGAGAAATTGTGGATGCCTCATCCCTGGAAGAGTTCGAGGTCAGATTGATCTTGCTGTCCAGAGAAACTTGATCTAGTTTGAAGATGTCCCTGATCATTGCAGGAGAGTTGGACAAGATAACGTTTGGAAGTCCCTTCCAACCCAAACTATTAAATGATTCTGTGATAATGTCTGTGCCTAGAAAGAAGCATAGTATAGGCTTGGCCCATTAAAATTACTTTCTTTTGATAACAAAGGGAAAAGCCATTTATGTATCTTCCCTATTTATGTATCCTCTGCTCAAATCTCTAATACAGTAAAAAGTTGCTCTCTTGAATATCAGGCGCCCAGTAGAAGAGCTCTGAGCTTCTCATTTTCTTTCTGCTGACACTATAATTAAAATAAAACAATTTATCTTCTTCTAGATAACACTTGGACTTGGTTTTCTGCCATGGTTTGATTGGATTCTTGAAAATTTTTTATACTACTGTTGTACGACAAAAATCTATATATGACAATCTTTCAAGTTATTAGTATAGACCTCTGTGTTTGCCCAAGATCGTGTCTTTTCTACAGCTGAAATGATATGAAAAATATATGTATTGAGAAAGCAATATGAACTGTCAGTCATCTGCTAAGCAGAGAAAGCACACAGACCTGTGGGCCTGGAAAATACTATGTGAAGAATGAAATATTAGCTTTTGAGGTGGGGAGGGAGAACAGGTTCTATTTTATTGATGCATTTTCAGGTGCTGACTGATGACTGCTAAGCTTAAGCACATAAACGTCACAGGCACAGGGAACAGAGTCTAAAACATCCCTGTGAGATTGCCAGCTCTGTATTTCCTCCCAACCATCAAACTCTACATCAGCCCCTGACGCACAAGTTACTCCCAAATCCCTCCAGGGGCTGAGTAACCACGAGGTGCAGAAAATCTGCCAAGGCAGCTCCTGACACAGAGAGTAAGTGCCAGGATATATCAACGGGTTTGTACAAATATTTTTAATGTCTCAAAAGATTTTTGAAATTTTTAATGCACTTGCACCATGACGTAGAGGAACTGCATTGCATTATTCTGTGTTCTCTATTGTGGGAACATTGTGAGAACTGAAAAAGCAGAGGATTTTCACAGTATTGCAATTAACTTACACAGATAGAGGTTTGAAACAGAGTTGAATTTTGGGCCTTGAAATATTTGAAGCATAGAAAGTTTCTGAGATACAAAAAATAGAAAACAAGCAACTATTGTATAATGCAGGGTGTACGTGCAGTGGCTTGAGTAGATGCTTGTAAGCTTTCAGCATTAGCCTATTGGCTAAAAAACCTTTAAAAGGTTTAAAAGACTTTGTAACAAAAAGAACTTTGGCTTCTGTTGTTATAGCATGAGTTTTACCATCTTTTATGTCTCCACCTTCACTGAGATTGATAATGAAATAAAAAACTCATAAAACACCTCTCAGTTGCCCTATCCCATTATTAGAAAATAGATCCAACACTCTATATACCATCCAGACTTGTCCTTCAACAGATCTTTAATACCACTAGCTGGGGTAACTGCATCTGAGGAGGTGAATGGAACTTCTGGCCACCCCTTGTCGTGGATTTTTTTAGATTACAAAATTACTCCAGATTTATGTTTTCTTTAAGGTCAAAAGGCTGTTTCCTTTTCATAGTCCTTGTGCCAGTAGGGAACCAGTAGCTTTCTGCTCACAAATCTTTTGTTCTAGACCTATGAGAGAATTTTAACAGCCAAAACAAACCTAGACAGCTTAGGTCATGAGAAGAATCTTTTCCAAATACCTGGTGGGACTGAGGATGTGGTTCATGCTATAAAATGCTGGTGCAAAATGCTTGTGCAGTCCAGTGGTCTCACATCTGATTTAGCAAGAACTGGGCTGCAAGAGCTGGTGGTTCCTTACAGACCTCAGTTAACAGAGGACACTCCTAGAGCTGCCAAACAAGAGCTGTGCTGGCATTGTGGCTATAGATCCTCTGACATGTAGTTAGAAGGTTTTTTTGTGGGAAGAATCACATGAGAGAGAAGAATGACCAGGAGATGCCAGAGGGGAGCCAGAGGTGGAGAAATAATAAGTCATCATAACAACACTGCCAATTCTTTCTCTCCTTGCTGTTTTCTGACACAAAGGGACCAAGCTCAGCACTCACAGCCCCCAAGAGAGCTGCATTTTGTAGTGGCAGTATTTCCCTCCAACACTGAAATTTTTATTTGGGAAATGGGCACCTCCCTTATTGCCAGTTTAAATGATGATTCTTTTCCAGCTCTGATCGCTTTCCTGAAAAGGTAAAATATTTTCCTCTCATGAGGGGAGCAGCAATGACACCATTACATCTGACAGTCAAACTCAAGTGAAGAATATAACCCATGTTCTGGATTCCTCCTATTACAGCCAAAATCTTTTTATCACTCCCTCAATTCAGTTTATTGTAAATCTATTTTGAAACTAGTAAGGCTTGTTAACCTATTATTGACCTACAATTTCCCAGCAGGAGGCTATTAAGGGTTGAATTTATGCAACAGGAAGCAATCTTTTAATCTCTAGTCTGTCCTTTCAAGAACAAAATTACTACTGATAAGCCCCATCTTATCTTGATGAAACAGTTAGGGATATGGGCAGATAAGTATTTCACCAATAACTATGCTGTAAAATTGTTTGCTTAAGAAATTCTGCTTTTGCTCAGTTCGCTGCAACATCCAAACAAGTTAAGGTTTAGGAATAATTTTGTCTGATTTTGAGATATGCTGCATAATAAATAGCCTTAATTTACAAAAGAGTTGGAATTCAGAGCCTTCTAGAAATTTGAGTGCTTTTAAATTGTCCTACTTTTTCTTACTCAAAACTCTGGAAGTGCATTTCTTCACAGATTTTCCTTGTATTGCTTGTATTTTTATTTGCAGTGTTTTTTTCATGCTTCCTGTGCATCTGAAAGTCCGTCCTCTGGGATACAACCCCTTTACTAGAACAAGATTAACATCTGAAATTGATCTTTTCCTGGTTCTTGCCCTTTATGTCCTATTTGTCTGCGTCACTGGCACTGGCTCACAATCCTCCACTTGCAAATCCAAGGGAACAACATTCATCCTGCACTCCAACAAACCCTTGTAAGTGAGTTCAGGAGTGATGCTGTAGGTTCTGCTCACACAGATGGGAGCCTGGGCTCTTTCAAGGTCTATAATGCAGCACCCACTGGTCCAGAAGGCAAGAGACACAGTACTCAATCCCACAGGCCAACCTTCTCAAACTTTACTTTGGGGGTAAAGCATCTGGTAGGTCACCACTTACCCTACAAACAGAGAGCATATGGCATGGACACTGTGCCACCCAAAAGGATGAAACTGTGATCAGAACCAGTGACAACAGCAAAAGTCCTTCTGTCATCTCTGTCTTGCATCACTGGTGAAATTCCCAGTTTTCAGGTGGAGTAGATTTCCCTGCTCATGGGTTATGGAAATAGATTGTGGATCTGAAAGGTAAGTGGTGCCCAGAGGAGAGTTTGCTGCCAAGGCTTTGCTGACAGGTGCAGGTACACCAACAGCTTCTGTCTGAGCTCTGCAGGTGTCCTGCTAATATTCAGAAGTTGCCTGATAGGTTACTTCTGCCTCATTTAGCCTCTTTTAATACTGAAAATCATTTATCTCTACTTAACAAAATTCATGGTCTCTTTAACTTGACAGTGGTAATAGACACTCACCTGGCTAATCTTCATATAAAATTTCCAGTTTAGATTTTATTTATCTTCTATTTGTTCAAATTTTTTTAGGGAACCTGAAGGAAATTTCCACTGAAATGCCCTTGTGAAAGATAAAGCATCATTTTTGAAAGATAAACTACCTTTTTTTCAACTTTAAAACATTCTACATAACTCACACGTGTTATCTAGTACAAATGTGATACTGGAATAAACATAGAACAAAAGTTAAAAGGAATCTAGGGATAAAGTTAGCATAGAAAACATCTTTACTTTTGCAAAATAAAAGGAAAAAAAAAAGAAAAATTAACTTCTCAAATTTCCTCTGAGAAAATGCATTAAAATCGGATCATCTTCACTTTTAAACTTGCCATGAATGTCAGGTCTGGGTCAGCTTTGCAGTAGTGACCTCTCCTCTCCTCTCCTCTCCTCTCCTCTCCTCT
>VXBR01006348.1:1829153-1858337 GCA_013400215.1 Cisticola juncidis | reverse complement strand
AATCTCCTCTCCTCTCCTCGAATCTCCTCTCCTCGAATCTCCTCTCCTCGAATCTCCTCTCCTCTCCTCGAATCTCCTCTCCTCTCCTCGAATCTCCTCTCCTTGAATCTCCTCTCCTCGAATCTCCTCGAATCTCCTCGAATCTCCTCTCCCTTTCCCTTCCTTCCTTGGATTCCACAACAGAGCTGGTATTTCTCTTATCTCTGCTAGCCTTTCCCACATCTACACACATAATTTCCTCCCCTAACTCCCCCAGTCACCAGCTCCTGGTAGTGCATGTACTCTCCAAGTAATAATTCTTGCTGATCTTGGCAAGCCCTGTTGCTCCTCTGCCTCCTTTGAGTGCTCTCCAGAGCAAAACAGGCTGCAAAGCAACCAGGCTTGTACCAAAGCACTGCCCTATATTCTCTTTCCTATGCTGTGTGTTGCTGTAAAAACCAGTCTGTAAAATGTTATTGTCTATTATTTCAATAGTGGCCATGAAGTTTATTTAGTTTTATAGAAGAAAACAAGTATTTTAATCTGCTTTTTCTCTTTTGAAAGGGGCTTCAATTTCATATTACCATTTTCCTCTAATTCACTCCTTAAACTATTAGGATATCACAAAGCAACACATTGAACCTTCTCCACATCTCTGCTAGAAGCATTTTTTGGGAGACCAACAAAAATGAAGCCAAAAAGTGATCCCAGACATAGTAAGTATAAGAAAGAACTGCCCAAGAATGCTTTGCTGTGTCTTACAAAATAGGAAATTATTTGATATTCAGCATTTCAGTGTTTGTTTGCCAGGACTCTGGAGTACCTGGGAGCTCTCACCAGAGCAGGGCACTGCTGTGGGAGGCACCATGCAAAAAAAGGGCAAAAAAAGACACCTGAAAAGCTAAGTCACAGAATAAACCACTTGAGATCTGCACAGATGTAATTGTTGAAGTAAAAACACTCATTGTTCTGTCTGATTTTGTCAAAATAAAATTCCAGCTGGTACAGAAGAACATTTTCCTTCAAGGACAGCAGTGTGTCAAAGCACTAGGCATGAACTCATTAGGTAAAGTACCTGGATCCTCATAGTCCAGCCTGAACTCTGAAATCAAAAAAATTTATATTAGTATTTTTTGCAATGGCTATCAACACAACATTATAAAAGAAATCTGAAAGAAAATTAAGTGTGATAGAAGGGCAGCATTGCTGTGGAAACAAATCTAAGAGGGACATCAAAAGGGTGCAGTGCTTAGTCATGAGACCAGACTCCTTACAGGACAAATGTGCTACCCTAGCTTGCAGCTATGGCTCTTGGAGGCTGCGGTTTCCTACCTCTCCAGCAGTAATAATGACAGGAAATGAATGTCACTTATATTTGGCAAACACTATTAGGGGTTCCAGGTGAGGTACAATGCTGAGTAGTTAAACAGCTTGGTCTGGTTTGGTGTGGATTACTGCTTATTTGCTTGAGACCCAGAGCTAGAAGTGGGTGCTTAGACATTTCTTGTCCATCAAATGAGAAATTCCTCTTCCTTTAGAGGAAGTTTTTGGTAGAAACAGAATCTTTCTTAGCCTTTTCTCCTCTTTTCTTTTTTCCTGCCCTCTTTTGTGTACATGAGGATGCTCTACTCTAACTAACTATTTCCTCTAAAAAAGAAGAGATCAGAAAGGTTTTCTACATGCACAAGTGTATTAGTGGCTGAGTGCAAGTTTTCTTGAAGGAGAAAACTTCACAAAAGCCTTCAATCCACAGGTTAACTCTCATTAGTTATTTAAGCCTGTGCATTTGGCAGACACAAATCAAGAATTTAAGCCATTTCCTCTTCTATTTCTTTGTCCTCAGCCTTTAACAGATGACCCAACTGGAGTAAAACCAAAATAGCATCAATGTGTATAAAACAAGAAAGAAAGGGTAAAGAAAAGTATTTCCTTCACACCTCCAGGGCAGCCCGTAATACACAAAACAATGACATGGTACAGTCTTATACAAACTCTGTTTCAGGCAACTTGTGGAGCTTGAGGTGTGGAGCAAAACAGAGAAGGGTTTGGAGGTGCAAAAAAGTCTCTAGCAAGATATTTCAGTTTCTGACATTCCTCATCTTCTGAGATAAGCACTGAACCACTTTTTGCCTATGAAATGCTGACCCTTATACACACAGTCACTATCAATTAGTAGGATTGATGGTGATCTACAATCAATGTTTTACTGTAGATCAATCATCACTGGAGGTTTTATTCACATGTGTCTGGTTAATTATATGAAAAAAAAAACCAACTAGAAACAGTTTGGTTAGATTATACTCATCCTCTGACTCCAGTAAGAACACCATTCTAACTCCATGACCTGATCTCTGTATCAATGAATACATTCACTATTTTACTAAGTTTTGTTTTTAAAAGTCATTTGAAGAAAATAAAAAAATAAGGACATTATTTGGCTATCTTTATGGAATTATTTGGGAATTAACTTATGGCAGTATTTAATTTGCCAGAATTCTGTTCTTAGGTATTTTATAATTTCTCTGCCTGACTTTTCAGGGAATCCAGCTCAGAGTTAAGTATAATTTAAGAAACCACTGACAAAGTGGAATTTTAAATGTAATCAGGTTCTTTTACCTCACAAAATCAAGAAATTTTTACATAGATTTTTTTCAACAGCTAAAATAATTATCCCCACAAAGTGATTTGGACCCATGTAACCTAGTCCTCTAAACTGATTCATTTAAGCCTCCCTCCTTTCTCACAGCTTACAGAGATTCAGCCTAAAGGTGCTGTGGCTGTGAAGGTTAAAATCACAACATGAGATCTTCATCTTTCTTCCCATGGAATCGATCTAGCAATTGGTCTGGACATATTGCCATAAAAAGAGATCTTTAGAGCATGATGAGGAGTCCTCAAGTTAACATAGGTGTCCTTACCACAGGGAAATGATTAGCTGAAGTACTTCTTTGGCTATTTCTCAATGCCCAGTTACAACAGATAAACCAGGATTAACTAGCAGCTGGAATTATTTAACCTATGAGATTTATTTCATTTGAAAAATGAAGTCAGTTCTCTGGAGGGAACATGCACTTATTTAGAAATACATGTGAAATACTTAAAGTGAAGTAATTCATCTGGAATGGTGAGCATTTAATTTCTGTAATTTAGTCCTAGTAACTGTAGGTTGTTTCACAGGCAATTTCAGGAATTATTTTATTTGACTAGCAGTTTGGAATAAAAACCTGAGAATGTTGAAAAGAGGCTGGTGCTGGAAAGAGTCTTGTGCTGAAGCACAGCTGGAACTGAATCGAGTAAAATCAACAGAATCATGGAGAAAGACTCTCTGCCTAGTTAAAGTCAGAAAGTGGGATGTTGATTGTGACATCGGGCAGCCCAGGAGTCACCTCCTGGAGTCGTGCCCATTAATTACAAGGCTCTTTGCCCTCTATTTATTTCCCAAAGTCTTACACACTCAAAATGCTTATACACAGGCATAATCCCAGCACCTTCCACTCCCCACTTCATATTAAAATGAAGTTTAAAAGTCCTTCACTTGTGTGCAGTTCTTCTCTTGAACTGGGTCTGTGGTCTTGAAGGATGAAGTCAGGAAAGTCTTCATCACAATGACTTTTCCACCTTCTTACTGCAGGCCTTCATGACCTTTTGGCACAATCCAATCCCTCCTGCTTCATGATCAATTAGAATTGAGTCCAGGTGCCTGTCATGGTTCTACTGGTTTCCATTTGTTATCGTGATGGTCCATCTATTTCATTTCCTTCCATAAACACAACTAAAACAAGAACATAATACCAAGAAATACATCATCTAGCTCTAACTTAAGCATCTAGTAATCATTAACTTATCTTTTGTTTTTCTTACCTGCATCCTAATCAATATAAATTGCTTCTAACCTTTGACTAAAATCTTAACTCTCTAAAATCATGACCCTAAACAGCTGTGACCTACCCCACCAGCAGAGCATGCTGGTGTAACAGTACTGGTTCCAGAGGAGTAACACTGGAGAACCAGCCCAGGAAATTGTTATGAAGAGCAAAATCAAAGGGCATATACAGAAGATTTTGTTCATTTGTGCTCTAGAGCTTTCTGCATTCAAAATTTTGGTCCTCCAGCTAACCTAGAAGATTCTAAATTCTGCAGATACCCACATTTTTTCCTCCGAAGACCTAAGTGAATAAAGATCTTCAAACATGGTCAGAAGTCAACAAACATCTTTCTCATAACAACTCTGGTGAGATTTACTAAGTTGCCATTCTTTTATGTCTCATAATCATCTAGACACTGGCATTGTTAGAGCACATACAGGAGAAAGCCTTGTACACAAAAGGGCTACGGGAGATGGGAGATGAATCATATGCTGGAATCTGACTGTAAAACTGGTTTCTTTTCTCTTGAAGAGGCAGAAATTCAGATGGCAAATACTTGAATTTTTCTACAAAATGTTCCCTGCTGCATGTTTCTGGAATCCAGCTCTCTCGTTTTTTTCTATTCCATTGGAATATTGTTATGTTTAATAACATCTTTTTCTTTCAGTGAATACTTCATGATTAAATAATTTCAAGAAGATTGGAGGAGATAGTCTGTATTGTGAGGCTAGTGTTTAGTAGGAATGTGTGGGCTTGTAATATCTTAGCAGAGGAAAAAACTGACTATGGGTCTTCACATCTGTGCAAGGGCTGTAACCATTGAGATGATGGCTGAAACAGTAGGAACAATATTTTTTAGCACAAGCTTCCCTGCAAGGAAGAGCCTAGTGGGGAATTCCTTGCCAGAATGATGGGCCAGTACTGCTAAAACTGAATTGCATCCCACTGGCCCACTTGAAGGCTGTTTTTCACTGGCTACCTTAACTGCTAGCTATGATAGATACCAATTGTTGTCAGTTAACCTTCCCATGTACAATTTAGGGGGCTTAAGAATGCCATCAGAGGTGATGGGTTCTGCATTTCAACCATGATGAGACCGAATAAGTATGCTTGAATTTATTTTTTCTTTTGGTGAATCATCTTCAGCTAATAATGAGGGGTTTGAACATAGCTGAATCTTTCCTGCACACTTCCAAGCTTCTGCTGGCACCCAGACAAGCATGCATCATGGTATTGGCACCCTGCTCCTGGCATGAGGCTGGGTCATGTGGACTCCCACAACTGCAGCAACCAAGAGTGCTCCAACCCTTGCTTGGTCCATGGCCATAATGTGTTTTTGTCATCTCTCTAGAAGCTATCTAAATCAGCTTCTAAATGTTCCCAGATTTTTTTTTCCTGGGGAGCAGAAATCTGGTGGTGACACTGAAAGGCAAGAATCCCACAGGTTTCTCTGTGTCAGCCTGTCACAAGGCCCTTCACCCAGAAATATTTGTTGGGTTTTTTTTTTCTTAAGCTTCTAGGTGTCCTTTTTACAGCTTGAAATAATGTCTTCTATCAGTTCAGGTAGAATACCCTTATAGATGTTTATCTGTTCTCTCCAAGGGTGAGATCTGGGGCTAAATGCTACAGATAAAAAGGAGACTGAAGTAGCATGCAGAGAGATGCAGCTAATACCTCTGAGCAAATGTCATGTTCACAGTACTCAGGGTGAAATAGCATTAGCCAGAGCAGTGTCTTTTCTCTTGTGTCTTCCCAATCATTCACTGTTCCTTACTCACCTGATATTACTCCTATCCTCTCATTCTCTCTATTAATGACTCTGTAGCTAGGCAGAGACTTTTCACTGAGCAGGCACACACTTGGCAGAATATCTTCAGGAGGGATATTTACAGACAAGCTTAGATTAAAAAAATATTGCTGGCTCTAATGAAACATTTTCTTCTCTTTCCTTTTACTTCATTCAAAACAAACATTCAAGAAACTGAAGTGAAGAGCGAGCAAGGAAACCTTCTGCTACCTATAAATCTTTAGGGGATTCCTTGAGATACTCAGTGTATTTACTCAGAAAGTCAATGGTGCATGAAACAAAGAAAAATTAGCTTACATCTGGGAAAAGACTCAGGCAGAAACTTAATATTTATCCAATTCAAAAGAAATCAAAATCGTTCAAAACAGTTCTTTGCATTATTAAGCCACTGAGTCACTAATTTCCTTATCAGCAGAAAGGCAGCTCCTATGTAAAAGATGGCAATGAAATCAGAAAATTTGCTGAAAATGGGGATCACTACTATTATTTCACTAAGGATATGGTACAGGTTTTCAGGAGGCCCATCCAGCTGAACAGTGCTAATTTGTAGCTGCTAAGAATCTTTTCATAGCAATATTGTGACAGCAGTCGATGTGAGCTCTCACATGGAACTGTGATTTTTAAAGCAACTAAGCCTTGTTGAGTGCATGCATTACAGCCTAACAATGCTGTACCTTGCTAAGTGATAGGCAAATTGGTCACTCACTATATGGCATTAACAGGTTATGATCAAGGCTCTTGGTTATGAAATATTTATTTCTCCAGAGTACCTGCATATCAGTCAAATAGCCATCACTTGAAAAAAGAAATTTAATTTGTTTAGACAAAAATAACCTCAAAAGCTCTGGGAGCTCTGAAGATAAACTCCTTGTTATTTCTAACAGGCTTGAAAAAGAGGGGGAAATATTCTGCCTTGGTATAATTAGAATCTTGCCTTTTGGATCCTCATTTTCCAGCTGCTGTTGTTCTTCAGGACCCAGTGAATTTGGGCTTTGGTCACAAGGCATACGTGCCTGTGTGCAAGCAGGAGCTGTGGATGTTGTAGGAAGGGATGTCCTCATCAGGTTTTGGAGAGTGCAAAGCAGGCTTGGGAGGGAGGATCCTGCAGCAGCTGGGACCAGTGATTGCCATGCTTATCCAGGTGGGAAACAGCACATTTCAGGGTTCCTGCTGTGGAAAGAAAGAATACAGCCAAGCCCAGCACTCTGGAAAGCTTCCAAGTCCTTGCAGGCTGATAGGGAGGCACAACACATAAAGTGTGTGTCAAGCTTGGGAACAGGACAGCTAAATACTTCTGAGGTTCTTGCTGTGTTATAACATCCAGGTTGGGTCTCACAGAAAACTGGCTTTCCTGGAAGATGATGCAATTTTAACTTTGAAGCAGTTAAGTATTTATGAAGAATCATCTCTGATTTTAATGATCAATGATATAAATCTACTTTTTAATTGATTTTAAAATTGAGTAATATTTTGTATTTTTAAAAACTTCCTAGTTAACCTTATTGAGTATAATTTCCCATTCTGTTTTCCAGTAATTAGTAAAATCAATACCACTTCATTGTGGGGTATGTCACTTCTGTGTAGCCTGGAACCAGAATGGAAAAAGAGGAATTATATGGGGGTCAGGGTAATGTCTGTTCCATAGCAGAAATTCAGATAGTGTAGCTGTCCTGCAATGCCACATGACTTCTCTACCGAATCCAGCCCAGCATGACCCAACCCTTGGTTCTAAGAATACACAAAGGGATCACTTACTCAGCTCAGTGTGCTGCTAAACCCCTGCAAAAGAAATGGAACCACAAGGGCTCAGCTTCACACCACTGTGACAGCAGGGGCTAGGAAATCTGATAGACATCAGTCTTTTAAAATGAATTTATCCCCCTTATGAGCCATTAAAATGTTTTTTCAAAAACAATTCCAGGCAATAATGATTTTACAGACAGAAATGTTGTGTTTGTTGAGACTATACTGTATACCTTTTTGAGGGGAAAAAGAAAGAAAACAGACAGTCCTCAGGACAATTTAAAGGAGTTTTTGAACTTGGAAAGAATTCCTTGTTATGGTAACAAAAGAGTTACTTTAGCATTTTCCTGGTTGTTATTTTTTTAAGAACATTTCTTGGTTTAATTGTCATTACTAAGTGGTTTTCAGGTTTTTTACCAAATTGTGTGAAGAATTGCGAAGTACTCTCTATGAATAGTAAAAGACAGTAAAAAAGAGCTGAGTTACAAGGGGTACAAGAGTATAAAGCAAAATTTTAGGGAAGCAAACTAGTAGAGCAAAGCTAGTACGATTTTCTGAAAGATGCTGTCATCATATTTGGTTGCTGCAGGGCCTGCCTGAAATTAAAACTGATGAAGCAAATGGAAATATCAAATTAGCTAAGAATCAGTTCTAAACCTGAATTCTATGACATTCCCAAAAATTTCAGTTAGAGTACTGTCTTGAAAAAGACTGGAGAGTTAGACTTTTGGCTAATAAGAACAAGTGTGATGCTTCTGGGTTAGTTTTACAGAGCATCATAAAATAATGGGCTATAAAACCAACAGTGCATAATAAGAGCTAACTACAAACACTCTACAAGCCAATATTTCTGTTTTAACTTTAGAGAAAAATGTGATTTCAAAAGTGAAGGATACATCTACATTTCTTCCAAATACTACAACTACAGAGTATTTTATGTAGTAAACTACATGGGAGACAATAGCATCTTTCATCTTACAGTAAGATCATAAACCTGAGTCTGAAAAAAATAAATTCTTAGTCCTAAGATTATGATTTAGTAGGAATAGTCTATTACCCACATACAGCTTTCTAGAACCCCTTTTGTGTGATGAGAAAATGTATACAAGGGAATTCATGTTACACTCCTACATTTCTTGGTATAATTTGTGCTCTATACATCTGTCTTTTAGATGAAAAAATTTACGGGCTAGATCTTTTACAAAACATCAAATAAGCTGTTCATCTAAGTAAAAAAGAACAGTATTGTGCAACAAGGAAAACTGCTGATCAGATTTAATTTTGGAAAATAGCATGGCTATTTATGCAGCTTGTAAAAAGTTGGTGAGATTTTATTTTTTGAAACAGTTTTGAGATACAGAAGTGGGTCAATGTATGAGAAGAATCCCACTGGTGTCTGCCTATGTCAAATACTGCTGCTGTAACTTTGCTTTCCATTATACTAGATTTAAAACCTTTGCGTTTAAAGAGAAAGAATCCAAATATTTAATGTGAAACAGGAAAATTGTATGCAAGAAGGAAACAAAATATAAAATAAATTTGCATTGACATATAAAACATTTGGCTAAACAAACTAAAAGTATGTCCACTTTTCTTTTTGCAGATGGCCCAGCCTTGCCTTACTTGTGCTGTGGTCTGGTGTACATGACTGTACTAGTGCTAAAACCAGCTGCCTGTTTGAGAGCCAACTTTCATGGCATTAGGTACCAGAATTACCCAAACCGCAGTTTGCCTGCTATCCCAGGCTTTCTGTTCTGTTTTAGAGAAATCAGTTAGGTCCTTTATGATCCAACCTGCAACCAATTTTCGCTAACTTTGTGAAATGTCTAACGATACTACGGGACATGGCTTCTATTTCCTGCTCTGCGCAAGGACCATGAAAGGACCTCCCTTCTCCACAGGGCACTGTGAGTAGAACTGGGAGGCTGTGCCCTGAGGCTTAGCCACATGTCCCCAGTTTTCCTGTTCATTTCCTAGCTCGTGTCCAGTGTCCAGTGTCAAGGAAATGCAGCTTCACAATGTTTTTAAAGTCATGCAGGCCAGCAGCAGCCTTGATGCTTTCATGCAAGGCTGAGACTGGGCTGGTATCTCCAGGCTGAAAGCCCTGGGAGTGCAGCACTGAGAATTATCTACTCAGCTCTAGCCCCAATGCCTCAGATTAAGGACACCTCTCTGTAGATTAAGCATCTCTGATAAATATAAGCTCCATGAAAGAACTCTCAGGGCTTGCAGTTCTTCATAATATGTAACACTGGAATTTGTCTGTATTTGTTTGTGACTTCACAGTCAAATCAACACAGCAACTTTTCATCTATCAGGCTTCCAAAACTTTTCATTGATATGAAAATTATGTACGTGCAGGGTATATATGAAATCTCTGACTTGGATTTGTCAAAGCATTACGAAATAAACAAATTTTGTGTTAAGAAATATCAGTCTGTATGAGACTGTTTAGTGAGAACATACTTCTCTTTGTAGGAACAAAGCATTTTGCCTCTTTATGTTCAGGACTTTTTGATTTGACTTGATTGCTCTCAGACTTCTTTTACTAAAAGTGATTAATTTGAGAGGCAACTCAATCTTATATAAACCATATTTCATTAAAACTTGTCATTTATACTTTTATTTTGTTCCAGACTAGAAGTAAAAGAAAATATTTGGAACTTGGAGATTACCCAAAGGACTGAAATTTGGGGTTACAACAAGCAGTTTACCAGGCCTAAATTTCACACACATTGAGTGCTCTAGTTGCTTCCAAACCAGTTCCTTACTGTGTGGCTTCTACAGGAGAAATTCCACCAGTTCATGGTTTACTCACATATTGGTCATTCTCAACCATCAGTGCCTTTGTGAACCTCCCAGCTGTTTTACTGGCATGACTGGATCCAGCTGAACCCAGATCTCTGGCCTTTCCCATAATCTGCTGCAAGACCACCCCCTCAGAGCTTTCTGATTCAGCTGGTGCAGGGAACCAACGCAGGGACCATTTCAAAACACATGAGGGGTGTGTGTACCTTCCCACACTTCTCCTCACCCATCCCAGCCACTAAGCAAACACTAGGTGTGACAGAAGACTTCTTGTCAGCCACAGGTAAATGTGCTAAATCATTCATCTTTCCTTGTCTTTGCAGTAGGATTATAGCTGTCCTCCTTTTTCAGTTGTCAATGGAAGAATTTAAGTCTTAGAAACTGATTGTGTTCCTTACAGATTTCCAAAATAAACAAAATCTTGAGCAACATATCTAGCAACTTAATTCTCTTTTTTGTGTGGAACATCTATGTATATATATCCAGTTTTAATGCAGTCTATGCCAAAAATGTTAGCAAAAAGTCAAGAAGTCAGTAGGAGAAATTGTGTTGGATGAGGACAGGGACTGATTCACTGCAGCAGTACCTCCATTAGCTGAAGGACTGATCTTGTGGGTGCCATGGCAGAGACCTAGAGAGTTACCATGTGCTCATCTCAGTCCCATTTCTGAGATTTAGTGACATAGTAGCAGAGTCAGACACAAGCACAGAGACAGTAAAAATAACCACTACCTAAGGGCAAAAAATAAGAGATTAAAACCAGCCTGTTTATCCTGGTTGATTTTCCAGAAATATATAAAGGTAATTGTATCATTATGACTAGAATGGTAATGGTTTTACTTGGATTGCCTTTTAATTGGATAAGAGGCACATAGGAAATTCAGCTTCAGTCCCACCCTCCCCCCTGAAACTATCACCCTTACTTTATACAGCACCATGAAGCCTCTTGATGTGGAATCACTCCCTAACTGAGCTGACAAACTTATCTGTCCTTGCAATCTTCACAGTCTGCCTCCAGCAACTCTCTTTGCATATATGAAAGATCACATGTGCAAATACATACCTATGGTACAAGCCATCAGTTGAGCTAGTTCTCATGAAGAGGCCAAACAATAGCACTCAGATCTTTGAACATCTGCATATTTTTTAAGTCAGCTCTGTACAGTTCAGGACTGCCCCTTAGATACACATGAAATTTCAACTTTCCTCAAATAATCTGTTGTGTCCCAGCCTCAGACCACAAGCTCATTCCATAATGTGCAGCAAGTAAGCTTTGAGATCAAAAATATTTTGGTCTGGGGTCTTACTGGAAGTAAGAAGTAGCAAGTGAAAGGCTGTGTATTGCAGGAATCCAAACTATTCAGTATGTCAACACAGTTTGAAGAGCCACGTGTGCGTCATGTTCTTGTTTGCAAGCTAATTAGATTGCTTGTTTTGAAAGATGGATTAATGAATTAATCACAGGGTGCGGTAGATGTTTTTTCTTGGCATTCTGAGACAGATTTAATATAAAGTGTTTTATTTTTTCTGTGTATGATTCACTTCAGAACTCAAAAACACATAAAGCAGTAATGTGAAAATGATAACTGTGTTAAAAAATGAATGTTATAATCACAGTCATCTTTGGCACAGCAAGTTTTCAGTTATGTTATCTGAAACTGTAGATAGTACCAGCAACCATGGAAAGAGGGAATGATATGGGAGTTTTCTCGTTAAGAAATCAAAGCTGAATGGAAAAGGGTGTGGTTTTGATTTCACAAAATGTCAGACAGGTTTCTGGTTTGCAAATCTAAAAACAGGAGTGGTTCACATTTTGATGCTTTCTCATACTGCAGCATTTATGGAATTTATATTTTTTTTCTTCATTCAAATCAATTCAATTTTGGCAACTCCTAATATTGCAAAATTCACAGCTCCAAATTTACATTCAAAAGCAGAAGGCAGAGACTGGGATCTGGCTCAGCCTCTTACCATTTCTGGCCACTCATTTCTGGCCAATTCACCAAGTCAGGCATTTATATGTGCACTTTTATTTTCCTGTTTTTCAGCTTCCCCATTCTAGACAACTACCCACCTAATGGGTAGAATTATGCACATCCTTTTCATGGTGATCCAGCCTGCTGAGCACTGCATGGTGAGATCCTGGCCCTTGCCAAGCTGTGTGGTTCTGAGCAGGACATTTAGAATGAACTGTGAACCACCTGGTCTTTTAACCACTTTGAAAAGAGGTGGAGCCAGATTTTCAAAGGTATTTACCTTCATAAATAAAGATAGACATAAATGTCCAAGGACAGAGATAAGGTGCCCTAGACAATATTTCAAAAGCTCCTGGGAAATTCTTGGCAACTATATCAACAGGGGTTAGAAAGCTATGCACTTATTAAAATCGCATAAATCGAACCTTTGCAAACGCAGTCTTTGTTTCCTGATCCCTTCTGCTTTCACCTTCAGTTATACAAACAGTCCCTGTGCAGATACAGGATTGTGCAGTTCCTTCACCAAAAACCTCCTTTTCATTCTTCTTCTTTACTAAAACTGAAGAAATGTAAGACACCAAAGCTCAGACTGCAAAATCTGCCTTACTGGTAAAGGGGACATTGTACACCCCACACACATCCCATAAGGTCATGCACTGAGTCAAGGAAGAGTCCCATATTTTGATTAGGAAAATAAGCATTTTTCTTGAATATTGATTAACTGCTAAATATAAATTTAGCAGAAACAACACACAGGATAACTGAGTCCTAATTATGTTTCAGAGCATGACTATACAAGTGTCTGAAATAAACATCAAACCACAGTGATTGAACAGTACCAATAATGCATACCACTGCCAGGTATGGATTTAGTTATGCATTGCAGTTTCTCTTCACACCCACTTTGTTTGAAGGCAATAAAATAGAGAAAGCTGTCACAGTCATCCATCACTTCCAAAAATCTCAAAATCATGCTTTAGTGTGTTTTATGGAGCTTCCACTGCTACCGAGATTTATTGCATCGGCTGAAAAGTAAAATTGTCATTATTTTATATTTTCAGTTGTCTGATGGTGAGAACCACTACCTTTTAGGATGTTGCCAAGTACAGTGATGCATTTCAAAACTCTATTAATACCCTATGCTCCCACCTGAGAGCCCAGACAGCTGATTTTTTCCTTTTGTTTTTTGTACATTAGCTAGTGTGTGATAGTGCTGCAATATGACCACATGACCATCAAGTTTACAATGTAGTGCTCAAAGAATATAAATCAACATTGGTCCTTGTGATGCCTTAAGTTTTAGCTTTCATGTTTTTCAGATTCTGTACTGCCTAGGGGTGCAGTTCTGAGCCTCATATTAAGTATTAGTAAGCTCTCTCCACAGAGCAGGTAGAGAAAACAAATTCTTTTCCTGTTCCAAGGACAATTTTCAAGCCCAAAAGCATAAACAACAGTGGACTGAAGGGTGGAAGGAGAAGGATGAGACCTCACAGCCTGAAGCTGTAATTGGGCAATTAAATCCTAATATGCAAATGGACCAAAACTTATAAAAGTGTAAGATCTTGTGATTGGTCAGCCATTGTGTAACCATTCTTAGTCCTCCCTGGGTGTAGCCCTGGTCAGGCTCCTGTCCTGCCCAAGGTGGATCCTGGGGGCCTTTCAATAAATGTCTACTTTATTCTCTAGCTCTGTCCAGTCTCTGTTTCAGGTCAGCCTTCCTAGGGCATCACTTGGAATCACTTGGAATAAAATATGCAGCTTTTATCACAGAGCACACTCTACAGAATGGACAGGGAGGTGGATTTGCTGGAGGGGGCAGGGAAGGTGGGCTCTGTCACCAGCCTCAGTATGCCAGCAGGCCAGGTCGTGTGGTGGGAGCCCTCTGCTCTCCCTCTGCCTATTGCCACTTCTCCATCCCCATCCCGAGTGATGCACCCAGGGCTGTGTCCCTCCTCAGGCTCTGCTCCTCCTGCTCTGAACCTCTGAGCTCACATTCCCAGCAGTGAACTCCCCTAGTTCTGCACAGCACTGGGACAGATGTCCTCCCCAAATCAAAGTGATACTTCTAGCACAGGCTGTGACTTGCACTGGGAACAGGGATTTCCCCATGTAATGGCAAACCTAAGTGCCCTGGGTGCCCAGAGGGGGGGTGGACCCAGTTGAATCCTTAGTTTTTCTGTGATGTCCTCATAAAACTTACTTGCATTTCCAGCATTACGTTACTCTTCACTTGACACAGTCAGTCACACTCATAGGAAAATTTGGAGTGGAAGGAGCTCAGACCGTCTTGTTAATGAGCAAAGAGGACATGGCCAGATCCTGTGGCTCCTGGCTTCTTCAAGAGCATGGTGCAGGCAGAGGCTGTTCAAGAAGGCAAAGCAGAAGGAAGTTCAGTGAGTCAAAAAAGGTCCTCCCCTCCTTCTTCCAGCCCAGGATTCCTCAGCCAAGGAATGATCATTGTTGCAAAACTTGCAAAAATATCTCTTGTGATTAGGAGGGAGCATGCAAGAGCTGGGACTAATTTATTTTCTTCTGATTTACCTTTCTCAAGCGCTAAAGGTATGTCCTTCCTCTTTTCTCTCCAGAAAGCCATTTGAACTGTTTGTCAGTGGCTTTTCCACAGAGCTTAGGGTTTCAGTAATAAATAGTTCGAGGGCATTTTGAGGCCCTGAGATCTGGAGCCTCACCCTCTGCAGCTGAGACTCAGCACACTCCTCCCTAACACTTTATGGGATGAAATCAGAAAGCTATTTTGAGAAATCAGATTTCTCAAAACTGAGAAAAAATAAAACCTCAAACTGAAATGCTACTGAGTGCTCACTGTCATATTTAAAGGCATAATTCTGTCTGTTTGGGATAGAAAAACTGCGGGTGTCTGTACAAAAATGAGGACATAAAGAGCTGGATAATTCTCTGTCAGCTCTATTGCAATAGTTTTGCAAAGAGCTCCTTTACTGTATGTCTGGAGTTCAAGAGCAGCTTTCCATCTGCATTACTGCAGAGTATAGTCTGTAATCTTTTCTCAGTCTCATATTAAATAAAAAAATAGAAAAATGGAAAACAAAAATGAGGTGGGCACTACTTCAGTGACTCATCTGATTTTTAGTGTTTGTGGCTTTAAAAAGTTCTATTATCATTAGAATTTATGTGATTCACACTAGAAGGATGCAAAATTGCTCTTATGAAACCAGTTAAGGGACTCAATTGCCAATACCAAGGGGTACTTAGGTGTCTACTAATGGATAATATATTGGAAAGAAGATTATCCAAACTATTTGATGAATTTAAACCATACTAAATTTCTCCTTCAATATAAACTGATCTCTAATTATCTGAATATTGTTTAAGATTTTAAAAGAAGCCTCGACAAAAGTGGAAGGAACAAATCCTGATGAAACCTAATCAAGGAAATGCCTTTAATGTTAAAAATGAATATTTCCCAGTGTTTTTATAGAATAGGCTTCATAACAGTTTTAGTTCTAATACATTTGAAGACATATTGGAGTAAAGCAATGAGTTAGTTACCCCACCAGATCAAACAATCACATCCAGCAACTCTGTGGGCACTGAAATAAAGATTGGCATTTTTTTTAGCCTTTATTTGGTTGCACCCACTCATGAACACTGGTGAAGTAAATCTCAGGTAAAACAGCTACATGTGTTGCTGCAGGGGAATGCTACACTGTGCAAGATCATTTCTGAACTTAAAAGGAGGTTATTGAAGTCTGTGGATTCACTCCAACTCTTGTTGAAATCATCGTAATTCCCTCAGGGTGGCACAGAGGAAATTGTACAGGCTCCTCATGCTCCAGTGCAGCAGCCTGGATCCATGAGAGAGTGGTAAATACCATTTGTCACCACTGTTTCTCTCATTAGACTTCTCTCCCACTTTTAGAGGGAAAAAAGGGGAGGGGAGGGGGAAGGGGAAAGCCTTGACAGTTGTGCTGCTTGCTACTGGAGGCTTTTCTATAAAGTGTTCTTTTTCAACATCAGTAAAAATTAAGATTCTCCCTGTTGAAAATTACTGTAATAATGGTGTCCTGGGGTAACTTTATGATGCTGAATTGTATCCCAGTCATCTGTTTATCCCAGAAATAAGTTCTTCCCCAACCAGCTGGGGAGGGGCCACTTGAATCTGCTTTCTAGAAGGACCTCTTCAGAAGTTTCCTCCCAAATTTGCCCTAAACCAGGACAAATTGGTTGTGTGGTATATTTTTCACTCTCTACTCTCTTGACTCTTTAAATAGCTTTTATTAGTATAAACTACTAGTATAATCCAATAGTATAATCTCCTTTACCTTGCTTCCCATGCACAGGAAAAAAATCTCATAGACAACAGTGTTCATATGCATTCATTAGATACTATGGGTTTTATAACTGCACTTCTCTCTAAGCTTTAAAAAATGTAAACAGGCAATGTCATCTTAGAAAAGTTGCTGCAAACTTCTTGAGTAGTGTCCTATCTCCAAGAAAGCTCACTGAACTGAACCATTGTAATTCAGCTGGCAGATATAGTAAAATCTTTAACCTGTAGTTTATATATGAAAGCTTTTCATGAGGATCTGACCTGGGAAGTAATAAGGCTTAAGATTCCTGTATGCTCACGAGCTCAAATTTTAGCCCCACCAAGTCAATGTGAGGTGCTTCGTGTTGCAATTGCATTTAAAACCTTTCATGCAACAGCAGGTAGGCACCTAATGCAGTTTGTCTGAGAGCACCAGTTTTGTCCATGTTCATCTGAAATTACAGTCAGCACTAGCAGTACAAGACGAACCTTCATTAAAACTGACTTCTTTTATTCCCACATAATAGATACGATGCTCTGCATTTCATAGATTAGTCTTCAACTTGCCTGAACTATCTCTCTTTTATGAATAGTTCACTCATGAGCTGGGAACACTCATTCTCTGCCACTTACTTGGATATCACAGCACACTATACATCAGTGGCTAATGCTTTTATTCTTCTTGTTTACACAGATTACTTTTTAAATATCACTGCTGTTCACTAAGATGTATATTCTATGATTAACACCCCTTTTCCTCAGCAATTAAGTAATTTAACAGATGACAGACATTACTGTACAGGACCACCAGACACTGAAAAATGAGGCTTACTTCAACAGAAGCATGTATTTCAGTGTTTATTATTGCCAGTGGTAGTCTTTCTTAATAGAAAGATAATGAGGCAGGTTTTGCTTTCAATAAAACTGATGTAAATGCACCATAATTCTGGCACACCCACAGTGTGGTTCTTCCAGATTCACACAGTCATAGCTGGACTGTGTTTCTCTAGCAGAACAGAATTCTTGTCCCTGTCTGGGTCAGAACAGCTGCCCTCAGCCATATGGCTGACTGCAAGCTTCAGGATAAAATTTCTCACCTCTGATCTGAGACACAAGTTTAGAGATTTTTTTTTTAACATGGCCCATTGTTTCTAAAAATGCTTCTTTCTAAAAACAAGTTCCATGTTCTCTACCTCCTCAACTGATAAGAAGTGACAGAGAAACAGGAATGCTTCTGGTAATCAGAAATCTGACTCCAGGCATACAAGCTGAACTCATTGTCAGTTTGCTACTAAAGTATGGAATTGTGAGAAAGCCCTTTATTGGGGAAAATCACTGTTGAAATGGTATGTGGCAAAATACTGCTTGCCATCATGCAGCTTATCAAATAAAAATATTATGTGCTTCCACGTGGATTTTTTTCTTTTCTCTTTTTGACATTTTAAGTTCCATTGAAATATAAATATGAAGCCAATCTTCTACTCTGGAAATAATTTACAAAGCAAATCCTTGAGTACTGTCACAGACCAATGATGAAGAATCAGTGCAGATTCTAATTTTTACAATTTTGTACATTTTTTGCAAGATATCACTAAGAAATTATCTGGAATTACAGGTCACAATGACAGTTAAAGAGCAGGGATGTTGCAATGCAGTTTATTCAAATCTGCTTATTCCAGCAACTACTCTTCAGTGGCAGGTATGACTGTCCTGTGCAAATCACTAGTCATGAGTTTCAGTGGCAGCTTGCCTATGCAAACCCAACTGATTATAATCACTGCTTCCCTCCTCTGCAGTAGAAATTTGCACTGTGACACACAATACCCAATGCTGTACACTGGCTACTGTAATAAAAGTTAATTTGCAGGATGGTATGATGGTATGGGCTGCATTAATTTTCAACATGGCAAAACACTCACAGATGGCCCAAGCTTGGGCCAGTGTTGTTTCATCAGCAAACTGAGCAAGGAAGTAAGTAATGAATCATATAAAAGGCTTTAGATGACAAGTGTTTAGATTAGTCAGTCACAGTAGTCTGAAGGGATATCAGAGTAACCTAAGAACACAAAGCAGAGCAGCACAGTGACAGCTGAAATTTTTTATTTTTTGTAGGAAAAAAAGAAAAGTGTGGGGGTGGGGGCATTTACCTGGAAATATGGTAAAAATTATGTAATAGGTTAAATAAGGAACTGACAAAAACCTACATGAGCACTGCCTTTCCCTGCCGCAGAATATTCCATGGCCTGCTCACTATGGTACCCTGTGAAAATACTGGTTTACATTAAGTTTTTATATGATACCAAATAGATAAGGGATTAAAACCCAACCCTGTGATATTTCACTGAGTACTGTAGCAGCAAGCCCTTAGGCTTTAAATTATATTTTTATGCAAGAAAAGAAAGTGCCTGTAGAGCAGCTGCATTACACAGGGTGCTGCAGTGCAGCACTCTGCTCTGTCAAGACAGCTCTTACTGAGCCTCTGAGTTGGCATGAACAGAAGAGTGCCAAATTCTTAGATCCTTTCCAAGACATGAACAGGGTATTGCATTACTCAAGGCACATTATGATAGTTGAGAAGGCGCCTACTTCTGAGATCAAAAACTAGAATGGAGCTGCTCTCAGATTTGGGGCTTGCTTTAAATCCTAGGTCCACTTTTGTATCCCATCCAAAGATACTCCTACGAAAGTCAAAGACACAGAGAGATAAGTAGTAGTAATTTCTCAACCACGATCCCAAAGGTCATATATATTATATGCCACATGGTGTTGCCAGAGGAGAGTCATCCTTTACAGTTATAAACTGTTTTTAAATTTGACTCCCTAAACAGACTGATGTTTTTATAAGCCATGGTCAGAACATGAAATGATCACAGCCCTAAATGCTAGTGTTAGATATGAGGAAATATTCAGAGGACACTCTGGGCTGCTGCTCTAAACAGCACAGCCAAAGTTCACAACCAACAGGAAGGGATAGAAGCAATGTGCACTGTATCATGTGCCCTGGCTCCCTCAGGGAGTTTATACTGGCCCCTTTCTCTCTGAAGGCTGGTTACCAAGAGGCTTGGCATAGGACAAGAATTCAAAACTGTGTCACTAGTTACATGCAATTGTCTGCCACACTGTCGTCGTTCACCTGAACGAAGCAAGAGATGATTAAAATAAAAAGGGATTTTGAGACCAAGAACCAGAAATGGAGTGATAGAAAGACAATGGCAAGCATGGACAACTGCTCTGATCAAAAATCTGGCAGTGAGAGAAACATCAGTAAGAAAAACAAATCTTAGACTAGTTTGCCCACCACATTCCCTCCCTGAAGGGATTTAAAGGTTTAAGGCACACACCTGAATTATTCCAACTGAAAGCCAATGTTGTTTCAAACAAATAGCTTGTTACCCACACAAAAGCCATTCAGATAGTGCAGCATAAAACAGGAGACCCAGCAGCAGACAATGAGCTAATACTAAGCACCCCTCTGAGAGCAGCTCTTTCAAGAGAGCCAGCTGAACAACAAAACTGCTGGGGATGAATAACATCAATGCTATTTATTGGCTTTCTTCAAATAAAGACCTCAGTGTAAAGAAAAGATTGAAGAGACAACTAAACTCTGTTAGAGTCATAATTAACGAATTATAGGTTCTATTACACATCTTGGTCTATACAACTCATGCGGGATAACGACAGTACAAACTTTTTTCCACAAAAAAATTTATTAACATTACTTATGAATTTATATTTAGAAAATATTGTACAATGAAATTAACTGAAATTCAGACATGACTAAAATACAAAATATAAAAGAATGTGCAAAAGTATCACCATAGGCATAACCTACCATAAGAAATACAAAAGTGCCTCAAAAGAGGGATTACTCTTGTAGATGAAATTTGCAGAAACTTCTGCTGCTCTGCTTCAACAGCCACTGCATTATCACAAATACCAAGATCCTCTGCAGTAATCAGCAGAGCTCCATTAAAATCACTAAAACTATGCTGATTAATGCCATATGAGGATCTGGAGTAACTTAGCAAAACTTCCAAATGTCATGTAAAAGTAAGGGCCATGTTTTTATTTTAATACTCAACTAGCTTACTCATTGCCTTTGTCAGAGTGTTTATCAAGGCATCCCTATTCCAAATTCTCTCCTAGGGGATGAGCTGCATTTAAATTTATACTTCTTTTACAGTTATGAAGGCTTCTGAAAGCTTTTGCTATCAACATTAACTGTAAATTACAGTTAAATCTACTCAAATAATAGGGCCAAAGCATGTAAATGGCAGGACAATAAATCTCTGAACACACTTGTGAAAAGTTCCTTCTCTTTAGCAAGCACAGGATGCAAAAAAAGGAAAAATCTAAAAATCCGTGGCAGATTTTCAGTGTTGGACTCTTCTTAGTTTATAATAACAGACATTTGATTTTTCAAGTTTTAATTGATTTGCAAACAGCTGAAATATTCTCCCAACGTAGTAGTAACATTTCCCCATAAAAACATGGAAATATAAACAATTCTTTCCAAAATATTATTGCAGAGACAACAGAGCAGAAGAACCAAACTTAGGTTCATTCTTCTGTTAAATGCAGTTCCTTATAAAAAAGTAAATTGCATTAAAAATAGCTCTGAAAGACAGAACTATGTCAGTATAAAACTTTGTAAAAAATATCTTACAAAAGAAGAAAGTGGAATCAACAAAAAAATGTTTCAACATCCAAGTGCACATCAGCTTTAAGACTTCGGGTTATACGTCTGAGATTTTTTAATCAGTTTTCTCACTATTTTTCTGTGGGATACATTTGTTGGCTTGCTGATTCTCGGTTTCTGATTTCCTGCTAACAAAACAAAGGAAGCAGTTAGGGAAACAGAATGACAAAACTGTTACTACTTGTAATTGTTTGGCGTTTTTTTCATGTTATGCTGTTCAAGCAGTTGTCCAATAATAACAAACATACCAGAAACTGTAGAATGTGTTCTGCATTCCCTATTCTCACACTGTAAGATCTCCAGTGTGTTCAGCTTTGGCACTGGAATCCTACTTTGCTGCTCTTTTCCTGAGCAGAGATCAAAGCCTTATCTAGCAGTCCTGCAGTGACAGCAGAATGAAACAAATACAGTGCCCTCTATTAAAAAAACCAAGCCAAACAACCAAACAAAAAAAAAAAAAACCCAACCTATTCTTACATTTCTCTAAACAGTGGGGCAACAGTTAAAATACAGGCAGTGATTGTGGGAGATGAGAAGGTAAAATTATTTGAGTTTCTGCACAAAACTCACAGAAGCTGCAGAGTGGCCTAAGACAGAATTAACTCCAGATGTGCTTTCAAAGGCCGCATGAATTGTGTGAGAGCTGTTCAGAAAATTAGTACTGTGCAATCTTGATTGCAAAACTTTGTCTTTATGCTACCTATTTACCAGCACACAGAGCCACTGTGGCCAGTTCCCAATTCCTCTGCCAACACCCCAATGCATTTGCTCTCTTTTCCAATACATTTAAAAATGAAATTAACCACAAACCTTCTCACTCAAAACACTATAGATCAGTTTAACAAACAGTTACATATTTGCACAGAGAAGGTCAACTGAATTCAACTTGGGACTCCAAGAAGTAACAGGAAAGATGCTGAAGAGGAAACTATTAGAAGCAGGGGAGGAGGAGTGGCTTAAGTTGCCTGAATTATTTGCCTAATGTTGGTGTGCACTCCCAAGCTATAGAAATGAATATGCACAGTACTAACATTAATCAGCACTAATTATGCCCTTAACTTTGGTCTTTGGCTGTACCAAGCCTTACTGAATTGTGAAATCCACGAGTTGATGAAAAAGCTTGTAACTGGTATTTTACATGTGGCTATCTGGTGCTCTAGTTACAAGACAGACAGCATCTCCTCACCTCTTTCTTCCATAATAACAACAACAACAAAAGGTTGAGGAACAGAGAAACCCCAGGTAAATCTGTCTGGGTGTGGGCAGGGGCAGTGTGGAGGTGAGATGCTGAAGAAGCAGTTTCCTTCCTCCTCTTCCAGCACACTGCACACCGGAGTCTGGCCCTACCGCCTCACAGGTACTGATGTGAATTAGATGCTTGTCTGACAAGCATCTCAGACAAACTTAACATACTATTATGAGACTCTCTCATAATACAATGAGACACACTCAGATTTGTCATTCACAGAAATATTATTGTCATGACTAACTGGCAGGCAATATTTTTATTTCAGAGGACTGTGCTCAGATACAATCCTGGCCTCAGCCCTGGATTTCCAGCCCAGAACTGAAGACTCATCTCCCAACATAAGGCTTCTGACAACTTCAGTACTGAAGTACTTGGACCTTGTGCATATAAAACATGCAATTTGAAACAAAGCTACTTTTTAGTTTTTACTTTTTCATTTCCTAAAAGTCACTGTACATGCTTGATACAGCCTTAAATATTTTTCCCATTAGTATCAATTTTTAAAATACTGTGCTATTTCTGCTTCCCAAGTGTTCTGGGCAACAACATACAATTATGCTTTTCTCTATCTTTCTCATTTATTTTTCATAACAAATTAATTAAACTAGAGTATTAAAACTTGCAATAGCTGGCATGAACATACGACTGTAAATAAAAGCACAACTGTTTTGATTAACAAGCACAGCCAGTAGCTGGTTTGAATAAAAGCATTAGGAAAAATAAATTATCATTCCAAGCTTTCCCCCCACAGCCAGAGAAACAGCTGACACAGCACAACTGATGAGGCAGAAATCTTTAGTAATGGAGATAGGAAATGTGAGTAGGCACCAGGGAATTGAGGTAGGATGGTAACTTCTGAAAAGGCAAAGGAAAAAAGCAAGTTGATTTCACAACGGACTTTAATCCTATTTAAAACTATCCAGAATAAAAGGATATCTTAATTAGTGGGCGTGGAGAATACTGAACAGTTTAAAGACTGATTCCTTGTGGGCTCTAGAAAGTAGGCTTGGTCTTTTTGTGTGCCCTTCTCTATACTTCATTCAAATGTGGTGTAACCACTTCACATCACAGTGACCTTGCCGGAAGGATTTAGCATTGCATTTCAATTTCCCTGCCCTTGAAAACATAAGAATACAAAATGCAAAAAGCACAATCCTGCAGCAAGCCAAGGTGAGTAAAAGAACACTAGGAACACTTGTTGCTTGTATGTGGGTGGTTTTAAGTGCTTGTGACTGACAAAATAAAAAAAACCCCAAACAATCAAACCCAAACCTGTTACCTTTTCTACAGACATTGTAGCAATCGATTTCAGTGACAAAGTTGTTGGCGTTTCCACCACAGCCAGTATATCTGAACTCTTTACATGACTTAGTCTTGGTGTCATAGTAATAGCGAGGCACAGAAGAGGAACACAATCCTTCATCCTTTGGGCTGTAGCATAGCAAGGGGCCAGCTTGGGGAAAAAAGGACAAAGCAAGAAAAAGAGAGAGAGAGAGAGAGAGAGAGAGAGAAATTATTTAAATGTAATATCTGTACGTGGCTTCTTAAAATTGACCCAGCAATAAATTTTGTGTCTAAACAGCTTTTTCCCCTTGAATTGACACTATTATCAATGACTTCAGAGACTTTCTACATCTTATTCCTGTGAGCTGTGAATTCAAGAAAACAACAGATCATCCCAGAACACAGTATGATATCCCATAAGTGAAATTCATCTGATTTCCCCATTTGTGGGGTTATACATATGACAGCTAAAATTTTACAAAATCTTATTCCATATATAGGAATATAGGAATAATTTCGGTGGAACAAACTCTATAGAGAAAAAAAAAGATACAATTTTGCCAGCAAATTCTGCTTGCAGCAAAAAGTACAAATCCAACAACTTTTCTCAAAAGCATGTTTCTTTTTGCCTCAACAAAATTTTATTTTTCCTGCTGCAGACTCTTTATCAACTCATGGTATGTGGAACAGAAGTAATTCAGCTTTCACCAAAGAAAATGCTGACAGTCTGTCATTAGCCACAAATAAGTGTCATCAAGTACTAATAAAGCTTAGGGCAGTGACAGTTTTTATGCATTCTTGTAGATCTTCAAAGAACCTATCTTGAACTGGATATTAATCTGTTGCTCACACTAAAACTTAGTTACAGTCACCTGATCATAATTACCACTATTCTTATTTAAAGCTCAAATAGATAGAGAGTGAAGAATCACATCAGACAAAACACTTTTGTCAGAAGTTGAGCTGTTAAGTGCCAAAAACCTGAGCTGCCTACCACCCTCTCCCAGGCCGGAATTTTAGAAAGGTGTTTCTGCTTTATCTTACACTACACCACTTCCTTGAATGTGAATTCCACAATCTCTGACACATCTGCCTCAACAGAGATCTTCAACCTTAATCTTTCCCTTCAGATAGACCTCTACAGCTCTCTAGAAGTCAAGAAATTGGTGGGGTACAGCTGGGGGTGTATTTAAGATCTCAGCATTTTTGTTCTTCCAGCAACAGCTAAGATAACATATTAAAATTAAAGTGGACAATATGAACATCTGCTTTACACAAGTATTTAAAAATACCACTGTATGTGTACTCAGAGGAAAATATCAAATGAAGTATCACCTTCATATCACTTTCAAAACACCTATTTTATTAAAAACTTGGAACAACCATTACTTTTTTCTGGTAGACAGTGGTCCACACAAGACTGCAAATCTCTGAAGTTGTTGCCATTTCCGTAACAGCCACCATAGATGAATTCCTCACACCTCATCGAGCTCAGGTTAAAGGCATATCTTCTTAGATAACTCCTGCAAGGTCCTCCATCAGCCTCCATCC
Source organism: Cisticola juncidis (assembly GCA_013400215.1). NCBI lineage: Eukaryota > Metazoa > Chordata > Aves > Passeriformes > Cisticolidae > Cisticola > Cisticola juncidis. Next base: position 1,833,090 of record VXBR01006348.1, on the reverse strand, counting down.
GGCATAACTTGGGCACTTCTGCAGAAAAAATAATTTCATCCTCTGTAAAGCAAACCCTTCATGCTTCACATAGAGAACAACACGGTAATGTAGGCAAAATGGTATTACTTCAGTTGCAGGCAAGCCCCAGTTTGTCCCACCTGCTTTTTACTGGAGGAATCCAATGCATTGATTAGCAAGTAAATGCAATATTAAATCCCCTTTAAAATATTAATAGATGAATTCCATACATCATCTCTGGGTCAACTCACTCTGCATTTTCTGCCTAAAATTGTCATCAGCAGGAAGCCGCAACAAGCGGGAGGGTCATCAGTTGGACTCGATCATCTTAGAGGTCTTTTCCAACCTACACAATTCTGTGACTCTAAGGCTCTATGATATATCGGGTGGGTGCAAAGCGTCCCGCAAAGCCAGGCAGCCTCCCCGGTGTCCCCTCCAGCCCCCGCCACCCCGGGGCCCTCTGCGGCACTGCCGGTGCCTGGACTCACTCTTGATGGTCCAGCAGCTCTTCTCGCAGTCGTCGAAGGTGAGGAAGTTGTTTGCGTTCCCGTAGCAGCCCCCGTAGCTGAACTCCTGGCAGCTCTGCGTGTGCCGGTCGTAGTACCAGCGCCGCACCAGGGCGCGGCAGGGCCCGTCGTCGGGGGGCAGCAGGCAGGCGCGCTGCTTCTCTGCGGAGACACAGCCACCGGGGCTGAGACCGCCGCGCCGGGGCGGNGGGCAGCGCGCCGGGGCTGCCTCCCCGCAGGGCTGCGCCGCCCATGGCCGGGGGCCTCCGCCCCGAGGCTGCGGCGACCTGGCTGGGGTCCACCCCCCGCCCCACTCACGCTACGGGATGATGCTCACGGAGCGCTTCCTGTAAATCACGGCGAAATCCGGGACGGGTCACTTAGCGAAAGCCCCCTCTCTCCCCAAGTCGTCCTCGTCCGCCCCGAGGCCGCTCCCTGTTCGGAAGCTCTGGGTAGAGGGCGGAGGGACGCGGCTAATCAAAGGCTAATCCAGCCCGATCGCGTATAGGCTGCTTAGCGAGTGCCGCCGAGACAAACCCGCGGCATTATTGTGCCTCTATTGTGTAAAACGCTGATGAATTTGAGAAAATCGAGGCATTGTCAGAGGGCTTGGACTCTGGGGAAACCCGAGGGGCCGAGTGGATAACATCTCAGCCAGTGTAAGGAGAGGTGGATTTCAGGAAATATCCTGACCTAGTTTATTCCGTAGATTTTAAACCCACCTGGCAATGGGGTGTGATCTGTGAGAGGAGGGGGTGAGCAGCAAACAGCATACTTTCCCTCACTAATCTATTAGACACATTGCATTAATTAGTGTTCACCCCAGATTGAATATAGTAAGAGAGATAAGAGTGGCTGCAAATTAGGCGTGCTCTCCATAGATAACGACACACTAATCTGATCTCCTATTCTTTTCTGCTCCCTTTACAGTGCCCTGCAGGCACTGCCCTCGACATGGGTTGCAATTCAGGGCCCTGGAAATCTGTGGCCTGCAGGAAAGAAGCCACAGTCTATACGGGCTGTAAGCAGGAGGCACTTGATTATTTATTTGAACTTTCTCTCCACAGCTTCTCTGCTTTATTTGTGTTGTAGAGGATTACAGCCTAGTTTCCTGACATAGTTTTATTTTCCATAAAGGCAAGAAAGGAACAAGTCTAATCCCTACTCCACCAACATTACTTCTGAAAGATATGAATGGCACCTCTCTCCCTCCTTTTTCAGAACTGCTCATTTTTTCAGAATCTCCAGAAGCTAAAGGATAAGTGAATGCTATAGTGACAAGAAAATAGACCCTGGTGCAGCTTGAGTCATCACAATGGGCTACATCTGCCATGCTTTAGATTCTTATAGCTACAACTCTTACTAATGGGTGTCCTCATTTTTAAGGATTTTGTTCAGCTTATTAGACAGAGCAGTTATATTAAATCTTATATCACTACAGATGAGAAGAACCAGCAAACAAAAAAACACATAATTTTTCTATTTCTAAAAGAAAGGAAAACATCCTCTTTCCAATATTGGGAAACTAAAGTGGTTTTAATATGTTGTTCTTTAATATGTTGTCCTAGATTGATGTCCTTTAGTTTTCATCAATTTTTTTGGAATTGCAAATAAGGAAATTTAAATGCTACTTTAAGCAATAGCAGCAAAGTGCTATAATGCAAACACCATTTTTTATATTTTCCATTTCTTCTGTATACAGAGACATACAAATCAAAGTCTGAGTTAAAGCCACCTATCCATCAATGCTGCTATTTAGCTTCTCCTTTGCTTTAACTTAGATCAGGTAAATATCTGTAAAAATGTATGAACCACAATAAAAGTTAACACAGCTAGTGGTAGAAACTCCATTACTGACTGCCAGCTGCAGAGCTAGTCATATCAGCAGACAGGTCAATGAAAGTTCCATTCCAGAGCTATGAATACCAAGTTCTTCCCACTCTAACCTTGTCAGTGGTGTGCCAGAGCCCACCTTCAACTCACTCGTGCACCCTGCACCTTTCTCCACCACATCACGTGCTCTCTCCCTCTCCACACCACAAAGTTTCTGCTCCCACCAACAGCCCGGGCTCCTCTGAGACGCTGGCCAGCCAGCTCCTTCCACCTGTTTTGAGTGGCCCAGGACCAGCAGCTGGTGGGGTTGGGAATGCAGCTGTCAGTGTAGCTTATGGGAGTGCAGAAAGTGCATACCAGCAGCTGGGGAGGGGGAGATACTAGCGAAAGGGAGAGGAAGAGAGACTGGTTTTAGTGAACTGGCTAAAGTAAAACGAATACAACACACTATAGGATCAGTGCTGGAGAAGATGTAAATCTTACATGCTGCTGACAGCTGTTTACATCTGGTGAGTAGGGAGAGGAGGAGAAAGGAGTATGTTTAATGGGAAAAAAACCAGAGGAGAAAAGATGGAGGGCTAACTGCCTGTAAGGATCTTTGAAGTGGCAGATAATAGAAGGAATATAAGCCCATTTTAATGGCCTGTAACTATGTTCAGTCTCAGGGGTCCTGAATTCTGCTTCCACTGCTATCGTAGGAAAACAGCTGCTGGGATGAGAGATGCTAGGTGTTGTATAAACATGCATGGAGGGACTACTCTGTTCCTAAAAGCACAGAACCCTATTTAGGATCTAGATCTCAAGACTATGTGCAACCACAGGAGAAGAATTTCCTAACTCCTTCTTGCATCTTCTGAATGCATCACTTCCCTTACATTGAGTACTCCACCTCAACAATGTCATAACTCCATGTGTCTGGAGACCCTTGGTGCAAACCAGGCACAATAACCCTCTTAGGCAGAGTTGCAATTCTGCTTTGCAGACATACCGACCAAAAAGTGGCCGTGTCTGGCATTGGTGGGCTGGCCACCTGCTTGGGCACTTTGTATGGGAGTGGTTTCTTCCCCTCTCTAGTCCAGTTCATCTGTAATTGTAATGCACAGGTATTGAGGAATGTACCCATGCACACCACCTTCTGCCTTAGCCGCTGGGCAGAAGACACATTCAAGGATGCTGGTGGCACAGAGCACGAGTAATTTCTATGGCTTGGAGGTGCGGAGAAAGATCTCACCGCTGGGCCAAAAGCCCTAGCCGACCTCGCCGCCCTTGTACCGCACTGGAGTTGCAGAGGGTGAGGCCGGGGAGGTCAGCACAGGAGGGTCTTCCAGCTCCCGGCTCCTGCTGGGACGGCCGGACCTCCCTGTGCAGCAGGGCCCGTGTCAACGCCCCGGCAGCGGGGCCGGGCCGGGCGGCGGGCTCTAATCCGGTTAGAGGGGATTAGCGTGCGGGTTTAAAGGCCGGAGCGGCGCGGGGAAGGGGTGCAGGCGCGCCGGAGAGGAAGCGCCCGCCGCCGAGCAGCGGGGTAACTCGGACGGCAGCGTGTGAGTGAGCCGGGGGCGGGCCGGGGGCGGCCGTCCCACAGCCCCGCCACCGCCCGG
>VXBR01006348.1:1631119-1829110 GCA_013400215.1 Cisticola juncidis | reverse complement strand
GGCGCTGTCGGCACAGCTCCGCTAGCACCGTGCGGGAGCGCCGGTCCTTCCCGGAGTGACTGTGGAGCCCGGGGAAAGGAGCGCACCACCCCTGGGATAAAGCGCCCCGAGGTGCTGGCACGGGCCTGCTGGCCGCGGCTGTTCCCGGTGGATTTGGCCCCTTAACTTCCCCTCCCCGTGAGTCCCCGGCGCCCAAGGCCGGCACAAGGCAGCCTTGCCAGGCGAGGGAGGAGCACGTCGCGCTCCGTTCTCCTCTTCTGTAGGCAGAACGCCCTGGGACGTGCTGGTGCTAGGGGTGGTGCTCCGCTGGGAAGCCAGGGACACTGCACCGCGGCACTGCACTGTGCCCTGGCCCGCAGCTGCGCCTCGGCCGCCCCCGCCCCGCTTCCCGTGCTGCGCGGTGCCCGGGCGGAGGACAGAGCCGGAGCAGCGCCCGTGCCGAGCCGTGACCCGCCCAGACGTGTGCCAGAGAAACGCTTTGACATTCACACCGAGCCTTCCTTCCCACAAGTACTTTCCCCTTAAAGATTAATGATATTGTACAATTTCTATAGACGGAAGATGTGCAAAACTGATCTTGAGCTACGATGAAACAATTTTTTTTTTTTAAATTCTGCGTGCCAGCAGAAGCAAATTACACCTAAATAAACGCTTCTAGTTAGGATCAAAAATATATTTATATGTGGGAATCAGTAGCATTAGTCATGTTGATTACGTTGAAGGTCTTGGTTTTAGCCCAGAAAATAAGAACACCAGAGTTATGTTCTAGCTATGAGTTAGGTGTCAGTGATTGTAGATGTTAGGCTATAAACAAGAGCTCCAGCAGTATTGAGGGCTTGGCATCCAACTAGTGTAGATACCTATATCATCTCTTAGAAGGTTCTTAGTCAAGGGAAATACACTGGATGTAATACAAAGGATGTAAAGTTTTTGAAATAATAATAATTAAAAATCTTGTCTACATTTTTGGAATAAACCAAAACCTTGATCACTTTAGGAAAATGGATATTTTTCAATTTTCCGGTAGAAAAGCACAGACGGCATGCTCAATTTTACTAGTGTATTGTAACAGAAGTTTCACTGTGAGGGTGAAATCTGTGTTGTAATTGCCACAGTCCCCTGGTACCTATATGGGTATTACGGGACAGAGAAATGCAGAAACCACATTACTGTTGGTACCAAAATAAAAACATCAGCCAAAATTTTCTTGACCCCCACTATCAATTTTACAGAATAAAAAGGAAGTGTCCTTTTGAATGAATAAAAAAATCCGAATGTGTATTTAAACAGGCTTTTTTTCTTATAAGTGAAAGTGATCCTGGCAGTGCTGACAGAAGTAAAACAAACCCTGGTCCTTCATATACTTTTGTGTGCAACTTTACTATGGTGTTAGGTGCTCCAGTTTGAATGAGCAAAATTTGCAAGGCACAAAAGAACAAGACATGTAATGGGATTTGTAGGTCCAGCTTCTTCTTTGCTCTAAGGCAGCTAGATCTTATTTTATGCACTGTTTAACTGGGAAGTACCTCTGTTCTTTCTGGCGGCTTAAAGTTTGATTTTGCATGGGCCATGCTTGGTTACCTGTGATACAGCAGATAAATTCATTGGTTCTCTTGTTGTAGTTTTGCCTTTGAAATAAAATATAATTGACAGAGGAGGCCTTAAATTAGAAATACGAACCACCTAGTGGCCTGGCCAACAGCTGGTTCCTGCCACTGACTGCACAGTTGTACCACTGCAGGGCCTGTGGGTAGGAAGGGAGGAGGTGGGGACAGGGCAGGAGTGTGTCCTCAGGCATGTCAGGTATTTGAACATCTAGCGACAGTTTCTGCTGACACAGGGAGCAAGAGATGTGTGCACACAAGGAACTTCAGGAGCCCCAGACGTTCACTTGTGCACTCAGCCTCCACAGACACCATTACCACGTGCTGCATGTGCTTCTGTGTCAGTGAACAGAAACTAAACACATTTCTTCTCCATAGGTGGATTCTATGAGGCTTACCTACATCAGTGCAAGTTTGGTATGAATGCTGTGGGAAGTGTTATGGTCTCATAACACAATAGGCTCTTTTATTAACCATTGTTCGAAATAACCCCAGGTAACCAGTAAATAAATTGTCTTTACTGATTAGACTCTCATCATTGCTACAGCAGAACTGCAAAGTAAGAATTTACATTACCACTGAAAAATCATTGCTGAAAGTTTTGTTTGTGAAAAACACATAAAAGCCATAAATACTTTGAAACTGAATTGAAAGTTACTGACTCTGAAACTATTGACCATAAGTCATGCTAGTGCTGAGGGAGAGTGTGATCTGCAGCTTAATAAAACTAGATTGGCTAATTATGAACACAAGTTTAACTATGCAGCACTGCTGTTCGGAGTGGCGTTTGCATTTTCAGAGATACTCACATGTTCTGTCAATGTCGGGCTGTGAAAAGAGAGGAAGGAAGCTGAGTCTGCACGTGCTTAGTGCTCTGTGGGCAGTTAGTTTATGCTTTGGTGGGAAGGTGAATGAGAAGGGAATGTAAATTCACGGGTTTCCTCCTCTGATGAACATTTCCCACGGCCATAACGCAGCCACTTTCCTGTCCTTTCCCTCGAGGTGTCCAAGTGCTCCGAAGAGATCAAGAACTACATCGAGGAGCGGTCGGGAGAGGACCCGCTGGTGAAGGGGGTTCCCGAGGACAAGAACCCCTTCAAGGAGAAGGGAGGCTGTGTCATCGCTTAGGAGAAGGGACGCCGCGCCTGCCCCTGGAGCAGACATTCCTCCTGTACCCCTAGGGAGTCACTAGCGTGTCCCCACCGCCGCCGGTCCGTGTCGAACGAGCACAGGAGCGGATTACTTTTTATTTTCTATCTCTCCTTACAAAAATACAGAACCCCGCGCGAAAGCTGCCGGGCCCCGCGCCGGCCGCTGGGCAGGGCCGGCTGTGCCCNGCGGCAGGCCGGGGACACCCCGCAGCACCGCGACCTGCGGGACGCCCTCCGCAAGGTACCGGGGGTTCGGGGAGCCGCGGGGCCGTGGGACACCCGGCACCGCCGCTCCGTGCGGGGAGAGGACCAGGGCAAGGGCAGGAAGCCGACAGAACGGCTCGGGGGGCGCTTAAGTAAGTCAAGCTCCGTGTGCCAAGGGCAGAGACGGAAGCGTGTGCCCTGGCTGTGTCCCGCCGGGTGGCACAGCCCTGCCCGCCGTGTGCTGCCCGGGCCGGAGCGGGCTCGGTGCTGCAGAGCAGAGCCCGCCGGGCACTGCCCCCGTCCTGCAGGTGCACCGTGGACATGTGATGGGAACTTCCTGCAAAACTAAATCATAGATCAAGAGGAAACGGGGCGCTTCTGGTAACGTAGCGTATAAATTGAATGCCAAATGGCAACCCTCAAGTAAGAGTAGTGCTGGCGAGCTCTGCGTATGCCCGTCAGCGAGGTCGGTGTCACCTGTAGGTCTCCGTGTTCTGCTAAGGGCACCTGCCAGAGCCGGAGAATCGGCCGGTTTGGCTGTAGGGAACCCTGGTGTGGGGCCGAGCAGCCGTGGGAAAGCAACATCCACCTTTACCCTGTGAACCGCTGAGAAAAGTACTGGAGAGCAGTGCCTGCTGCAAGGGCCAAACAGCGTTATTGTGGCCACCACATGAGAACAAACATACAGTGGGTTCAGGAGAAGGGATGGTAAGGACTTACCTCAGACTGACCTGCAGGCAAATTTCCAAATTCTAGCTGGTCGGACAGTGCTCTGCTGTTTTTAAAAAACATTTAAAAATGCTCTGGATTGCCAGATACCGACTTTTTAACCTGAGTTTGGGGCTATGCTGTCCTATCTTTGTGGACACTTTAAAAAATTACTTTCAGAATCTTATATTTCCCTGGATAAACTTTTTTTTTCCCCCTAATTTCACCTCTTCTCCAGTTCACTGGGGACAAATGATAGTGGAGTTAATTGAGTCATGTGATGTTTACCTCAGGTTTGGGGTTTTTAGGCAATAACTTTCACATTTCCAGTGTTAAAATGTCCCAAACCCAATGTATTAATCAGGTTTTCTATCACTGAGAAGTGTTATCATTGAGGTTTGGGAGAAGGGGGTGCATCTTCTGTGTTACAGAAAAGAAACCCAAGCAAGAAGGGAAAGAGATGCATGATGTGTCACTTTCTTAGTAAATTAGTTTCATTACATTCCTGGACTCTTTGCAAAGAGAAATAAGATGATACAGAAAAAAACAATGAAAGAAGCTGGAAATGAATTGTTCTCTCCCACCTGGATTACTAGTGTAGAATTTTGTAGCTAACACCATTGTGTCAAATTTGTGCTGATTCTGTGTGGAGAGAGCCTTCATCTATCTGTGCATCTGCAGAGCTACCCGCCTGATGAACTTGTTCCCTGGCACGCTGCTCTTCATTACCTGCCCAGGGACAACAACTGGATCAATAAAAAACTAGTGTCCTGAAACACAGAGGACAAGGCCAGACCTTGTGAAGGTGATGATCTGGAAGATTTTAAGACCCCCTTCTTTGTCATGGATAGGTTAAGGCACATGTTGTTTTGTGTCTCATTTATTTGCAGCTGTGTATTTATTGAGGACAAGGGAAGAAGCTGTATTAATATCTGCTAGTGCAGTGTGCTTCTCTGCTATGTGACACAATGCTTTTTTTAAAATAAAACTTTCCCCTCCCATGTTTTATCCCTGCCATGCCTACTGAAGTGTGGATAACAGTATGCTCTACCTTGCTGGGTTCAGTGCAGATGGGCTAAGAGGGAATGTGATGCTACCTTTATCACATGAAGACCTGTGATGAATATATTGTAGAATAAATCACAGTAGGCAACATAAATCTACTTTTTTTCATTGTCCTGCATTTAAAAAAAAAACTTATGTAGCACTTATTTTAGATTTGCTCTGATCATATTGGAAAAAAAGAAAAATCACTTTTTATGTCAAATCCAGACTGAATTTGTTCACACAAAGCTTCTAGCAATCAGTGTTTGATTTGGCTTATGTAAAGCCTGTCCCCAATGACTTTAGGATAAATTGAAAAGTGTTCCCAAAGTAATTGGGAGAGAAGGACCGTTCAGTATCTGCAAAACATTTTAAGTATACCTGTTATGTATTCTGGGACACCCTTTCCAGTAGTTAAATCCAGATTTGTGTACCAGAGAAATCAGAGGCAAGAGCAGAGAACTGTGGGTTTTGTTTGTTTGTTTGCATTAATTTTATTTTTTAGTATGTTAAGATAACGTACTTTAAATGATCTATAATTTCCCAATTGTTCTGGGCAGGATGAGGAAGAGACTCTTATAATTCCAGGGGGCTGTTTTTAGCAAGGGTATTGAAATAATCCTGTGAGTGGTTTCCTTTACAACTTTATAGGTCACCACCCTTCCTCTTGGAAACTGAAAACGTAACTTTTCCTTAACTTGTTGAACAATGCTTGCAGTACACTGATATCCTACAGCTTGCTTCAGTAATTTGTATAACTGGTTTGAAGAAAAAAGGTTTAACTTATTCTGTGTATGTATGTCTAACAGTATTCATATACATACAGAATGTATATGGGCTGTCTATTTGTCTTTTTCTCTGACATTAGTAGTAAGAAACTTTGGGAAATGGTGAAATTTGACATATATTTTGCTAGTGTTGCATGTAATAAAAATGACATTTCATTTTATGCCCGGCGGTGACTGAGTATTGTTACACTGTGTTGTGTGTCTGTGGGATGAGAATTTCCTTCAGGACAATGAGACTCCACCAAAGGACACTGCTTCTTTGTTTGCCACTCTTGGCTTGTATGTCATGAGTTTCTTTACTTATATATATATATATATTTGCAGCAGTTAATGTCTCTTCATAGTAGAGCATGCAGGATCTGAATTTAATATTGATACTTCCTTTAACTTTGTGGTAAAATTTCTGTAAATTTTCTGTCAAAAAAATACAGTTCTTTCTGACTATCTGCAAAATAATGAAGGGTGACCACTATTAACATTGGACCACCTTGGATGGAGTTGGTCTATTTATCATTTTAAGGAATCATAAACCCCTGACACAGGATGGTGAAGTTATAGCTTTGTTGGTATTACAAGGAATCACTTAAATGCTACTTTCTGACTAAGCTGGAAGAGAGAAAACACGCAGTTGAATCTGAACAGTATATGACTGGTGCCTGTAATTTAAAAACCTAATATATCATACACCCGAGTTAAAAGCTTCAGGAAGAAAACAGTTAGATGTGACACTGGTAAGGCTCACAGATTCTGCACTGACTGCCCTTCTGTCTAAGGGAAGCAAAATGCATTCTCAAATTCTGGGGTATTACAGTACTCTTTTTCATCTTGTCTGACAGAAACATCATACAAACATTTAGGGGCTAATTCTCTTGCTGGTGCTAAGAATTTTTGGTAGCAATTTATCAGGGAGGAAATCTTCATAATTGAATTTTGTTGTTATTGGAAGAGGTGGCTGGAATACACCACAGTAATATGGGAGACCATACACCTACTAGTGCCCTACCAAGAAGTGCTTTTAAATCAGTGTAGGATGAGAGAAAAAAAGGGAAACGAGCTTCAGTTTATTTAGGCAAGCTCGGTAAAAAGGTTTTTCTCATAATAGAAAAAATGTCATTTTCTGTACAAATGCTACAGTGTGTAGCAAAAGTGCAATAAAGGCACTTTTGTAATCAGCGCTCCTGTTTGTTAATTGGTGTCAGAGTAGTGCACACATCTGAGATTGCTGTTGTTGTGTCCTAACACTGGGTTTTTTTCCTGACACATATCAGTGTTAGAACAAATGTTTACTGTACCTAGTTAGACTTTTCAGTGAACAGTTTTTAGTAGAAGTATGCCTAGTAGGTATTTTTGTTTCTCAGATCTAGCTATTACATTACTTTATCATTGCCACATTTGATTAGGCAATACAGTTATGCATTTATGACAACTAAAATTGTGTTTTAATAAGCAGTTTATGACTGAGCAAACAGCTGGGGTAGATACAGCTTTTGTCTGACTGTTCAGATGTGATGGTGTGGGCTGCAGTGAGAGAACTTGTTTTGTTCCTGCAGGGATGTAACCCGGAGTCGGAGTGAGGACCCAAACCCAACATCCCAGCCTCTAGTGAACATTACACTAGATCTCATCAGCATCTCTGTGTTGGAAAGTATGATTTGCAGGAGCAAAAAAGAAAAGATGGTCACTAGCTCAGTTCTGCATCTCTTTCATAACTTGATACAGGGAGCCTGGATACTATTCCAGAGCTCCCTGTCATCCAAAAGGCTTGTCCAAGATCGGTGCCTAGATTGGCACAGCACACATTTTCGATGTTGTCAGGCTACCTTGGTTTAAAAGCATCTGCCCTCAGATCCTGGGAATAGCTGTACCCTCAGCACTGGCTTTTTCACAGATTTTGGGATCCTTCCTTTTCTGCCATTCTCTTGAGTAGGGCAGTTGAAGGGGTTGTGGCTGTGAGCATGCAGGGACTGCCAAGACTCAGGTCTGCACAGAGGGGATTCATCTTTACAGCTGTCTTTGCAAAAACGACCTAAGGAGGGAGAAGGGTTTGGCTGGGGTGGTGTGTATTCCTTCCTAGCTGGAGCTGCCTTCTAGCCTCTCATTCCTCAGGAAATGGTTGAGCAGGGCTCAGCTCCAGGGTGGCGGGCTGAACCTTTCATTTTCTTAGTGTAGTGATGATGTGTGAGCACTCTGCTTCAGCAATGAGGCTCCCATATGTGCTAGCAGCTGCATAGAGTGGAGGGCAGCACATGCTTCTGCACTCTCTGGCAAACTTGTAGCATTTTTTTAGATTTCAGGAAGTGTTGGCAAAAACTTTGTCATTGACCCAGGGTTTGGATTTTTTGGTTTCCCAAAGCAAAAACTGTAGCCAGATATTTGGGACCAAAAGATAATCAGTATTCAAATTCCTGAACCAGGTTATCAGCCTTGCTTTATCTGTTTGTTGCAAGAAACTGTGTTGAAGTGAAAAGGAAGAAACACAATGATTTAAACAGAAGCATGTCTAGATACTGACAAATGATTAAACCAGGCACAGTTGCAGAATAAAGTGCATGCTCTATTTCCATGGAAAATCAGATTTTGTAAAAATAGATGAGGACAGGTATGTTTTATTACACAATGAGAGGCTGCCAACTCTTACATTGTAGGGTTTTTGCCTCCACTATTATTTTTTCCTCTGAGGAAGGGAAAATTTCGTTTAGTTAATGTTTGTTCCCATATTTGAAGAGCACTGCAGTCTTTGGTACCCAGTGCTGTAGCAGATTGCAGCGTACTTTGTTGCCTGTGGCACAGCTTAATTGAAGGTACAAAAAGGAGCTGTGGTGCTCTAATTAATCAGTTTTAAATACATGTATTTCCCATTTAAACCTTGTATTTTCCAGCTATTAGAAAAATTTTCTGGGTTTTTTCCTTCTATAAGCCTGGTTTAAAACTTGTTGGAAACTTCTCTGGAAGGTCAGTTCTGGCCATAGCTATATGCAACAGCATTGGAGAAATCCACTTTCTTTTTTCTTTTCAGTGATATATTTCAGCTAGCTTTAAGTGTCTTCTTCATCCAGTAGGGTTTTTCCTCTGTGTGGGCTACATCTTGTCCTGCAGGCACCAAGTAAAGACATTGGCTTCTGCACATGAAATGTGCAGAAAAGTTGGGGAGATTAAAGGTTTGAAAAGCTTAAGTTGAAATGACGTACTTTTTGTTCTTTATTTTAATTTTCAGGGTATTCTTCTTCTAGGACTTTTTTTCTGCCACAGGTTTTTCACAGGGTAGTGAAATGGATGTCTACTTTTAAACTGAACTTCTTCAATTCAACCCCATATCATCATGGAACATGTTTTCTTGGCTTGTTTCCAGAAACTGTCTGATGACAGCTCAGAGTATGGAAGTTTCCATATCATCATTGAAGCCCAGCCTCAAATCCCATGTGCAACTCTTGTAGCTGGTCATTTGCTCAGGTGTGTCACATGATATATTTGGCTGGGTAGTCAACCTGGGATACTGAGTAAGAGGTGCATATTGTACCCAAATACCAAACCTTCTGTATTGAGGGCAAGAGCCTTGTCTGTGAAGCAGAGAAGTGTTTTGGTAGCATCTGGGACATTTGCTATCTTGACAGGACCCCTTGCATAGCAGTGAGTTATATTTTAGATAGATCTCCTAGATGAGCTGCTAACTACTAATAATGTATGTTTTGTAGGAGGAGTCCGGGCTATCCCCCTTGTTTCAATTAGTGTTAAAAGAAACCCCAAACCAACCAACCCCCCAAAACCCACGCACAAAGAAAACAATCCCCAGAAAACAGTCCTGCAAAACTTCCTGAAGACCTTTGCCCTGTGCTAGTGGTGCATCCTGAAAGAGGAAGCAGTAGGCTTCAGCTTCACTCTTTAGATTACTGGAGACCACAGGCTAGCTTGTAATAATGGATTTTGCTTGCCAGAAGAAAGTGCACTAAATAACTTTGTATAAGCAGGCAAGGTTAACACTGCAGGGAACATTTTCTGGCTGCTGTGTGGTTAAATCATATTTGTTTAATGGGGCTATTTTTAGCCTTTTGTGGTCTTTTAAGTCACATACTGCCTCTGCTTCTGCACTGCTGTCATCGCAGACTGAATGCTTTCTTCTTCCTCTGGGCACTGAGCCTGTCAGGCCAGGCTCGCCACCACCATGCTGGGTGATCCAGGCACATGGGCAGCTCCTGGCTCCTGCTAGGCTCACCTAGCATGTATGGTGAGGACTGGAAGCACAGCACTGCCATCCATCCTGTCAGTGCTGGAGGAACTTCATAAATGCAGCAGGGACAGCAGGACATGGTTTCCCTGCCACGTGCCATAGACATTCTCATCAGTGAGCTGCCACAGCAGAAGCTCAGTCTCTCCACAGCCTCTCTAGTAGGCAGCAGCTGCAAGGAGCTGACCTGCTTCTCTCACGCACCTGTATTATCCCTAGTTCTGTCCTGAATGTGTTTCCACACCTCAGTCTTCTTCCCTTTTCCTGTGACCTTTTCCTACCTTTCTGAAGAGTATTACTGGGAAAGGATTTTCCATCAAACTTTATTTAGGGCTTTGCAAGAGTCTTGAAAAAGTCAAGGAGGGCTGTGACCTCCAAGCCCAGGAGTGAGAAGAAATGAGCAATATATTCTGAGAAGCTTATTCAGGTGTGCTGGGGATGCATGCTTTGGGGGAATTAAGATGGAAATCTACATGTGGGAAGTGGGCAACTGCTCTTTGGACTTCGTACATTTTTCTTCCACATTTTTCACAGGGTGATGAAATGGATGTCTGCTCTTAATTGAACTTTTTCAGTTCAATCCCCTATCATCATGGAAAACCTTCCCCAGGTCCTCCTGGGGAGCAGCTGAGAAAACCTGCACAGGCTGCACGTGTGGCCAGCCAGGAGCTCTCCAGTGGAGTCTTGGCTGCTTGCACCCTGGGTTTAGGAGTCCAGGTTTGGCAGCACCCCCATGTAGCCCATGGGTTTGCCCACCTCAGCTTTGCTTTCCTTCTTTCTAGAGAACTACCTTGACCCCAGCACAGTGTTCTACAATGCTGTGTTGTCTCACTGTGCAGTTATTGCTGCCTGTGGTTTTGATTAAAACTAAAGGACAAATGTTTTGAAGGCTGTTAATTATTTGCTTTATTTATTGCTGATATGGAAAGCAAAGGAATGTCTGGTCTATTACCTCCTGTTCTAGTGATTGTTGTGCTAATTTCTAGGTATAACCACTCAAGATTTGTCATTAGTGGTTTGTTGTTTGTTTATTTGCTTTTTACATTAAAGATCCCGTTAACTGTGTCATTTTTGGCTATTATATTAATAGAGCTAAGTTCAATTGCTGTAACTTGATTTAAAGGGAAAAAAGTGCTGCTCCTAACATAATATGGAACAGTTATGTCATAAAATCATAGATTCATAGAATGGTTTGGGTTGGAGAGGACCTTGATTATCATCTGCTTCCAGCCCCCCTGCCATGGGCAGTGACGCTGGTCACTAGATCAGGTTGCTCAAGGCCCCTTTCAACCTGACCTTGAACACTTCCAGGGACAAGGCAACCACAACTTTTCTGGGCAACCTGTTCCAGTGTTTTACCACCCTCTGAGGAAAGAATTTCTTCCTGACATCTAATTTAATCCTGTCCCAATAGACTCCATTTAATCTTCTTAATACAAAATACCTTTTTCTTAGACAATTTCTCTTTCTTCTCTAGTAAATTAGTCCAATCTCAGCTGAGGTATAACTCACAGGAAACTTCAGTAAAAATTTGTGTAATTTTTTAAGAATTCAGTTTATTGTTTTAAAATTCATCCACTTGCTAATAGTGTGCTGCAACTGTACACTGTACAGTCTCTTAAGGGGTATTTAGAGGAGGTATTGTCTGTAGAACTGGTATGGTTTTTAATTTCTGAGTTGCATGATAGAAAGTGAATAATGAAAACTAATTTTTAATTGCTGTGAAGGACATATGTACATACTCTCAGTACCAAAATAATTCAAGTACAATTTTTACTGTTGTAGAATGCATTTATTTTAGAATGCAGAATAAAGTGGCAATTGCTAATGTTTCTGGGTAATTGCTGGTATGATAGCACAAAATTCTGAGCATCAGCATCATATATTTTTGATACTTTTCTCATTTAAATAATACACAAAGTTTCAGTGGAAAAGAGTCCAAACTATGGTAGTGATTTGGGGGGATATTTTCATTGCTCTTTTCTGAAGGGAAATTAAAATTACCTGTTTCTAAAAAAAATCTGAATTTATGTCTCTGTCCCTTCTCCAACCCTGCCATGGCATTTCACCAGTCCTGGGCAGGAAGCTACAGGTGCTGTTTTCACAAAACTTTGTCAAGACAGTTTCTAACAAAAACACTTATTTTTCTTACTGTCATTCAACATGAAGTGAATTTGTTGGCTTGATGCATTTCCCACTGGGCAAGTATCCAGAGTATTTTTAATAATTCACAGCTGATAACAGCTCTGAGGCCATTTTTGGAGGCTTCCCAGAGAGGAGCCTGAGCTCATGCTGGGACGCAGGCTAAACCAAGGCTGCCTCCAGAGCCTAGACCTTTAGGGTTGCATCTTCAGTGGTTGGACGAAGTAGCCTGAGAAAAACACCAGTTCCATCCATACATGAGACTTACTGTGCCCTTGCTGTCAGGAAAATAACAGTTTTTGTTGTGGTTTACTGGTACTTCAGCAGGTGGGAAAGTTATATGGCTCCTTAATCAATTTTACATCCCAAATGCCGATGAGATCCGAAAGCTAGATCAGGTGGAAATTTCTTTTGTGGCTGGGAATATCTGTCAGATGGCATCTGTAGTATTCAGTGCTAAATATTTCTACTGATAGAAGCTTTAGATCTTGTTGTAGTTGTTGTCCTAGTGATGGAAGTCCAAATGCTGGCACCCATGATTTCCATGTTTCTCGTGATAAAGCATGTATAAATAAGCAGACCAGCTGCTCACATACTGCTGAAACCTCACTTGTGTATAATTGCCAAACACTGCATGGATATCTTAGGGTTTAAGTTATGATACCTACATAATATGTGTCTGCAGTTCAAGTGTAAAATATATTTCTAGGGGCACAAATGTGAGGAAATTGCTAAAGCCTAAGGAAGGGATAAATCAGATGGTTAAGTACAAAGCATTATTTGACCTGTCTTCAGCAAAGTTTTATGCAAACATTAAATTTTGTGATCTGTCACTGCTGGCTTGAACCTTTAAAAATACCTTTCCTTGGTTCAGTTAGCCTTTCTAGGAAGGGATGACAATACCCAGTAATCAGTGCTGAAGCACCAGCCACTTGAGCAGTACTGCATTTCTCCAGCAACTTGGCTTATGTTTGTATGTGGTAGTGCAAGGGCAGGTGTTCCCTCAATCCTCTTATGAGTATACAATAACATGTGTGATTTTTTGCTAGCCGTTTGTGACTGAAGCATAAAAGCTGTGGACAGGGCTTACTTAAATATTTGCAAAACCACAGTGAATGGTCCAATAACTAAGAAGAAAATGTGGCTATCGGTATCTGGACTGTGTTTTTAATTTTTTTTTAAAGCCATACACAATTTATGGCTTGTGCAGTGAGGTTGTCTTTGGGGGTTTTATCGTTGTGTCATGTAAGGAAGATCTTGTTTTACTCAATGTGGCAAACCTCACCTGGTAGTGAGTCAGTTCTGTTAAGAAATTTGAGTTTTACAGAAAAGCACAGGAGAAAACCTGCCAAATTCATGGCTTAGTCATTCAGAATCTGCTTAACATCAAAGGTAGCTTTGTATGTAGGCTGCAAAACACTTGGCCCAGTACCAGCTACAACAAACAAAACTCTATGTTAGTATACTCACCACATATTTTTGCCAAGATCCATCAAAATACTTGAGTAACTTTTGTGTGTTCTTTCAAGTATTCCTCTGGGTGTTATCCAGTGAGCATTGCCAGGTGCTATTACAGCCAAAAAGGTGTTTTGCCACCTTCAACACTGAGGGCCAGCATCTTAGGATCTGAGCATATGGGATATGGCAATATAGAAGAGAAACATGAGCTCTCCTAGACAGGGTTCTGCCAAGTATTTTTTTAATATTGATAGTTAGGCCCGTGTTAATCAATATAACAGAGGGAGAGAGATAATTACTGAGTAAGTTGAACATTCAGTATACGATTTTCTCAGAATTTGGTGAGAGAAGTGAAAAAGTGGTATTTTTGTTACAGCATTTGAAAGAGTAAATGCTTACTTCTGTGGCCAAGTGGAAGGCAGAAAGCAGCCATATATGGGCTGAAATTCTCCAAAGAATGTGCAATAAATAGATAGTTTGGAAGAAGGTTCCACAGGGTCTCAAGAACAGAGCTAGGAGGGAGAGGATTCTATTTCCAGCTCAAGAAATAGTTAGCACCACAGGACTTCTTTATTTAGTGGGCAAAGAAGACTAAGAAGAGTAAGTTGTTGAAATAACAAATTCTCTCTTCATGAAACAGCGTACTAGTGAAATCATGGTCAGAGGTTGAAGGCATTACCTTTCTATTGGGAACTGGTGTTTGTTTTGGTGGGGTTTAGTTTGGGGGGAGGATGTTTCCCGTTTGGACTCCCTCGTGAGGCTGACTGAGGTGTGTGGTGGCCTTGGCTGCATGGCAGAAGCCGCCTGTGCCAGGGCCTGGTTTGGGCTGCAGAGGTAGCCAAGGTGGACACGATCCAGCTGCCTCACGATGAGCTGGTGGGCAGCAAGAACACACCTGCAGGCTGCCCACCCTGCTCCTCTCCCATGGAAATCTGGGACATCGTGGGGCGAAACATCCAGCCCTTGTGCCCTGACACCTGGAAGTGTTGCTGACTGCAGTGGCTGTACTCCAGCTGTGTTTTCTTGCAAAGGCTGGAAGGGAGCTCTGCAGCCTGAGCAGTGTAAGGGCTGCAGTCAGGCAGCGCAGGGCACTGACTTTTGGAAGGTGTGCAGCGCTAGCAGTAGCACAGTCAGGAGTTGCTCAGGGATCAGATTTGGCAATATTACAATTTTTGGAAGAAGATCTGCCTTTCCAGTACTTGTTCTGTCAGACTTGTGGGGAAGTCTAAATACAGACTGGACATAAATACCCTGAACAGCACCAACTTCCCTGAGAGTGTTTCAGGCAAAGGGACAGGAAATGAATCTCTTCTACTTGACTTTCTTGATCCTGTATGTGGTCATCAAGAACAGATCAACCTTTTTTGCCAAGATTCTTTTGAGGATAATCCAGATTTCCCTTCCTGTCACTTTTTAGAAACTGTATCCAAAAAGGTAACAAATGCGGGAAACAACCATTTTCATAGACATTGGAGAGGCTTAAATTAGCCCTGATGGCCTGTTTTAGTAGTAATTGCTGAAAGAATTATTTACATTTGCCTCATTACATTTGTTGTAATAGTTGTGAGTGAGTGGAGAATAAGAAAATCCAACAGGAAGTGAGAAAATGAGTGGGTTTACAATTTTTTCCTTCTATATTATTTTTTCTTCTTGAATTACAGTTTTTGGGTGAAAGTAGTCAAAATCTTTTGTGTAGGATGCCTGTGTTTATAACTTGTACAATTTGTTTTCCAAATCCAGATCATTGACAAGGACATTAATCCCTTTGTGGACAAGTGGGAAGAAGAAGGACAGTTCCCAGCACATAAAGTGTTTAAAATCCTGGGACAGGCTGGATTCCTTGGTGTGGATAAGCCAACAGGTAGGCAAGTTTATCACTCCTGACTGTTAATAGTGATAGACTCAACACACTGATTTTTTTTAACTTTTTAACTTTTGCCCCAGGTCAAAGCATGGAATTCAGTGCAAAGTTTACTTATATTCCTCAGTCATATACATCCTGGTTACCAAATACACAAAATAACATTGTAGACTACTTAAAATGGTATTCTTCTAAATACGAATGCATTTAGCTAACTAACCTGTATTTAGCTATATAACCTGTTATTTTGAAACTAGGGAAATGAATATCACTTCAATTTTCAATGTAAAATCTGCATAATAACTTTTTTTCTGGATCCAGATACGTATAAAATAATCCAGATCTTCATTAGAGAAACCACAATTTGTGGCATTGGAAGTGTTTTAAGATTGGGCTTATTTTACTTCCTGAACATACAACTTCATCATTTCAAGGGATGAGTGTACCGTGACCTTAGGCCATTATCCCCTGGACTGTCTTTAAAATGCACTATTCCAGCCCACAGAAGCCTGAACAGAACAGGAAGCTGCTGACACAGAGCAAGTTTTTGTGTGTCTGTTTATATACGTAAGTGACACAAAAAGTCCAGAGGAATAGGAAGTATTTCTGCTCTTCAGCTAAGATACATGTTCTGCTATATTTTTTGTTTATATGTGATATAATATATACTTGTTTTCTTTTCAAATGCTACATGTTTAAGTCAGAATTCTCAGTGATTTTCTTTACCCCCATTTTCCCATATTCAGGGCTGCCTGAAGTGTCAGTGTTTGAGCAGTTAACGGCAGATAATTTTCTATATGGAGCAGCTCACACAACCTTAGCTATGCCACACCACATCATGATGTTGGTAAGGCACAGGATTCTGTGCAACAAATTATGTCTTTTTATCATTTAATTTCAGAGGAAATATTCCCTCTTGAAATGAACTCATATTCTTACATTACAACGTGGAAGGTTGTCCCACAGCTGTTCAGCTGTTAGATCTCAGAGAACTGTTGGACTGTGATTGTCTGACAAATCCAATTAAGTCTGAGCTGGTATTTCTTTACAGAAATGCTGACAGTTCAAGATTATGCTTAAGATCTATTTAAAGGACAAATAGGATTACTGGTGGAGACAAAAAACCACGTCTACTTTCTGCTATAATTGTTTGATAGGCAGATTTGAATTGCATCTCAGTGGGTTTCCTTCACATTGCTGATATTTGTGTTGGTTGTAATAATGGTGCATTGCATGGCTGGCAGATTTCAATTCTTCCTTCTTATATTCATCTCAGGGCATGCAGAGGCTTCAGCTGGGTTAAGGAACCTCAGTGCTGAAGGTGCTGCACATAAAACATTACAGAGGTGGGAACTTTGTATAGTGCTCACAAAATAGCTGGACAAGAAATAATGGGAGTGAAATGTAGTGAAGAAGGGACTTGTGGAGGTAAAGGTGGCACAGAAGGTTACATGCACTGATTGCACTTGTCATACTCGTGTTTAAGACTATTTTAACTTCGGCTTTGATGTTTGTGTCTAGCTGGTAATGTAATTTATTTGACCTCTGCAGCAACATTTTATAAAAGGTATAAAAAACTGATAAAATTCTCAGCAACCTGTGATCCATCTCAGTTCAGTATTGTTGGGTACAGAAAGTGCACCAGCTCTTTGGAAGATGCTGTCTTTGCAGCATTCAGTTGTGCCACCAGATCCAGCTTTGCTCTGTAATGGTGTAGTGCCACCAGG
Source organism: Cisticola juncidis (assembly GCA_013400215.1). Classification (NCBI taxonomy): domain Eukaryota; kingdom Metazoa; phylum Chordata; class Aves; order Passeriformes; family Cisticolidae; genus Cisticola; species Cisticola juncidis. The sequence goes on along the minus strand of VXBR01006348.1, from coordinate 1,812,201 downwards.
TACATCCTGAAAGTCCTGAAGGTCCTGAAAAATCATGAGACTTTCTGCTGATGGTAAGTCAAAGTAAGGTGTGTAACAGTACAGTCTCAACTCACAACTGCAAAGCCTGAAACTCTTTGTCTTCTATGCTTCTACAAAGTGCTTTGGCTTGCTGTGTCAGTAGTGTATACTGTAAAATAAAAGATACACCTTTTATACTCTGCTCAGCCACTTCTGTTATTTATTTGCTGTTTGCAGAGAAAGAGAAGTCTTATGACATTTGAAGAAGCCAAGAGCGGCCAGGAGCTTTGGAGGGGTGTTGCAGGAATTCTGAAGAAGGGAGATTAAATTGAATTGAGAGCAATTGCAATGCAGAGCACTTGTGAGTTAACAGTCTGCTCTACTTTCTCTTTCACAAACCAAAATTATCATGCTGTATCTCTTCAAATCCAGATCATAAGACATTTTTTTTAAAGAACAGTGGTTTTTTTAAGTTAACTTGCTTTAGTAATAGTTGCAGTTTTGAAATACAAGTTTTACTGAATGTGTTTTCCAAGATCATTCTGTGAAGTATGGAGGGTTTTTTCCTGCAGAAATAATTTTGAAGCTTTCTAATTGGGCAGAAATGGGTCACAAACTTGTTTTGCTTTGATAAAAGGAAACATCTGTTGGATTTCAGATTTGTTGAAAGTGGACTTTTTCCTGTGTAAACACCATTCCCTTTATGAACAATGAGCTACTTAATGGGAGTCAGTTTTTTAAAAGAACGTGCCTTACATGTGTCCCTTATCACTGGAAACTTTCTCTTTGTGGAGAACTGATTTGGGGCACTATTTGTATTGCAAAGGCTCCATCAATTCCCACTGTATGCAGCTGTGGGCTACAAACTTGACAAAGCTTTTCCTGTATATTTTTTCACACTTGTTTACACAGTAGTTGGTTCGAGTGAGTATTGGCTGTAGTTCAGGATGTTCATTGGAGGTCATGTAAACACTGTGGGCAAAGCTCAGTCATGTACCCATAATTGGAGAATTTTTGAGATCATCAGTAGATTTAACTTACTGTCTAGTCAGTTCTATGCTGGAGAAAGTCTTCTCTTTGAATCATTTCTCTGCTCTGGCATTCTTTATGTGACTTAAAAATAGTGCATGTGTTAGTTTTCCTTAGGAAAAAGTTAGTATTCTGTTGCATTGCAAGATTCTTCCTACTAGTAAAATACATGGTGAAAAGTAAACATCAGTTATGCATAAAAGTGTCTTTTTGCTCTGTGCAAAATGTGTTTCACAAAATTACTTCATTAAGGATATAGAAGAAAAAAAACAGCATTCCTATATATTTATTCTTCATTTATGTTTACTGTGTATTTTTCCATAACTTATAAAATTCTGAGTTATTGAGCTACTGCCAGTCCCAAAACTAAGGGCAGAAAATATTAGAGCAGGCAGCAGAAATATTTAACCAGTCTTGGTAGTTTGCCATTGTCTGTTTTGCTAAGGGAAGTGGGCAAGACATATTCTTTGAACTGTTTTATGTACAGATTAAATGAGATACTGGCTTAAAAGCTGAAAGTATATATGTGGTTATTTGTGAGCTTATGATTTATGAATCAAAGCTTTGGCTGTTGCTAAATTTTAGGATGTGTTGCCAAAAATGCAGGCTCAAAATGTACTGTGTGCCTGCGTATGCCAACGCAGATGATTAAAAGTTTTTTTATCAGCTGATGTAAAAGCACTGGAATCCTGTAAAGGATGGGAGAGGACGGTTTGTGGGAGGGCAATATCTGCTCTCCTGCATATTCACAGGGCATCACTGTGAAACATGAGTGATAACAATGCCTGCTCTGGGTATTTCATTAGTGTTTACACTGGCAGTACTGTAGGAATATTTAGTGGAATGCGTTAGGATCTAGAAATAATTATGACAAGTTTGTCCAAATTGTAACCTTCATTTATTACTGTCAGACACTTAGCAGTGAACTTAGAAAATATGTTCTTATGTATTTCAGGAAAATTAGGTAACTGTGGTACGATTTCCTCATGGATGGGAAAGTGTAGTTCTACACTCTCTGTCCCCTTCCCCTACTGCTGGGACAAATGCCAGTTTGGGACTGGAGAAAGTAACAATCAGTATCTTCTTGTCACTTCAGACAGAGAAGCATCTAATAAAACAAAAATAATGTCTCAAGTGATTGATTGCACTGCAATTGGAAAATAATACTTTTCCTTCAGAAAGCCTGTTTATTACAGGTCTCTGTGTTGAATGTGGGGAAGGAATATAGGTCTGTACTATTCTCTAAGATTAATTTTGTGTTTTCTTCAGCAATATACATTTCGCTGGTAAAATGAGACCTTGTGAGAATTTGGGCATGCAGAGTCACTTGAAAAGAGAGTATGGGGTTATATTTTCCCCTTCCTGTAATACTAAGCCTAGTTATCATAGAGAATGAGCATAGCAGGACCTGAGAGGAGTAACAACTAGACAGGAATTTAGTAGTTCAGGTGAAACGGGGTTTGATGGTATCTAAGAAAGTAAATGGAAGATGTTCAGGTAGTTCTGTGGATAGAACTAGGAGGGATATATTTGTCAGAAGTGAATTGATTTGCCCCTAACCATTTCTGTACAGCAGTAGTGGACCAGCTGCAGTGCTTGTTCTTGGTTTAGTAGATTTAGTTATAGTCAGTTGAATGCACTTCTTGATCTTTTTCCCACTTACAAAAGAGTGCAGTAATAGTTAATAAATAATAGGTGCACTCTAACTGTTTGCAAGAGAAGCCTTTGGTCCATGTTTTCAGGCACTAATGAACCGGTAAATCAGCACTCTCAAGTGTTTATCAGCTATTATTTATACCTGTTTTGCAATCAAGAAATAATTTTGATATGCCTCCAAAAAGCAGTAGACCAAATCAGTCACTGCTTTATTTGAATCAATTTGATGACAAAGTTTGTGATGTATGGCAGAGGTTTGGAGGCCTTGATCAGATAAGTATAAGAAATTTCAGGTGCTTATTGGACCCTCTAATCTGGTGAATTGGATTGGAATCTCAGGAAAACAGGGTTTTGTATGTGTATATACACCTGAGTTCTGTGTAGTTGAGATTTCTTTTTCCCTCCTCCACTGTGAGGAGGAAAGAAGAGTTGTGAAATGCTGACTGTTCAAGTCCCAACTAGTATCTTGCAAGTGCATGATGAAATTCAGCTGAAAATGGTAAGGGGGAGACAGTTTGTTTGCTACATTTCACAGATTATCAGATATTTCTGATCAGACAGGGGAATTAGCACTTGAGCTCAGCTTTGTTTTTTTCTCAACTGTTCACATGACTTGGGAAATGGCTGTGTTTCTTTTCTTCATGGCTGGTGGGAAATGCAGTGGTACCTGTGGGAATGGCTTGTTCAGCTATCAATAGCAGCCAGCAGAGAACTGACTTACTGAAGGACACAGAGTCTTTGCAGAGGAGATAATCTTCCTTTAAATGTGTTGTTGATAGAGGGATCAGATTAGTTCCTGGGATTCTGCTTTTGTGCTTCAGATAAGGCAAATCCTCACACTTGTGGCTTGTAATGCAGAACACAGCAGTACTTCCTACAGTTCAGGTGTGCTTAGGGGTCAGACCTAGGGGGTTTTCAAGGAGATATATCTGCTAAAAATCTGATGTTCTTGATTTTATAATTGTGAATAAGAGAAGAATGCACACTAAAAAGAACAGTTGAATATATTGAAGAAATATGAAATAATATAACATCTGAAAAGAACAGGGACTGAGACATTATCAAGTAAGACATAATGTCTAGGAAGTTTTTATTAGAGGAGTCTTGTTTATTCTTTACTTCTGTAGATCAAATAGCAAGACTGTCTCTTGACAAAGCTTGGCCGATGAATGAGCTTATACTAAAATAACCTGGATATTACAAATCTCTCTAATTTACACATAACTGTCTTTTCCCAGTCTCAAGATTCTTGACATCTGTCCTATGCATAAATGGCATAATTTAAAAGCTTTCTGAAAGTATAAATGTATCTCATATGCTTACATGTCAGTACACTAATTGTGGTGAATTTGGGAAAATTATTTTTGTCAAGTGTAGAATTGATTCCGTTTTTCCCACTGACTTTTGCATTATGAACTGCTGGATGTGAAGGTTGATTTCTTCCATGGGGCTGAAGTGGGAAAGAATATTGTTAAACAGTCACTTTAATGTTGACATGGAAATCTGTTGACTTGTCAACACTTGCAGATCCTATTTTACAAATTTTGAATGACATCTGTCTTGAAGAGGGGATTCTAAAAGATTGCAGTAAAAGTTTGTTATTCCTAGTTGTGTTTGTATTACTAGCATTTGAGCATGATAAGTTGGAAGAGTACAGACTGTGCAAGCCTGAACATGTATAGCTAAATGCGAAGAAATGAAAAGAAGAAAAAACAAAAAAAAAAACCAAAAAAACCAGACAAGAAATAGATTTAGTTTTTGTTATCCTTCTAACATTTCTAATCCCTGGTGACACAGTTCATGCAAAATCTCACACATCATTATTGATCTAATCCCTGGGGATCTTGCATAAGGCCTTAGTCACTCCAGTGTCTGTAAGGAAGTTCAGAGGTCTCTGTAACAAAAAAAAGTGCCTTTTTATACAACTGAAAAACAGGTCATGTACCTGCTCATGGCAGGAGATTTGGAACTAGATGATCTTTATGGTGTCTTCCAGCCCAAACCGTTCTATAATTCTGTAGAAAGGAGGACAGGAAAGGCATGGAGCCAGGATTTGTGAATCCGTGTGTCACTTGCTTACAGTATAAGTAGTGCACACAACACTTAGTATCTTCATATGCTATGCTGTAAAAGACAGAAAGATGTCAGGGAAGGATAGTAACATAAGGAATTTAGCTCCTTGGGGCTCATTATTTAGATAAGGCTAGAGCTGGCCATTTATGGTTTTCTTATTTGATGGACTGGAACAAGTGAGTTTGTAGGCAGAGATGCAGAGAACTGAAATGCACATTTTAGTCATGCTGTATTGAGGGGAATAGGTGTCATCATTTCACAACAAACCTGAATGCTCTCTATACCTCGTTATTCATTATGAGTCTTAAGTTCGTACTGCTTTTAGCTCCACTTTGAATTATTTTTTTACTCTCATTTAATAGTGATGTGCACATCAGAGGGTGCATGGTCTCTTACTACTAAGTGAAGTAGGAAGTAAGAAAATTTGTTTTATACCAAAATCATTCTAAAGTCTATTAAACTGATCTGAGAAGTGTTTGGATCCTACACTCTGGTTTGTTGGTGTAACCCTGTTGATCATCTTTTATAGGGTTTGTCTAAGTAATGCAGTGTATTGTAGGTTTGAGATCTAAAAAATAAATCCAGGTATCCTCAGCTTCTCAGTTGATTAAGTAAAAAAAAAAAAAAAAAAGTGAATTGTTTTTGAAGTGCTGATACATTGGAGACAGGAGTGAAGGATGTTTTAAAACTTCAAAACTTGTTCTTCAGTATGGATCATCTGACCAATGCAAGTCAAGTGCTGGGTTCATTTATGGGGAGGCAAACGGGTATTTGGGGCCATCATTACTTGAATTGCATTATTTACTGTGTGCTTTGCCACTCTGAGGGATATGAAAATTCCCAAGTTCCCTGAACCAGAGGCTCAGGTGCATGCAACCATTCTTTCCTATTCCAGGTGTAATATATGGAAAGTACTGTTACCATATGGAAAAGTAATGTTCTCTTCTGTTTAGTACTTTGTAATGATAACCATGATTTTATATATATTGTAAATTTTTGCATGTATTGCATTAAAGTATATCTTATTTTATACATAATTTGTATATGTACAGAGAGAGAATTAATATTTGTTTCTTTTCATTCCATTAAATCATAAAACCATAAAACACCAGCTGGAAGGGACATCCAATCTTTCTTGGCAAAAACATGGGCTAGACAAGATAGCCCAGCACTCTGTCCATCTGAATCCTAAAGGTGCCCAGCACTGGGGAATTCACCACTTCTCTGGTGAGGCTATTCTAATAGCTGATTGTTCTCACGTGAAAACTTTTCCTTTTGTGTATAATCAGAATCTCCCTGGGGTACCTTGTACCCATTACCACTCATCTCCTTCATGTGATTCCTTTTACAGAGAATCTCCGTATTTGATCATCTTTGTGGCTCTTCTCTGAACCCTTTCCAGCCTGCCCACATCTGTTTTGGGTAACAGGAACCAAAACTGAACACAGGCATGGCCTGATGAGTGCTGAGTGAATTGGGATATGGCTTCACTCTCTTTGCTGGTGCTGGTTGTGCAGCCCAGCATCCTTCTGGTTTTCTGTGCTGCAGCAGGACACCACTCACTCACTGAACTTGTCCACTAGGACCCCCAGGGGTCTTTCCACAGAGCTATTCCCCAGCCAGATAAATCCCAGGCCTGCTCAGGTAAGATGTTCCCTCTGCAGACTAGCATCAACATGCTGGAAGTTCAGTGTGGTAGTCTTAATGGGTTTTGTTTTTCTGGTCTCCTGCATGTTTTAAAAGAATGGTGCAGAGAGTAACTTTTAAGTGAAAACACACACAGCACTCAGGGCAAACTGGACTGATGTCCACAGGGAAGGGGTGCACAATGCAATGTGAAAACAAAGAACGGGAAAGTAGCAAAACCCTAGGGCTCTGTGGAGCAGTATCAGTCTTTAGGGGTGGAAGGAGCACTGAGCAGGACTAGTGGGTTGGGTATGCTGGGCAGAGTGTGTGGCAGTCTTGCTTCTGCTGTGTGGTGCCAGTAAAACTGGACTAGCTATTTTGGTTATCTTGCAGCTGACCTTGCTGACAGAAACATTAGGAGGAGAGTTGTCAGAAGTTTATTGGGGCAGAGGTTGGAGACCAGGCACAGGATCTGTGAGGAAATGGGAAAGAAGCTGCAAGACAGGGTGAAGATTTGTTTAGCACTTTTATTCCAGGTGTGTCTGGTTTCATGCTGTTATTTCAAAGTCATGATCATCTGGAGGAAATACAGTTTCACCCTGTTTGCAGAGGAAAAAAAAAATAAGTGTGTGTCAGTTAAAAAAAAATAGTGAAAAAGAAGTTGAAATAAAGCTTTATTTTCTAAAATTATTTTCCTTCTATCCACTCAAGAAACCCTTAAAAGAACTTAATCTTTTAAGGTTTTTTCAGTAACATAAGGAGGTTAGAATCTTTTTTGAATGCAGAGACTTGTGAAAAGTATCTGTATTTGAAGTGTGGACCAACTGTGAGAGACAAAGTAATAAGGAAAGTTCTTCCAATCAGCGGAATTGTACATACAATGAAATTTAATTTAATTTTTCTGTTTTATAGAAAAAGTTTTGAAGAGAGACCTCAGTGTCAGGTTTTTTCTGTTTTTTTTTTCTCTGTTTTGTTTCTTAAGCAGAGGCATGGGAGGCCATTTGATAAACAAAGTACTTTGCAGGGCAGTGTATTTCCTGAAGAATGTGCCTGTCTGTTCTTTGTACCCTTCCTGGGTGGCCTAGAATAGCTGATTTCTGTTATCTCTGGGGCAGTAGCTCTAGTTTTCCATATGAGTACAGACCAGCTCTGTGGTCTTGCCTGCCCTGGGAGATACCTTCAGTGCTGGGTGGCAGAGTCAGGAACGTGGCGTGACCCTGGAAGAGGGCAGGGACTTCTTGTGCAGGGCCTTTGGGACACCATGACCTGTGTACTCCCCTTGAGCCTGTGAACTGGCAGGAAAGGGGCACTCCCCCACAGCCTCAACCACTTACAAATCAGCTTCACTTGTACAGCTGGAAGGGGAAACAAAGACAGGATTAATGAAAAATTTCCTTGAATGTGTATCACAGGGGAAGGTATTTGAGTTTTTCATGGCATCATTTTATGGTTTAAAATTCTTTGAAGGTGACTTGAGTCAGCAGTTCTTCTGGTCCTATATTGTGTGTCAGATGAAATTAATGGGACTGTTCTCACCCTTGCTTTATTAGTCAAGAATAGGGGTCTCTCAACAGAGCAGAAGATCAGTGAGTAATAAGCCTTCTGAAAGGATTTTTCGTTTCCTTTTACATTATGTATAACCTGTGAAACTCATCCTGCAGCAATCACAAGGAGCAAAGTTTAACAGGAAGCCAGAGGCTGTTAAATAGATGTACAGGTAGTGGCACCATCCACAGTTACTACAGGGAGAGTAATTGTATTTCTGATTATTAGCTGCTCACGTAGCAGGTGAATACATCATTTCACACCTTCTTGTACTCTGTGGCCTCACCAGCTCTCCCCTGAGTAGTACATCTAACACTGCTTGTGTGCTGGAGTCTAAGCCCGGCAAAAACATTCAACAATACATATTTTGACTTGTTCAGGATCCTTCCCCAGCCAAAGAAGGAAGCCTTTAGTCACAGAACTGTAAAATTTGGAAAAGACCTCTTAGATCATCAAGTCCAACCATTAACCCAGTATTGTCAAGTTAATTTTTGCACTTTTGTCCATCTTTGTATGTTGGAATGGTAGTGAACATGATTTTTACAGGCCATTACTATCCGTATTTATTTTCTAAATCTTACCAGCTGTTTTCAGCCACCTCTGTCTGTGTTTCCCTCTGAGCCTCACCTCTTTCTTCTTGCCTTTTTTCACTCTTGAGAGGATTCTGGTGGGTGCTTGTGTAATTTTTCTAACAATTTCTATTGGCTGCTTTTTCTATTTTAACTGACTTTGGAATGACTGAAGGTAATAAAAATATTTTGCAAAAAAAGTAATGAACATTTGGGTTTAAGGAGGGGGGAATCATCTTCTATGATTAGATATTTTTGATATTAATAAACACCTCAAGGTCCTGAAGACTGATAATATTGAGGCTTTTTAATCAGCATAAATCACCAGCTGTGGATTTATTCTCAAAGTCAATGCAATTTAGGAGAAATTTAGAGATAGACTTTGTGTTGTGTGGAAAGCTTATGAAAGATTAAACTGCATTTTTTCCTCAGGCTAGTAATATGCTGTGTTTCCTTTACCTGGTCTTTTGTTTGTTTTTTACTTAATAATCTTTTTGTGAGTTATATTTTGGAAGATAAATAGATTACTTTACTCAGTCAGTGTTTTAATAGGGTTTTGCTTTCCAAGTTTCTCTTCTCATATCTGAGCAGTTTGGGCTGAATCAACTAGTATCATGGAATTCCATCTTTACAGACCAAACCAAAAAGCCTCTGAATCCATTTTGCTGGCTTTTGGGGCTTTGATTGTTTGCTTGTTTTAGGTAGAATAATGAGGGGGAATTTTCCCACCATCTTTATTTTTCCCCAAGAGCGATAGCATGGGAGCAGTTTGCTCTTCTGTAGCTTGTGTAAAGGAGTGTTAGTTGAGTTTGTCACTCAAAGCTGGTCAGGAAATTCTTTCCAGTGTGTCCAGATGCTTCCTGTGCACAAGGCTGCTGTCATAATTGGCACATGATTAAAAAAAAAAAAAATCACACTGAGGCTGCTTTTAACCAGGTCCTTTGGCACCATGGAGGGAGGACAGTGACTGTGCTTCCGGTTGTTTGGAAGAACAAAAAGGAACCATGTAAAATTTATATTTATTTATTTTTAAAGCCTTAAACTAATTCATATTCTGCTCATGGCAGGTTCTGCATTATTTTTAAAAAAGTAGTTATGGCAGCTGATACTTTTAGCAGTGCTGCATTTCAAAGGAGGAGATTTTGGCATCTTTGCATCCTGGGGCACATGTGAGCTGATCACGATGCATCCTCTGACCTCTTTGTGGGTTGTATTATTCTTTTACATGCTTCTGCATGAGAAGGGTTGTGTAAGCTGGACGTTCTGGTTGTGCCTGTAAAACCTGTGGGATCCTGGACTATAAAGGAAACAATTACACACTTGCTGCCTTTGGACAGGCCTCACCTGGACTCCCTGGCACCACACTAACGAGATGCCCAGATAAATTTGATTCTCTCAAGAGTAAAAGCAGTTTCCTACATTTTCTCCCTGGGTCCTTACAACACAATGTTGGGAATCCCATCCTCAGTCTCTGCCCAGGTTGAAACTATGTGTCACCAGATCCCATAGCCCCAGAGGAGGATGTGGAAAGGGGAGAATGCAAGAGGAAATAAACACCGGGAGGAAAATTCTTTACATACAACTCATTCTGACAGGAAATGTTCTTCTCCTTCCAGCAGAACTTTGTAACTATTTTCAAGACACTAATTTCATTTTATTCCAATTTAGCATTTATTTCTTGCTACTGAGAATACAGTTTCTTCTCTCCTAGAAGATAGATGAACATTTTGGTCTTCGAAAAGTTTGCTTTGTCATCAACTTACAGTCACCAGCAGATCTGTAATGCACATGAAAGATGCTATAAATGCTGCTAAAGATGCTGTAAGTTCTGCTGGATGGTGCATTTAAAACTGAAGGAACCCTCAGTTTTGGAGGTGCCCACTGAACATTCTGCAAACTGATTGTGCAAGAACTGACCTGGCCTGTAAAGTCACTGCACTGTCTAACCCAGAAGCAGCTCCAGGGATTTCAGAGTATCACCTCTTTGAAAAGGATGAGAATCTGACCACTGCACAGATTCTGTGGTGCTGCCTGCTAAACTAGAGAAGGGAGGGAAAATGCCTGTTTTCTGTTAGGCAACTGGAAAAACAGTGGGAGATAATGAACTGGACTTTCTCTAAAGATATTTTTCAAGCAGTTTAGTTAGGTGTCTGAAACATAAAACATGCAAATGCAGAGGATTGGAAAAGTCTTCCAACTTTGATCTTGCTAGAGGTTTAACATGTTTTAATTGCTCCCAGGTTTCAGACAATGGACTTTGAAAGAATCTAAGATGCAAAAACTAAAATGACAGGATTATAGGAGATTTTTACCATTGCAGTAACCACTGTCTAGATCTATAGCATAGTATGGTTTCTGCAAGGAAAAATGCACAGCAAAGTGGGGAGGGTGAAGCGGGGGACAGGTGCTATGGTGTACCTTGTGCCTGCATGATGGGCACTCAGGAGGCATCCTCAAGTCTTCTGTCATAGTTTCAAGCTGGCTGGGATTTATGCTGAGTACTGTGGATAGGCTGTCCAGCATGGCTTTAAAATATTTTGCCTGGATTTGGGTAGATCTGTGTTTGTGGCGTGCACAGTCTTCTGCTGATGGATTTAATCAGGAGAAACTGAATAGAGAGTGGGTATGTGGACATGGCTGGTGGGTCTGGGGTTGAACCTGCTCCCTCTCCCACCACCCCAGTGAGCACTGCAGTTAGCTTGTCTGTGATGGAAGGTACAAAAGAACCTCCAGCAGAGACTTTCCCTGTCCTGATGAGAGTTGAAGCAGCACATGTGAAACGGGTGATCTTTAACTGTAACCATCATCTCCTTTCTTGTCATTTGACTGAAGACACTGGTAGTGCTTGAAAGAAAAAAAATAGTTGATATTTTAACTTTATTTTCCCTTTGTTTCACTATTGTATTTATTCAATGGGTAGTTGTGAGCTGTATTCTGTAAATATCTCCACAAGCTGAATGATCTAATTTTCCATGTGGGAGTACAGAATAAACTTTAGAACACAAAAGATTGCATGGAAAGGGGGCATTAATTATACAAAATTACTATCAGAAGGCAGATTATTATGCAGAACATTCTTTTTAACATTATGAAGCAGCTTTTAATTTAATACTATGAACTGACAACACTCAAAAATAATCACAAAGATTTGGAGTTTAATTTCTTGTAAGGGAGTATCCTTAAAGGTAGTTGTTGAAGCATACTAACTAAGTTCTCGGGGAAAGAGTATTTAAATATAATTTCTGCTGAATAATAACAAAGGGATTAATTGAAATAATTAATTTCTGGTCGTAACAGAGCTTGGTGAGAAAAAGTGCAATGGAACAGTACCAGAGTTCTTCTCTGAGTCCCAAATATCCATGAGCTGTAAAATGAGAGCAACCCTGCAGAGAACAACACTGCAGTTAGGGGTACTGGTGGATAAAAAGTTGGACATGATCTGGCAAATGTGCACTCATAGCCCAGAAAGCCAAAAGTGTCCTGAGCTATATAGAAAGCAGTGTGGCCAGCAGGTCAAGAGAGGCGGGTTAGAACCTGGTAGAAAATGTTCTTGCTTTTCAGGTATCAGGCTGTGAAAAGCACCCCCTCTGCTCTGTCCTTGTGAGACCCCACCTGCAGTGCTGCATCCAGCTCTGGGGTCCTCAGCACGGGGTAGATTTGAGAGCTGTTGGAGCGAGTCCAGAGGAGGGTCATAAAGGTGATCAGAAGGACAGAACACCTCCCCTGTGAGGAAAGGCTGGGAGGGATGGTGGTGTTCAGCAAAGACTCCAGAGAGACCTCGTTGCAGGCTTTCAGTACCTCAAGGGAGCTTAGAAGAAATGTGGGGACAAGCTCTTCAGCAAAGCCTCTAGTGATAGTACAGGGAGTAGTGGTTTTAAATGAAAAGGGGGTAGATTCAGATTAGATGCAAAGAAAACATCTTTACAATCAAGGTGCTGAAGCCCTGGAACAGTTTGCTCAGAGAGGTGGTAGATGCCCCTTTTATGGAAACATTCAAGGTGAGGTTAGACAGAGATCTGATCTCGCTGAAGGAGTCCATGCTCAGCACAGGAGGGGTTGAACTAGATGACATTTAAAGATCAAGCCAAAACACTCTATGATTCTACGTAGTTAATTTCACAGGCATGCAAATGTAAACAAAAGCTTACAAGGAAAAGGATTGTCGTTTATCTGATGTATTGTTTAAAAAGAAATAAGAAAATTAGGCAACAATTAAGAGGAAAATCAGAACATAACTTAGGCACTGATTTGTCTGTGGCTAAAGTTGCAAAATGAAATAGGCAACGATGAGGTAAGACTTGTGTTTTGCAATTATCCCTGGCTTTGGAGCTGCACAAGCCCTTACATGTTTCCTTTTTAGCTCTAATTATGGCAGCTTATTTTAAAAGGAAACAAAAAATAAAAAATGAAAAACCAACCTGCTCCAAGAGCTACACTTATGGGGTTATTACAGTGAGATGAAAACCCTCACATGGTCATAATTCTTTTTGCTTGTAGCTGGAGGCCACCAGTGTAACCAGGGGCAAGATGTTGGGTGGATGGTGGGGGCCCATCTGGAGCCAGGCTTCACAGCTGGGAGATACAGCAAAGTCTGGAGCAGAGCCAGAAAATGAACTCTAAATTTGTGAGTCTGGGCAGCTGATGAATGTGGGAGACAGGAGATTTGGGATCAGGATGGTTTATGCTTGCTCTCAGAAAATCATGAGGGAGTAACAGTAGATGAACCTTGTGGAGAAGTGTTTACCTCCAGCATCTCCCAACATCCCTGCTCAGCTTTCAACCACCCTTTCCACTCTTGTCTGTCATGTTGTTGAGTCAAGGTTGTTTGGGTTTTTTGTTGTGAGAGTGGTAAATTCCAGAAAAAAAAGAGGAACGTTTTAAAAACCTAGTAGAAAATGTTCTTGCTTTTCAGGTATCAGGCTGTGAAAACCACTTGGCAGGGGTGGTTTTATTTCAGCTGACTCTGGAGAATCTGAAGAATACCACAAATGCATTTTTATTGGTCAGCTGCCATTTTAATCATATTGCAATTTAATCAAATTGCAACCAATCAGGGCATCATTTAGAGTGAAAAATATCTCAATGAGATGAAGTCATTCCAAAGCACAGGAACAGATGAAAATATACACATTTAACATAGGCTTTAAACTCACCATGTTTGTGAAGCTGGTCAGTAAAATGCATAATCAAAACATTGCTCTTCATTTTTGTGTATGAGATGTGTGTCATCTGCAAAGGACGGAACTGGAGGGGTTACAGTCAAGATTGTTTTTAATTTGATCCTCTGTTAAAACCTCATGTCAACATATATCTTCTTGCAACAGTATTTTCAACACTCAGGCTTCTGGCTGATACTTGGATAATTGAACAGTGTCCCTTTTTCTTGCCTGTGTCTTTTTAGCTGCTATGGGGAAAATATCACCTTTCTTTAATTAACCTCTGTGCAATGAAAGGGCTGAGTGATAGTTACTGGGTTCTGGCTCTACTGAACATCAATGAGAACTGGGCACATATTTGTAATTCTAGTTTTTTTAAAACTGAGATTGTAATGAGAGAAAGAAAATGATTTGGTAAATACGCTTCCTCTTTGCCTCCTTAGAACATCTTTCCTTGTTGGTTTCTAATAAAGCTTTGAAGCTACCTGGAACTGTGTAACCAGATCAGTCAGTCTGTCCTAGGTGTGTCTCTGCTGCAGCCTTCCCCTGTCTCCCTAAATGATGACCCTGTTGCAAAGCAGAGCAAGGGAATGATGAGACACTGGTAAGCAGGGCTTGCAGTGATTTTAAAGGCAGCATCCTCACTGCCTTTAATGAACCCTGGATTAAAGGGCAGGAGATGTTTTATGCAACTTCTCTCAAGGGAAGCTCCCTGAGCCACTCATGGAGATGTCACCCAGGGGATGGGCAGATGTCACCATGCACCCTTTCTTGTCCAGAACAGAAGAGGTTTAAAAGTTTGGGCAAAGGGATACCTGTGGTGAAATAACACCAATGCTACCTGGTCTGCAGCAGTGGTCTTTGGAAGCAAGGGGGGGGCACCGAAAGCTGATTTTATGAAGCCGTTTGGTTTTATGAAGCTGTTTATGAAACTGTGGTTTGAGTTGGTTTCCTAAAAAACTTCTTACTGTATTAAGTGCTCCAGTTCCTTTAATATTTTGGGGTATTATGAAGCTTAGCCAGATTAATTTGAGGTCCCAAAGATAACCAGTTCCTGAGTGTCTGAGAAAGTCCTTAATGGCTGAGAGGAGAGAGACAAGCATGGGTGTCACCAAGAAAAGAAATGTGGTGTGAGCTGAAGCTGTTCACTCCCTTGGCCTGCTGGGGTGGCTACATTTAGAGCTGCTCACCCAGCACACCCCAGCCTTTTTCCTGGCTGCAGCCCAAGGGCCTGGAGTGGGGAGCTGGTGGTGCAAAGCCTGAGCACAGAACAGGGGGAGCAAAGCACCTGGAGCTCAGACAGGATTTCCCTCTACATGATGGCAAAAAATAACACAATCTAATTATTTTGTGTTTGCTGGGTCACCAGGCAGAGTAGCGATCATCACTGATGCCATTAATATTTATAGAAAAAAATTCCATTCCATCTTCCACTTTCACTGAGGTATTTATCCTCACAGTTTCTCTCTTTGTTGTCAGGTTATCCACCTGATTCATTTTTCATCACTGTGCACTTGTGGGCTAATGTAATGTAATATTCTGTATCTGTGAGAAGAATTACTATGCTGTTTTTGCAGGAGTGCTTTTTTACTTTATATTTTGCATGCTGGTAATAGAGTGTTTTGGTGTTGCTTTGAGATGGTACATTATTATTGTTGAGTGTATTTTTTTTTCTTTTGTATATATTATCAAAGCCTACACTGGTTTTATTTTTCTAAGAAAATCTTTATAAATCCATTTTCAGTAGCTGTGCTTTGCATATTCATGCATTTATACATATTTTACACAGCTTTAATATGTTGAAGAAAAATCAGGGGTCAAGAAGAAGCTCATAGATCCAATTAAGGAGTTCTACTAAATGCCCTTAAATCCTTTGTGGGTGGGGAGTGGGCACAGAGACAACTCTCCTGATACTTATTTTCACTTATTCCTTCAAAATTTAATTAGCATGGCTTACTCACAGTAATTCTCAATGAGTCTAAAGACTTTAGACATTAAACTAAGTGTTTAATTTGAAACTAATTAGACCAGTTCCCTGACTAATAATTACCCAAACCTGCAGAGTAGGAATGGTAGGAGATCAGTCCGTGTGAAGACCCTGGGTGCAGTTTTATATCAAGTGTGTGATATAATCTCAGGTGTGACTGAGCATACTTAGGCAAATCTCTCCAGCTTTCTCTGTACCCCTTGTGTCCTTTGGAAGGGGGAAAAGGGGAATGACATAACAACCTCAGTGCTGTGCTTGGTGTTTGTCCTGCAAGAGAACCAGGTCAGCCCCAAGCACCGGTGTTCAGTCATGTTGTCTGAAGCATGAGTCAGAGTGGCAAGACATGTAGCTGGTGCAGATGTGTGCATACATCTGTGTGTGTCTGAGAGCACATGGATGTTTGTGTGTGCATATAGATGTCTTGACACAGCAGAGTCACAGAATGTCTTGAGATGGAAGGGACCCACAAGTATCATTGGGTTCAGCTCCCTTTTCCTCTCAGGACTATCTAAAACTAAACCACATGACTAAGAGCACCATCCAGACGTGTATTTTCCAGTCTTTAAATTAATTAACAGTTTTTATTTTGCCATAATTTTAAAGGGCAAAATAGTTGTATTGCTTGTGCTACATTGTATTTTTCTGAGGCTCTTTCCTGACTAGATTTACAGATATGGGAGTCTGTGCAGGAGGTCTCGTTTTTCGGAGGTTCAGCATCCTGAAGTAGACATACTGCTAGTTGGAGATGCTCAGTTGTTAATCAGCAAGTGAAATTTCAGTGAAGCATTACAAACTCTTAAATTTTCCATTCCTGCTTCTGGCAGATGGACATTACTGTAAGCTTGCAATAAATATGTCATACTGAAATTTGTAAACTTGCCAATTTGATTGAAGTGAGGAAGCTTGCTCATGCTTCATAACTTTTATGGTTTTGTGTAAACATTTCTTAAGCAGTCTCAATTTTCTTAAGGAGCATACACCTGTTACTTCAGTCTCTTTTACTTCAGTAAAGACGCAGAGGCTTAGATCTCACTCTTGGAAGAATAAAAGGGATATATATTTTTACATTTTCCAAAACAGTGCTGTCCATTTTTCCTGTTGATACCTTGGTTCTCACCTGAGACTTTAGTCTTGCATCTTGCTGAGTGTTTGGATTTGACTTGTTAGTAGTGGATTTGCAGGTGAAGCATTGCTGTGGTTGTTTTCCCTCAGACCTGCAACCCTACCAGGCAGCAAAAGGTGTGGATGGCAGAGAAGAGAGCTTGTCTGAGAAAACACCGTGCAGCTGTGGTGTCTCATCATGCAGCAAAGTACAAAAGTGACTTTTCTGTCCATCCTTTGGTCAATGGTAGCAGGAACCCTGCTTCTGCCTGATTAAAGTCAGGACAGGAGTAACTGATAGGAAAATACCAGCAAGATCTATTTCTGTGTGTTTACAGCTATTGCTGGTGCAGTGGCAATGGGCATTCCAAATGAGCTGCTGCAGGTGCCCTGCATTTTCAGAGACCATCAGCTGCTGTAAATCACAGCCATGCACTGTGGCTGTCACTGTTTGTTCTTCACACTGACATCAAAACTGTGCCTGCCTTCATGCTTGTCTCCCAGCCTCCCATTGCAGGAGGGAATGAAAGAAGCAGTGCTGCCTCCTGAAACACACAGGAGATGAAGTGTACCTATTTTCATGAGCATATTCATGAGGAGCTGCAGACTGAACAACTTGAGTTTGTAGTAGTAAGGATGACTACAGTTTCTGTCACTTTTCATATTTGGATGACAGTAAGGTGACTAACTCGGGGTAAAATTGGATCTCCATGCACTTGGTTCCTCTAAATCCCAAGTAGCAATTGAGAATATTCTTAAGTAAGGTATCTTTTACTCAGTTATCTATAGTTAATGCAGTATGCATTATTGGCTAGGAAATCTGTGATTAATTGTTTAAAACTGTAGAAACAGCAGAGCCCTTTTCTTGGCACATGCTATGTCTAGTGGCAATTAAAACAAACAAACAAACAACTTAGATCTGCTTTTAATTTTTTAACTCACTTTAGTTTCCTGTGATTTTTTTTTCCCCAAATATAAAATACTGAAAAATTACCATATTATATATTGCTAGAGATAAGTAATTTATTTTATCTAGCTTAATTTGGTCTGGGTCTTGATTTATTTTTTTAGCCATCTGTTCATCAGCTATAAAGACATTTTTGAGAGCTCTTCTTGTTTGACTGTTGGAATAACTTCACTGTGATGCTGGAATGCTTCTGCCAGTAAAAGAACTAAGGTCAATAAGTAGCACTGAACCATGTTCTGCTGTCAGAATGTTGCATTTATCCTTTATGTTTGAGCAGAATTTGATCCCATTCTTTATTTTAAAATTTTGTTTTCCTTTTTTTCTTTGCTACAAGGCTGCTTTTCTTTCTGCATCTGTTTAACATTTGTGTTGCAGAGGTCATCACTGTAATTACCAGTGAACGCTCAAAAAAGGGAGAATCAATCTTTTCTGTTTCGGGGAATTTTCATCTACAACTCTTAGAACAAAAACTAAATTAACTGCATATTTTTCTAACACTGAGGACAGGTTTGGAATGGAAGCTATTAGCTGGGCATGTCTTAGCCTGAAAGTTTTTGGCAAACTAATGAGGTCAAGGAAGAAATTAAGAAAGCTCAAAAGCATTGATCTGTAGGAACAATTTAGGAGCTCTCTAGTTCAGCTATGGAGTGATTACAGTCATATGATTACAGTATAAGTGTCTGGCATAAAGAAGGAAATGAGGATCTGTTTGGGACAGTGGGAGAAAATGATAAATATAGGCTGAAAAACTGCCAGCAAATGAAATGCTGAGATTATCACTTTTCACCAAAATTGGAAACCTTACTGGTGAAGACATACCAGTTGTATTGATGGAGAAGATATGCAGCTGGGACTCACTCTTTTGGGACTTTCTGTAGAGGTTCTTGGCTTGCTTTCTCATTTCCTCAAGTCTTTAATCATCCTTAAGAGCATCTTTATAGATAAGACAGATATAAATAAGTATCTTTTCAGTGAACAGTGCAAGAGTATGAATAATGAAAAAAATCAGGTTGGTATTGCTAATAGGCAGTTTGTCTTCAGAATCTCTATATATTTATTCAGAAAAAGTGTTTATTAAACAATTTCAAGCACACTTATAAGTTTGTTTTCTATTAGCAAACAGGCAAAAAGACAATTTCTGACTGCAAATTATTTGCTCTACACATTTCAATCACATATTTATTTATTTTATAAAAAGTTTTGCTCTATTTCTGTGTAAAATAAACCTGGCTTATATCATCATTGAAAATAGTGAAAAATGTTAAGTCATTTATCATGCTAATGAGAAAATAATCTCAAGTATAAACAGAAAAAGATAAGTAAGAAAACTATCAATCTTCAGTTTTCATGCTGCTCCCTCTAGCTTGTTTAGTCACATTGAAGTTACAGAGTGTATGGCATGGAAAGAATTCTAAAGCAAATTTTGGTGAACAAACCACCAAAACTGCTGTCATTTTGTTAATATATTTTGTTATTCTCCCATATAAAAGACCCAGATGGAATGTTCAACAGACACATATGAAACTCCTATATGGAGTTTGGGTATGGGACAGGAGGTTTTCCTACACATCTAGTTTGGTATTGCATTATTCAGTCAGCCCTGTTGGGATTGGTGACACTTGCGTTAAAGAGTGTTTAAAGTGGCCATTAAAATTAGAAAAAAGAGAGCTTTAAAGTGGAAGCATACTTTTGTGCCACAAAGGTTCTTAAAGAACTGGTGTAAATTTTACAAATTGATTTTGCAAAGTATCCTTCTAATAATTAAAAGTGGGAACCCACTGTGTTGTGCAGGGAGATAGCATAACCAGTGAAGAACAATGTGGTATGATTTAAAACAATCTGCCACTTTTTAGTACTGGTTATTTTGTAACTCTTCTGTCGCTTCAGGCACATGTGATTGTGTGGCTGAGGAATGGGGAAGCAAACAGCCAGAGATAAAATATGCTTAGGCTGGAATGACAGCAGAGCTGCTGGCAGCACCCCAGTGTGACAGCCATGGCTGCTGCAGGAGCTGGAGGTTCTCCTGCTGATGTCTGCTGGCAGGTGGGCTCACATTTAGGGAGAGTCTGTTATCTTCAGTCCTCACAGTGGCACAAGGAAAATGAGAGTCCCCTCTGGTAAAAGCCACAAACCTTCACCTTTATCTGTTTGGGCTCTGTAGAGCTGAGACACCTCACCCAGTTGTTAGGTTTGTCCTGTACATGCCCATGTCCCTGGAGGCCACCCTTATACCAGACAAGATTATGGGATGGCAGTAAAAAAGCTTGGTCTGTTAAAGCTGAGTTCCTCTGAGTGGTGGAGCTGGGTTGTTTCTCCAGTCTCTACCTGCCTCCAAAGAAGCTTCTTCTTACTGTGTGCATTTTCCAGGAGGAATCTCCAGTTAAAGCACATACCAAGTTCGTTATGAGGGTTCATATTTCCTTCCATCCCTTACTTCATTGGATTAGATTTAAAAAATAAAATACTTTTATTCCTAAACTTCCTTCTCCTTTGTTTTTTGCAATGGTGAGCATCACTCTCTCCAGATGTCCGCCTTCCTTTCCAGGCGTTTCCCTGAAATTGTTCCTCTATTGTGCTCCTTGTTAATTAATTATACTATTCTGAGCTTCAGGGTTTCTTTTTTTTCTCCTTTGGCTTCTTCAAGACTGTGATAAAATCCCATAACTTGTATATCAAGAGACTTAGTCATTATACTTGTGTTAGTTATCTTGCACCATCTACTTTGTCATAGAGAGCAAAAACATCTTTACAATAGTAAATTGCAGGCAGTGCACTATTTCTAAATTACTTTGTCCTTCTACACCATCCTCCTCCATGTCTTTTACTAGTTTTGTGAATTCTGTTGTCATCATTAGGGGAAAAAAAATTCATCTTTTCAGTAAGTAGTAAGGTATTTTAAAAGAAAGTTTGTAGTACAATACCAGGGCTTTATTGCCTCAATGGCCATTTATTTTGAAGACATATAAAATGCCTCTGTGCTTGTGCAAGGAGATAAGAAAATGAAGCTAGATGAATGGGTAAATGAAAGATAAGAACTCCAATTGTGTGGCCTCTCTCTTCCTTAGCAGGAAAGTCTTGATAGCAGGCAGTGCCTTGTATCTCTAAGTGAAATCTGACCATCAAGAAATGGGGAGGCAGCAAGGCAGTGTGGGGAGCTGAGGGCTTTTTGCTTAGCAATTGGCAGAGCACAGCACTGTGGCTGTTGTTTACAGCAGTTGAGAAACTTAGCAAGAGGTCAGACTAAAAAAAAATAAATTGAGTCAACAGGGAAACATTAGGAATAATTAAATTCCATTATGATTAGTTTTTATATAACCTTGTTGCAGCACATTCTCCATTGCTGGCAGGCTAAACAAAGAGGTCTCCTGATCCAGCTGTAAAATCTGTATGAATTTGGTTTGGATTGTTCCATCTTTTTTGTAATCAACAAAACAATCAGATCAATAATGCCCATTCATCTTGCTAAGATATTCCAAAAACATCCCAAATGTGGGATAAAGAAGAAAAATCTTCGTTAACATAAGAAACAGGACTGAATGAAGCACAGTGCCCAAAGCTGTGTTTACACTGATAAAGACCTTTCCTTGAGGAAGAAATTAGGGAGCAGTTAGGGAGCAGTTTCATCCCAGGTTAGAATGGAAAACACAAACCATGGAATGGAATTTCTCTGAAGACACATCTTAGCTCTGGAAAGTTGGCATGGAAGGGTACACTGAGAGATGGAAAACAAACAAAAATCATATCAAGATTTGTTGTTTGATTACTCAAGCATATTCCTCTTCAAATCAGAGTAACCTGTTTCTTATATGTCTGTGTTCCAACACAGTAAATCCTCGTAGTTTTCTCTTTTCCTTAAAGTTTTAGCCTAAAGTTTTCTGGAAGCTGACAGGCTGCACACATCTTTTCAACTGCAGGGCAAGATTAAACAGAACTCCAACAGCACTAACCACTCCAAGTCAGGAGCAAGCCAAATCTCACAGAGTGAATTGTAATTAAATTGCAAGTGGAAGACATTTTCCAGTGGTAAAACATTAGTGTGGGTGACCTCAGTCTGCAGCAGCAGAGCTTCCAAACAGCAATTTCCCTAAAATGGTAAAAGGTTGGAGTTTCTTTTGTGGGTTTTTTTTCTGTTTCTTTCCATGGCAATACTTCTAACACGTAAGAAAAAAAAAGTGCAACAGGAATATGTATCTAGTTTTTCATGTAAACCTTAAAATAAAGAGAATAGTGACATGGTTTGAAAATGTAATTGCTAAGGTCTGTCTTTTAGCATGCTATTTAGGTGACTTTGTACTTGCTGCATTTTTCATGTCTTGCTTTGGTTAATTGCTTTCAGTCCATACTTTATCAGTACTACTCCAAAATTTAGAAAACAGGATTAGCCACAATGTGAGACGATTTCAAACAGGAAAAAATTCTTTATTAACACTTGGTGGTATAAGAAAAACAGAAGCTCAGTCATTACAGTTATACTGTGTTTGCATAAATGAGAGCAAAATAAATAAGCTCTTTTTTTCCTTTGCTTCTGTGTTGGAGTTTTTGAGACAGAAGATATGCATTAATTCATTTTTTACTTGTTTTGTGTCACCTGACTTGAAGTGGTGAGGCTGTAGCCTAGAAGATGCTGTGATCTTTTCCAGAGAAAAAAAATTTTTTCCCCCTCCCATTTTTGTTGTTGTGGTGGTTGGTTGGTTTGGTTATTTTTAATGGAAAGAGAATTCAGCTTTAAAAGTGAGAAATTGTTCATGTAAGTTTGCATTGTTTCAATGATGTGTAGCATGGTCTTAAACCTTATTCCTAATTTAGTGTTCAATATTCAATGAACAATGTAGTTGTCCTTTCCTCAACTATTTTAACCATAGAATGAGAGTTGAGCATAAATTGATATCTTTGGTGTGGGCTTTCTCATTCTTTATGGTTCTGTATAATGATGTAGTTGCGAAAAAGGAGGCACAGTCACTGCTGTTTTGCTGCTTAATTTGCTGTTGCCAGAATCACTCAGTTTGGGACTACCTGATGCTGAGAGATGCTATGCACTGGATTAATCACAATGAGTTAGCAAATAGTTCTAGTTCTTAAGGAGGAAAAGGATTTTAATAATGGAGTGCTGAAAGGATGTGCAGTACTTCAGCACTTGAAGCTTGTAAGTTGTAATACATTTATTATAATTTTGTCTGAGACATTGCAGAAGCTTCAGAATGGGTCACATTACAGGTGCTTATTGATCACTTTGTTTCTTCAGTGTCTAGCTTTGCGCTTCAGTCATGCAAACATTGAAGCAAAAGCTGCTTTGCACCCTTGAACAGCTGACCTGGCTCTGGGCAGTTTATAAAGACAGTCTGAGTCAGTGTGGGGTTGGTGTATAAAGACAGTCTGAGTCAGTGTGGGATTGGTGTATAAAGACAGTCTGAGTCAGTGTGGGGTTGGTGTCTCTGCTACATGAAGGGTGCTCAGAGATGTTGACCGTGCTACAGTTTTGCATGCCTGTGAGATACAGGATGTGTGCTGGAAATGCGTTTTAAGCCAGAACCATTTCAGGTCAGGAATCTGCACCTCTGTTGCCTCTGCTGTGCAATGTGGAAAGCCCACAGTGTCTCAGCTGCAGGTGAACTCCAAGGGTCCAGCAGCAATGGGCTCTTTGTGTGTCATCAGGATCACCCCTGCAGTTCCAGCTACCTCCCATGTCACATGCTGCCCATAAATGAGGAAAAAAATCTAGCCCAGCACCTCTTTAGGGTGCCTCTGAAATACTTGAAAGCTTATCAGCAAGCTCTTTGGAGATGCTGTTTAACAGTAAAAAGGAGGTGGTGGAAAATATTTCGCTCTCTGAACAGAAATGTCCAGGAGACCACACAAAACAAAGGATTCATCAGCACTCTGTCAGTGTGGCTGTACAGTGAGATGTCTAACTGTGATAAAAGGTGTCTATGGTAATAAAATCCTCTTCAGTTCCCTGTTTTGCAGGCCTGTCCTGCCCACTGGGGTCTCATGGCCACAGAAACCTGCAGTGATAGATGGATGCAGGTCAAAGTGAGGCTAATAGTTTGTGACTATTGAGTATCCTTCTAAAGTAGTGCCTCTTAAGAGATGGAAAATTGTGTAACTCAAAAACATGACATCAAAAACATCAAAAAAGAGCCTTAATATATTAAAATAATTTTCTGTTTGTGTATTTTGTTTCTGGAGGTTCTTACACTACTTGCCAATAAATTGCATGGGATTTTATTTTTTATTTCAGATGTTTCAGTTATTCATTTAGAAACAGTACACACAACACTGTAATAATCACCTAGTGTCTGATGGATGGTTGCAAGTGCTTTAAAAAATCTTTATAATTAGATGGATCTAATGAAAATTCCATCATACAAGACCAATTAAAAAATTAGTAATAATAAGTAGTTTTGACAAAAGCCTTTTCCTGCATGAAAAGGCTACTTTTCCCTCCCTCACCATCCCCACTTTTTGTCAACGTGTGGATGCGTGGGAGAGATAGGGGAAGCATGATGACTCTGGAAAGTCCATGTCCCTGGGAGGGGGAAGGTGGAGGGGGCCCCAGCCTCCCTGCTTGGTTTTTTGTTTTGCTTAAGTTTGGGGTTTTTGTTTGGGTTTTTGGGGTTTTTTGTTTGGTTGGTTGGATTTTTGTTTTGTTTTTTGGCTTTTTTTTTTTTTTTTTTTTTGTTGGTCAGGGTTTTTTTTTTGTTTGGGTTTTTTTTTTGTTGTTTTGGTTTGGTTTTGGGCGTGGTTTTTTGTGTGGTTTGTTTTGGTTTGTTTGTTTTAATCTGAAAAGAAGGTGTGTTATTGGCTAGATTATTGAGCTATGAAGACAATAATTCTGGTACTGGGCAGTACTGCTAAGATTATTTTTTAAATATCTCCTGGAACAATTTCTTAATTTCTATGAAGAATTTTTTTTCCCCTCAATAAAAATTGTTTTGCTTATTTTATTTTAAAATATAAATATTTTAAATTTGGTTTCAGGAACATCCCACAACAATACAATACATGTGTTGATTTAATATAACTTGCCTTTCAAAACCTCTTGGAGAATGCAATGAAATTTAGTTCCTTTACAAATCTACTATGTGACCACATATTCAACATGCTATTGCCCTGAAAAGCACATTTATTGCTATGTAACTCTAGGGTGATATTTTGAAAACAACAATTTGAAATAAAATTTGTTTTGTGGCTACTTATGAAAAAGTCAATTACTTAGATGAGTAGTGAACCCTTCTTGGGTTCCTGAATGGTCTGTAAATGCGTAATATTCACAAATGGGAGACATCTGACTTTAGTCTTAAGTGTTAAATAGCAAGTGGTGCAAATGCATCCTTACTGTAGACTTTAATTTGCTATGGCTAAATCTGCATTCTATTTCCACTGTAAAAAATTACAGCTGAACTTTATAGCAAAAGGGTACTTATACTGCTGGGTGCTAATGAATTCTTAGGATCATTAATTACAATTCAGGCAGGATTGGGAATCAAGGAAGGTGACAGGGATATTCTGGAAAGGAGGTTTTGCCATTTTTCTGAACTGGTCTCAGTCTTCCACAGATACCTTTAGCCATGTCATTGTTCTCTTTTTGCCCTGGGTTATTCTCTGGGTGTGTTATGGACCTCAGCATGTCACACTGGTAATTGTGCATTAGGCAGTTTGATGTGATTCTAATTGCAAACTGTATTATAATTTTATCTGGTCTGAAGCAGGGTGCTGTTATTCCCCCTTGGAACAACTTGCTTTTTATTGGTCTGTGAGCTGATCTGTTACTGATTTCAGAACCAAATCTGTAAGAAGAAAAAGATAATTCTGATCAATAATACCTTCTGGGAGGAGACAACATTGGGTGATGAAATGCTTCTAGAAATAATATAATACTCTGAGTAGAAGGTTCTTCTGAGAAAAATAATCTGGAGTGGGGAATGTTATTTGTGATATGCTTGCACTATACTGAAAATCCTTTTGTTTTTGGCCAGCAGCACATACAAGGAACACCCTCCAATGTCAGCATAAATAAAAATAACAGTGTAGCGTATTTCACACTGCAGATTGCAGTTCAGATTAGAATCCTGTTGTGTCAGCTCTTCTACAGACAGAGAGGACTAATCTGTTTCATGATATGGTCTTGCTGATGAATCTTAAGGACAAGGATGCACACAGAATCATAGGCAAAAATGAGAACTGAGTCAGCTATTTTCAGCTCTAGAATAGAATTGAAAACGTTTATCCACACTCCTTGAACCAAATAAAGGTTGTCAATGAAATTTTTTCTCCGTTAAAATTATCAAGAACAGAGAAAGCATGGAAATGTATCAGTTTTACTGAAATATTGACTTTGTTGGAGAAAATTATGGGAGTGGCATTGTTCTGATGTTGCAAAAATGCTTTCATTTTTATCCCAGAAGTGGTTTTTATCATGAGATTTCCTTTGTGTATCTTTAGAAAAACCAAAGTCACCTGACAGAAGCATACAACTTAATGTTATAAAGTACTCATATTTTTTCATTTTTATTTGAATTTTGTTCCCACTTTGAGATCAAACCCATTGCCTTTCTTGGAAAACTGCGAATTGGGGTTTTGTCTCCAAGAGCTCACCACAATCCATTTCTCAGTTCAAGAAATAATCTTTTATTGCTTTGCTTTTGCTAACAAAAAGCAGTTTCAAAACCAGTCAGGTTCCTCAACAATCACAAATACAGAAGATGGGCTCCTTTGGTTTCTGCTGTACTTGGGAACTGAAACCTCTGGAGATGCTGCAGCAGCACGATGGGCTGTCCCAGAGAGTGAGTGGTTAGGAACTGCTGGAGACAAGGAGCTGTGGAACTGCTGGTCCCAGTGCTGCCCACGCTGAAGGCTGAGTCTGTGTGCAGATGCAGATATGCCATCTGAAGAGAATTTATAAACAAGGAAATTACCTAATGGCAGAGGGGTGTGCTCCTAGCTGCAGCGCTACTTGATAGATGTCTCTTTAATAATCTGTTGTCCGTGGCTGTGCTGGGACTATGCTGACCTGCAGTGTGGCAGGCATTCTAGGATGGCATGTTATGTTTTTCTCAGTATCTCAGCCAACATCTCAAGGACTTAAGAATTCAGCCACTGGAAATTAATTTAGTCCTTTAGGTCTGTGCTGATCAGAAATTCCTGTGAAAACTTCCTGCAGTGCACTTCTGTTCCAAGTTTGGTGCTACTGAACTAAAACCCCTGTGCTGGCCATGTCAGCTCAGAGCATGTCTGACATTTATTTCATTATTCACTGCACACATGCTGAAATCCTTTTTCAAAAAAAGTTATTGAAGATTTTTTTTTTTCAAGTTTCTCCCCCCATGCCCCCCATGAAATTGAAAATTTCAATTCTCAAATTATAATTCTATTTGTAGACTGAGTTTTTGGAAAGCACAATCTAGTAAAATTTATGTCTTTGGGTGTGACATATTGAGTTAAGTGTCTAAAGCTTTTCATGTCAGACAAATGTGAATTTCCAACAAGCTATTTATTAGCTTCGACTGGAATAAAAGATCTGTAGGGAAGAAAATTAAACATAGCTTTCAGCTGATAAATATTTAGCCTTTGTATTAAATCTTAGCACAGAAATTTTAATAAGTAGCAAATGTAATAAATCTCTAATCCTTAAATCACCTAGTATTGCTTCTCAGTTTAATTATTTATTTATTTGGAACTCAGAAGAAACAGAATGATGTTTTAATAGTGACTGTATATTGTGACTTGATACCTTAAAGAAATGAAAGTAATTGGATGCCTTAAAGCAATGAACCCAGCAAGTCTGCTTTTTGCTACAAACGTGAGTACTGTCACTCCTTTTCATCCAGCCATTAAAAATTCCTTACAGATGTACATACTTGTACTCAGTCCTGTTACTCATCTCTTCTCTCTGTTGTGCTTAAACTGGGATATGTTCTTTGGGGTATCTCTGTTGATTACCCATTGATAAGTCAATTCCCATTTTCTTTCCCCGTTGACCTATGGATGGTTGAATGTCTGCACAATACTGTATATTCCTTATAGTTAATATCTACTTGCACAATACTGCATATTCCTTACAATTCAACTTAAGATCCTACTGGAAGAAAATTTGCTGTGATGCAGAGTAACGTGAACTTTTGTAGGAGTTTGTGGCAGTTCATGTAAGAGGACAAGTCCTGAACAGAGGCACCAGCAGCACATAAAGGTGACATGCCTGCTTCATCCTTGTACACGGACTAATTATTACCTGTTCAACATGAACAAATACATTTAAATACAGCTGAGCAGCTGTTCAGACCTTTCCTTGG
Source organism: Cisticola juncidis (assembly GCA_013400215.1). NCBI lineage: Eukaryota > Metazoa > Chordata > Aves > Passeriformes > Cisticolidae > Cisticola > Cisticola juncidis. Next base: position 1,784,203 of record VXBR01006348.1, on the reverse strand, counting down.
GAGCACATTTTACGTGGGGCTAACAGATGCTGAGGATGGATTTTGGTGTCCCCAAGGGCTGATGTACGGTTGTGTCAGGAGGACTGCAGTGGACACACATGGTGTTGAAGGATTTGATGCAGTGGTGGCCTGGTCATCAGAAGGGTGGCCACCTTTAAGCTGGAGAGAGTCACATTCACTGCTGCATGTGCCTGACTCAGAGAATTCACTTGAGAATCCACGAGCAAAGTTCAAGATCACACCAGGTGGCTGTGCAGGTGACGGTAGCACTGTGTGTGTTCCATGTACGTAAGGAGGTTGGCAGCTGCTGCTGGCTGACTGATCTCAAGCAGCAGGCAGGTTGCAAAGGTGATATGCTTGAAATACATTCTATGATTTGTTTATGAGCTTGCCCAAAGAGAAGCCTGATGAGAAGTAACATGGCTTTTCCACTGAAGCTCAGGAAGGGTGACATTCAGCCTTAATACTTCTTGACTTCATTTTGCTATGTGTTTGGTGTCTATTTCATTTCCTTTATACTTCTTGACTTCATTTTTTTATGTGTTTGGTGTCTATTTCATTTTCTTTATGCTGTGGCATTTAGTTTGACTGACATTTTAAAATGTACAGTAATTGAGATCTGTGCTCTTTAACCTTGAAGAAAAAGCTGTAAGAAGGTCTAACTACTTCAATTAAATTCCAATTTCTTTGGAACAGATGTTGGATCAGAGCTGAGTGGGGGGAAAATAAGCTCCATTTAAAACTCCAGGCAAAATACAACTGAGGAGTCTGTGATCAGGGATTGCTTAGAGTTTTTCTCTGACTTGGAGCTGATGCGATATCTGGTGCCCGGGGCTGTGTGCATTTTGGATCTTCTTTTTCCTCTTTTCTCTTTTAGCTACTGCATCTTTTACATTGGTAATATTTCTTATATTGCCATTTTATTCTATTGTACTGGGCAGCTTAGCTTTTCCTTCCCCATAACATTGTGCACAATTTTGGGGCTTTGTGTGACATTGTTTTTAGAGCTCTGATAACCTTCAAAGTTTTACGCAGATGTGATTACTGACTCGAGGTCAGTGGATGATTCTGCTTAACCACTTAGAAAATGAAGAAAACTTACAAATTTTTGAGGGATGTTTTAGAAATTAGAAGGTAGCAAGTGCAGGTGGTGTCAACTTGGTGATCTAGAATATAGTGCTCTGGCTTTTTAGAATGTCCTATACAGCTTTGAACCCTTTGGAGTGTGTCCATGCTGCCCCTAGCTGGGACCAGGTCTGTGTGGTGCATTTATCTGCTCAGTGGCAGGCACTGCCAAGTTCCTCTGTGGTATTTTGTGGTGGTGTTATCGGAGAGTTTTTATCCTTACACTGTGTGAGAAGTTTCTCATTTATTTTGCAGTGTAGGTCTGTCTTAATCTAAAACAGTCCTAGATAGACCCAATCACCTTATTTGTCTCAGTAAATTCAGTTTCTGTGGTGACAACTGTTATGACTTCTGTAGCAAGAAGGAACAGAACACACTGCAGAATAAAGGAGTTTTGCAGGAACACATATTTTGTGTTGTTAATTGCTCTTGGAATTGTACTTGTGCTGCTAACCATGGGTGCTTGAAAAGTAATGAGAAACCAATCCATATTTTTCCTTTTCCAAGGGCTACTGGATCATGAGTGATGCTAAAAGTTTGTCCTTGTCCACTGAGGACAAGTAAGACTTAGTAAGAGTAAGTCCTTACCTGTCTTGAAATTTTTGGATGAAGTAGTATCTGTGAGAGAGCAAGTACTGAAGGTGACTGCGATCTTTCTAGGATCAACCAAACAAAATCATGAAGCACTATAATTTTTCCTGGTTTGGGACAAAATTTCATTCAAACTGAGGGAGTTTGGTGTGTCTTACTAAGGTAATCTGTTAAAATGAACTTTGCATCTGTTACAAGGCTCTAGTTGTGTCTGGAGATTTTTCTGGGGGTTCTGTTTTGTTTTGTTTAGTTTATTTTTTTGTGATTTGATCTAGGAGGGGGTTGGGTGGGGAATAGCCCAAAAATACATGTCATAATCTCAACAAAAGTGGACTCAAAGTGTTTCTGTTACATTTATTGAGAGGTTTTTTTCCTCTACACCCAGCCAGAAGCAAATAATCAAGAAGGCAGGAGGTGTTTTCTGAATTTCATCAGTCTCAACTTATCAGAATGGGTTTATGGGAAATTGAACAAGACAGAGAGTACACTCTTGGTAATTCTTTAAATTCCTTCAATATAATGCACAGGAAAGGAATTATGATATGGATTTCTGTACTGTCCTTCATGATGATATTTGCAGTTATGTAGCTTCAAGGTTCTTTGTGCTTCTCTGGAGCTGAAATTCCTGAACCAAGTTTATGACAGGTGAATAAGGTTTGAACACTTAAATTTTGCTTCTGTTGATTTAAAAATGTAGGCTGTAATGAAAACTGGCAAATAGCTTTGTCATCCTTTTGTCAAATATAGTCTGTCAGACCTATCTTCAAACTGGGATTCTATTCATACTTTATTTGTCTTTCTAGTCACTAGAAATGAAAGTACATATTTTTTTTTCTTGCACTGAGGCAGATGCCAATAGTAGAGGTAATACTGAGTGATTTTCTTTGGTGTAGATACACTTCATTGAAACTTTGGAAACTACGTAAACAAACAAGATAAAATATATAAGCATTTAAAATGGTGTTTTGGATACAGCTGCATTGTGTTATCACCATTCCTTTATCCAGGCTCACATTCTTAGTTCACTCTGAGGAACACCTGTTTCACCTTGCCTCAATTCTGTTACTGACCCTTTTCAGCACAGACATTGTCACTCTCACTAACAGCTACTAGATGGGGTTCAGAAGCAAATTCCAAACAGAGATACTTGTAAACTCCTACAAATTTTTGACCAGAGACTTCAAGCCTATCTCATCATGGAGCAGATCCGTATTTGAACAGGGATCTTGAACAAGTGGCAAGAAATGCTCTGGTCTTTACAAAAGTGAAATGATTATGTGAAAGACTTCAGCTTCTCATTGGCCTTTATGAGTCCTTTTTCATAGACTTTCTCTGCCTTTGATCTTCTCAGCAGTGTTCTGTGTTTCTTTTTGCTGCAACTGGAGATCTTATCTTGCTCTTTTATTTGTAGTTTTGCACATCATCTGTGCTCTCTGTCCTATAGTCAGAAAGAAAATTCCTCATACCCTAAATTGTCAGATTTAGTAGAACGTACACTTTCATCTCTTAAAAACAATGTTTTTTAAGATTCACTGTGTTCTTCTGGATCCCTACTCCACTGCCACGGTCTATAAACACGGCATGTAAAAATTTGCTGGTCTGTGTAAAATAAGAAGCTTTTGTGGGTTGGGAATCTTGAAGTAATGCAGTGGTGGTGATTAGTAGAAAAGCAGGGCACCAATTTAAAGGAATAGATTAATAAATTGACCATGGTGTGGTGGGTTCACCTTGGCCAGCCACTAATTCACTCCCCCTCTTCAACAGGACAGGGGAGAAAAGACAGTGCCAAGGCCTGGCTGTCGAGAAAAGTGAGGGAGACTGGTCACAGTTACCATCATGGTAAAAAAGGCAGACTTGGCAGAGGGAAAAATTATTTTAATTTCCTGCCATTAAAGTAGATTTGTTTAGTGAGAAGCAAAGACAAATGAAAACAAGATATACTACCATCCTCTTCCCCTTCCTCACAATTTCAGCTTCAGTTCTTCCCTCCTGACTCACCAACCTCACTCCCCACCCCAAGTGGCACAGCGGGATGGGGATGGGATGTTGTAGTCAGTCCATGGCACATCCTCTCTGCTATTCCTTCCTCCTCACACTTTTTCCTTCCTGTAGCTTGATTCCTGCCCATGGGCTGCAGTGCGGAATCATTATCTATTCACATGTTTCTGTACTCTCTGCTTTGGGCCTTACATTTTAGTTGCTTTGTAAAAGAACCTGAGATCCGAGAATGGATAAGATGTTGTATTAGGCCATTTAACTGCTGGAGGTTATGCTATTATCAACAAAACTGTAACAATTTGAATATAGCTGAGTTGCCTCTTTCTACTTGTTTTCAATTATAAAAGCAATAGTGCATTAGACTTTCTGCCTAGTTTAATCTACTTTGTGCTTTGTCCTTTTAATTTTCTTGCAAATTAGAAATGGTAATGTAGCCACACAATTCTCTAAAGGTCCCTCATCTCATTTTAAAGTAAAATGAAATATTTACCCCCGAAATGTTTGACATGTCTATATTTAAATATAGTTTGTTATTCTTGATGTGGAATTTTTTTGGTGTAGGTGTTTTCCTGTTTATTTTTTGAGGATTTTTTTTAATGTTTGCGTGTTTGTTTGTTTGTATGTTTTGTAAAGCAATCAAATCTGGAATTGATTTGCTTTCTTTCATTATGTATTTTTCACCAAAAATGTCACCAAAATTTTCAATTCTATGTTAGGCATGGTGTTTGCTCTTCTGAATTAAAATTTGATTGACCTATTAGCATTACCTCATAGTGCAGATACTTCCAGGAAATGGTGCTTGTTGATAAGACTGGCAAATACAAATCTGCTACCACCAATATATTGCCTTTTTTGCTATAAGAGTTTTCCAAAAAGAATAAGTTCTGTTCCAAATAAAAATTGAACATTGATTCCATAAAACTTTTATCATTATGACTGAAGCAGATGGAAAGAAGAATGGCTTGGTGGTTTTGTCTTACATTAAGAGCTGAGTCCCATGACATGCAGGGAAATGTGTTCGGACCAGCTCCAAAATCTCCGGCTGGAGTGCTGGCAATGGGTTCCACTAGGAACTGAGGAAAAAAGGAAATTTCTTAGGTGCTTATAGCCAGCACTGCGTGCTAGTGCTGTGTATGACAGCAGTGGCAGCCTGGCTCAGGGTGGAGGGACACTTCTCCAAAGAGATTGGACACAACTGTGCTTAGCCCTGGCCTAAGTTACCTGAATTACCAGGATTTAAGGGCACAGACTGCACTGGTTAATCAATCTCCACCTTGCTCAAGTATTCAGGGCTCAAAAAGTCATTCCCTATCATTGTCCATCAAATCCCATTTCTCCATGAAACTTTAGCTTCTTGGCTCCTGGAACAGAACTGATGAAAGCTTAAGTGTGGTCTGATTCATGGTTTTACCATTTGCTTCTGCCCTTCCTGCCTCCATCTGTGGTTGTGTCATGCATTATCTATCCCCAGATTATAAAATCTTGGGATTTGATCATCTCTTTGCCTGGCAGGGCTTCCCGCTCCACCTCCAGCTCCCAAAGCTGCTCATTCTGCTGCTTTACTCTCTTTGGTCAGAAATTCTTTCATTGTTATCCCTCTAAAAGTTGGCCTTTTGCAGTATTTTATTTTTAAAGTGTACTGCTTAGTAATTTATTTCAAATGGGAGCAAGAAGAGTGTGTTATGTGGTAATATACAATGGATTGTGGTATGGACCAAGAATGTCTCTAAGCTGTGTACTAAAGTAGCCCTTCTTTGGGTCAGTTTTGTGCATAACATTCCTCCTGGGAAGTTACTTTGGATAAATTGAGAAACTAAGGCTTTGATCTGTGAAATTCAAGTGAAAGATGGGAAAATAAATGCTAGGTAAACAAAACTAAAGATAAAATCAGTAATAACAGCAGTTTGGCAATAAAAGTACAGACTAATTTAAAATTTAAAAAAAATCTAATTAAAAGAATTTGTGAGGTGCCAAAACTGAGGTTATGTATTATAATTCTGCTATAAATCCATACCAAATTAGCAAAATCTCTCTCATGCAAGATATTTTTTAATAGTTTTGCCTTTACATGCACATACATTCCCTACTGCTCCTCAGAGCATTTATTTATTGATGGGGGTGTGTAAAGGCAAGAAAATTAGATTATCTGTTCTGTTAAAGACATTTCCATATTGCTGTTGTTTCATTGTACTGCTTAAACTCCAAGCAGGAACTTTTATTTTGTGTATATTTTTAAGAAACATTCTTTTCAAGCAAAAGTTTGGAAAATAAGCCAATTTTTAATTCTGACAGTCTAGACTATTCAGTATGATCTAAGGAGAAATGTGTTTTGGAAACCAAAATTTATGCTTAGTGCTTCCTATTGTGTTTTCCTTTCAGCTGAGAAAGGATGGACCAAGATAGTTTCTGTGGATTTAGGAAACAGATGATAGCATGCAAAGCCCCATGTTTATATGCACTGTGGTGTTTTGACCTTTATTTAATGGTGTTTTTTGAAAACTTCAGAGCAGGTCAGTGGAGGGGTGTGCTCAGTGTTTGAGGTCAGCAAGTGAAAACAGAAGAGGGTCATCTGCCCCTTATTGTGTGTGTGAGGGGTGAGGCTCTGTATCTCTTAATTTGAAATTTTCTTAGCTGGTCTTCAAAGGAGCTAAAAAAAAAAAAAGAGAGGCAACATTATCTAATCAAAGCTGCTCAGTCCACTAATGACGTCAAGCAGTAACCTTAACCTTCACTTTCTCGCGATATTTCCTTGAGACTGTAAGCTATTCAATACTAAAAATTACCTCATCCATCATAGCAATGTAGCCTTCTTCTGTGCTTCACTATGTAGTTGGTTTATCAGTGCTGGGCATGGGAATGAGATGAAGAATAATTGAATTCTTTAACTGAATTTGCAGATTGGACTGTGTGGGGAGAGGGGGAGCAATGGTCTGTGCAAGGCCAGGAGCCCAGGTTGTCAGCTCCCTGTGAGCCAAGAGTGCCTTAATCGCTGCATGGAGCAGGTGCCAGGGTGTGGAGTAAAAGTGCTCAGTGCTGTAGTTGTGTCTAACATGAACTTTGAGCTACAGCAGTAATTTGGAATGGAAACATGACCTGCATGTGGTCAGGCTCCTTGCTGACTTGACTGCTGTGTCTGAAGAAGATGACTGCATTGTGTGATGAGAGTGGGTGTCAGGTGTTATCAGGGGGAAATAAAAGCACTTATTACCTTGTGGTGGGATTTGTTCATATGACCTTGCTGTTGGAAAGAATGATTTTGCCTTCTGGTATAATTTTCAACAGCATGTCACTTCTTCCTGCTGTTTCCAGTAAAAGTAATGAGGCTACTTAGGATATTCAGAGGTGATCTGATGTGCACATAGATAATTAGAGCAGGTGTCATCCTCAATTCAATTCTCGGTGTTGTAGAAAATAATGTGATATTGCTTTTGTGAACAGGAAGCTGGTAATTGTCAAATACGTAAAAATTAGCAGTTAAATTGCAGTTGGCGAGTCCTTGCAGTAGCAACATCTTTTTTTGTTGTTGTTTTTCTTGTTGCTTATGCCAGTCTAGAATATGAGAATCATAGATTTGTTTTTTTCCTCAGAATATGGCGGCATGGGTTTGGACTTCTCCTATAACATTGCAGTGGCAGAAGAGCTGGGCAATATCCGTTGTGGAGGTATTACCATGGCTATTGGAGTGCAAGCTGGCATGGCTACCCCTGCTCTCACAAGGTAATTTTCAGAAAGTTTGGTTTAGCCTAAAACTCCAGTCTCATGAGTAGAAAAAAACAGTACTGTGTTGATTCACTTCAGCAATGCCTGAGGAAAGAATCTACTTCCTACTTCTCTCAGACAGTTTGGAAGAAAATAGAGAAGAAAATACTTTTTCTTTTTTTTTAAATGCTAGAGTTATATTAATTATATGTTAAAACATAAACCTTGTTGAGTAGTAGATGATAAGTTTACAAACACAGAATTTGGATGCCACAACCAATTAAAAAAAAAAATCCTAATTCCAAAATCCAATTTGTTCATGTTTGTCTTTTTTCTTATTATCCCAGTGCAGTAGTACTAAGGATGCATTTAGTTGTAATGATTAGGATCAGTCTAATTCTGCTTTATAATTTCCTTGCTCCTTTTCCAGCTTTGCAAGGTGTCAGTCCTAAACTTGTAGCACATATATCATGCATCCTAAATATGCCCATTCTAGACAACTCGTCATTTTTCTTTTTCTGATCAGCTATGTCAGTGTTCCCATTTTAATTACTTACTATCATTCAGGCTCCTGCATTTTCATAACCTGTTTTGTTGGTTTTTTTCCTCCCTCAATAAAAGTGACAGTTGCCAAATTCTTTGTGTAGTAGGTTTGCAGACATTCTGTGTCATAACAGCAGTTCCTAAAACTAGATGGGGCAGCTGGCTGATCCAGGAGTTTGCCTCTGGAATATGGACACACCTAAAATTCTGGAAGATGAGGGTGGGAATTGAATTCTAATAATTACGTTGGAATTGGGAATTTCTCTGCACTAAACAGATATACAAGAAGGGATGTTTTACTCAGAAAAACATTTTAGGTATTTTTTGTTAATTTTCAGGGGACTGTTGACTTTTTTCCTGAAAATGCCTGTAAATCTACTGTAGAGTCTGGAATATAAGTTCTATTCCCTTGACATCTGCTTATCCTGCTCTATGTTGAACTTTGGAGGTCTCATCTACAACAATTTTTTCTTGTAGAAAAGAAACTTTTCAAAGTTTTCTTCTCCTATGTGTAATGCACCAAAATCTTGATAAATGCATGGAGCTCAGTCTGTTGCAACAGTGGTTCAGCTACAGTCCAACTGAGAACAAGAATAGTATTTTAAAGGACTTCAGACAGTACTGCCTTGCCCCTGTGACAGCCTTTTATCCAGGGATTTAAAGAAAATCTGTGGGTAAAAGAAAATGGAATTTTATTCCATTGCAGTTTTTGGCCTTCTGTTACTCTGTTCTGCTGTAGTAAAACAGTGAAGTTATGCATATTTGTGCTAGTGAAATCCTACAGTGGAAGTTCTTGGAAAATAAGAGTGAAATTATTGTTAACTTGATGAAATCTTTAATTGGATTTGTATGTGCATTACTGAATTTTTCCTCCACTGCTGAGCCAATTCCACTGTTTATTTATACAGTACAATGCCCCCCACACACAGGTAAAAATGAAACTTGGTAATGAAAAAAGAAAGCTGGTTGCTACAGGAAATTTTGCCTGTGTGTATCTTTACCTCATGCTGTGTAGTGGGAGGGCCAGCTGCTTGTCCTGGGTCATGGATGGGCATCCATGTCCTGGATGGTTTCTTTAAAAGTCTCTGTGCACTGTGGGGATTCTAAACATGCTCTTAGAGATAAAGAATGCTTTGCATCTTGACTGTGCATTGTTGCACAAATCAAACAGTAATGTGGGAATCAACCATCAACCCCTAAAAGCCTCTGTAGCTCTTTGTTGGCTTTCGTGACTTTGTGCTTTGTTCAGCATTCATCCAGCACTGAGTGTACCTACAAACTCACTCCACGAATGTGATTCCTGTAATCCCCTAAGGGAAGCAGTAGGACTTCCTAAATTTAAGAACTAAATGCAAAATGCTTTGTCAGCAGAGATCTGACCTTTAGTGGTACGGAACCTAACTTCCTGCCAGGTCTTTCAAATTCATTCAGATATAATACTTCCCTTGCTTGCTTACATATGGGGTGGAGAAAGCAGCTCCCAGCTGAGGCAGTGAATGATATGCATTTCCCAGAGCTTATAGATAAACCTGCAGGGTGTCACATCTGTAGTGATACCAGATCTGGTTAGAGCTGCTCATCTCAGCAGTAGGCAGTGAACTTCACTTTTTTTTTTTTTTTGCCTGTTTATAGGCAAATAGTAAGGATCATGATGATTATTTTGTGGGAATAGAGTGCTTTTTTATGTCATTGATTCTTTCTCCATCTTTGTTAACAGCATAGCTGGGAACTGGTATCAAAAAAGTTAGTTTTACTATCTGATTTATTGTTTGCTCTAAAGGAGAGAAGCTGCAGCTGACAATTAGAACATATAAACAGAGCTATGTGGATCACAGAAGTGTTACATCTGTGTTTTGCCATGGTTTTACTTTTCTTTTACCCTCTAATTACAAGATTGTATTCCACAGAAATTTTTATCTTTGTTTTCATTACATTCCACCAATGTTGATCATACTGTATGGAGCAAGAGAGGACGAACCACTTTTCATGCAAGGCAGTGTGTCAGAATCTCACCCTTGGGGCTTTTTTTATTACACAGGTTCCACAGGATTCATTGACTGTAGACTTGTGTGTGTGTATGGATACCAAATGCATAGAAATATATTTTATAGTGATGCTAAGGCTGCACAGTTAAACACAGGGGAAACTATCCTCTGGGGATGGCCCCAGGTAGAAAGCAGACATGGTCGAGTCTGTCTCAAGCCAGAGCATGATCTCCTTGAAAACAGTTTTCTAATTCTGGAGTTGTTAAACTGGGAAGAACTGAGTGTTGCATTTGTGAAAACGTGAGATTTTTCTGGGATGCCTTTAAGATGGGTAGCATTTTACAGAAGTGACATATTTCTAACACAAAAACTAGCAGCTGAGCAAGAAGCTGCCTGTCTCCTGCCAGGCATAGAAGCCCACCATGTTCTGAAGATAGTGTATCCCAACTTTTTATTGATTGCAAAAGAACATCTTCTATAGACACATTTTTGGAAAGAACTGAACTGTTTTCTGGAACTCAAAACAAAGAAAGACATCAAACCAAGAATATTATGCTAAGGAAAGTTCTTGCTGTGAAAATCCTCTGTTGAAATGCTAAAGGTTAGCATAAGTTTCAAGCATCAGAAAGCATTGCCAAAAATTACCACTAACTGCTTTCATAATCTGATTTTCTGTGTTGTTGGTTGGGTTGTTTGGGGTGGGTTTTTTTTTTGACAAATGAATGTGCATCTGGCCATACTTGATTGTGCCCCAAGGAAAATTAAAAAACAAAGTATGTTGCCTTACAGATATGGGAACTTTGTTCCAGTATGCTAGAGGAAGGAGAAGGCACTCCAGACTTGCTTCTTGTATTCATTTCGGATTGGTGCTGTGATTTTCACCAGGGACAGGACCAGGAATTGACCTCCTTGTAGAAGTGTCTGCCAGATCCCAGTCTATTCTCTGGCTGCCCCATGTCCTTTGTGCCAGGGTTGGTTGGCAGGGATGACTTAGTCTTACCTTGAATGGCACCGCTCCTTTGGAAGTGCTGGGACAGTGTTTTAGAAGGAGAGCTCAGGGAGCCTAAGGAAGTGAGTGGTGATGATGACCTGAGAAGCGTCACAACAAAGAGGAGGCTGAGGAGAAACTTGAATTTATGGATTCCTGGACACATTAGACATTTCGTGACCCAAGGAATTTTTCTGTCATACAGGCAAGGTTCAAGAACTAGACTGTGAACTGACCATTCACTGCAAGAAGAAATCAGTGAATGTTAATTAGGGCAAAATCAAACATGAAATGAGATGTAGCATATTTTGAATGGATACAGTCTTCTAAACAATGGGAAAATAGTGTGCACCTCTTAATTGAGCTTAAACACAGCCAAGTGAAATTTTTGTGTTAAAATACCACCAACAGTTTGCTGTTTCCCTTTTTATTTTTGTGGACATAAAAGAACATCCAAAAAGAAGCATTAATGGATTTTACTGTGTGATTTAAATGCAGATGTGATATATAAATAATTTAAATACAGATATTTGCAGATGGTGGCCATTACATGTCAAAACTTTTCAGTCACCACTAAAACCTGGCAAAGAGATGGCATGAAATTCAGAAGATAAACAGAGAGCAAGTCCTCCATCGTGGCTGGCTGCAGAGTGGTGCAGGAGCATTGAGGGGATTCCTTGGGGGTTATGTTTATTTAGATCTGGAACTTTTAAAGCAACAGTCATAAAGACAGATTTTGGGCATCTAGACCACATGATTCTGTGGGAGTAAGATACCTGAATACTTTTTAAAACTTCTTTTAAATGGTTGTGGTTACACTTCCAGTGAAGACTCTGAATCACAGCTTAAGATGCCTGAATACTTTTTAAAACTTCTTTGCAATTATTGTTGTTACACTTCCAGTGAAGACTCTGAATCACAGCTTTGGAGGGTATCTAGTCTATCTTTTGGCTCTGGGACAGCTTTTACCTTGTCATAGGAAAATTGATCACTGTGTGCGTAGAACAAAATTTGTAACTAACTTCTGGGGAAAATTACCTTCATAAGGTTTTAATATCCTATCTGTTTCATTATATTGTTGCAGGTTTGGTTCTGATGAGTTGAAAAGACAGTTCCTTGTACCAACTATAGCTGGTGATTTTGTGGCTTGCTTGGGAATCAGTGAAGCTGGAGCTGGGTCAGATGTTGCAAGTAAGTTAACCTAGCAAACTGCCAGTTTTAGACAGCTTGATGTTTTAATGGAAAGAATCTGTTTTTCCTGACCCTTCACTTTACCCCCTTCTTTGTAAGGAACAAAAAGAAGGAAAGTCTTCTTTGTGGTGAGGGCAAAAGGTAACACTCCAAGAAGTAACACTCCAAGAAGGGCAAGAAGTAACATACTTCTCATGCACCCAAAAGCAATCAATTTTAATTTATTTGTCAGGTGAATCAATGGAGTAACCTTGTATAGACTGAGCACAACAGATTAATGCAGTTTTTATTGTGGCCCCAGTTTTCTTCTAGTGTTGTCCTGCTCTGTCCAGGCTCACCACTGGCAGGAGCACTCCAGCACCTCACCAGCTGCACAGCCACCGTCAGTCGTGCAAGTCTGGATGTCCATGAGAGGGGACATAACCTGTTCAGCTGTGCTAGAACTTGACAAAGACCTCTCCACTGAATGGGGCAGACTACACAGCCACTCTGCTCTGAAAGTGATGGCATCACTTTCACAATGATTTCCTCTTGTTCATCCTTACCTCATCTCAGCCCCTCCTGGAATTCCTATGAAGCAAAAAATCTCTCAGCTGGTGATTGCTTTATTTAGAGCTACTGAAGAATTTGCAATGTCAAATCTGCTATCTTTATGATTTAGTTGCTTTGCATGCAACTGTTTTTCTTGGTTTAGTGCAAGTATATGTTTAGAAACCGGGACAAATGAAACTATTATTCTGAAATGCCTGAGGCAGTAGAAAATTTGAAAAATTAAAACATATACGGTAGGAAAAGTCTCATTTGATGATGAATTGTGGACTTCACAGGAAAGGGAATGATAAGTGGCCACTTTTAGAGGTTTAGTTGTTGGACAGAATGAGGCTAAGTTGAACACATTGTGTTCTTACAAATTACTGAGACATCCGCCTGCAGACAAACTTGACAAGTATGACAAACATATTTTATCTGAGGAGTCCTATATCCATCTCCATGACCAAACTCCTGTTGTGTTTTCAAGGCAAATAGATACACATCCAGTGCTTGAGCAAGAGTGTAGTAGGTAGATTTCAAGAACATTAATGTGGATAATGAAATAATAGGACTAAACCTTTCTGCATAATTTATTGCTGTTTTCCTTTCTGGATTAGTTGAATTTATTCATAAGAAAAATGCCATAATTTTAGTAGACTTGTTAACTAAATGTACTTATTAATAGTACCATTAATAATTATTAAATATTAATAATTACAAATAAAAAAATTAAAATATTAAATTTCAATTTTATTTACATTTACATTATTGCTTGTTATAATTTAAAGATTATTAAGATGTAAATAATAAATCTTATAATAGTATTTATTTATTAAAGTAATTATAAATTTGAATTTTGCTAATGTAAGAAATACAACATAATTTATTTTAATAAATGCCTCTCTAGTTTAATTAGATGATTATCAGAAAATTCTAAATAGGAATTTATTTTTTTATGCAGTGTTCCAGATAATAAGTAACATAAATATTCCTACAGCAGCATCTTGTTTATCATCTAGTTAAAGGGGTATGATACACTTAGATTAATGCAGTTAAAAACCAATTTGGAATCAAAGACAATTATCTAATGAACTTAGGCTGCAACTTGGAGACACACTGCAGGATGAAATGAAAATGATTTTTTACCCTGTCCTGGAAGATTTTCTCCCTGATATAAATGCCAAATCCAGCATACAGTGCTTCTGAAGGGCTATTAAATGGACAACTTGGGTATGAGCAACAACAGCTCGTGTTCTGGGTCGCACCAGTTGGCACCATCTCCAGATGGCCCAGCTGGGAAGTAGACTGAGCTGTGTGAAACTGCACTTGGGGCTCCCTTGTGCTGCTCCTGCTGTTGGGATGTTTGTCTCTAAGAAAAGTGAAGGGACATAGCAACTGTTCATGTGTGGAGGTTGGGGATGTGCTCTGTCATGTGAGCCAGGATATTTTAAACAGACACAGATTAAGAATGACACACAGCAAGGTATCTCTAAAATTTTTTCCTGCAGTTCTGAAATTACTGAAGATGATTTGAACACAGAAGACAAAAACAATGTTTACATGAGAATTGAAATGTGCCTCAAACTAATTTATTCAGAATTCAACAGAGCAAAAAGGACTGTGTATATTAGTCTAATACAAAATCCATATCAGTTTGAAGGAACACCTGTCTGCTCTCAAGTGTAGTTGTTCTATATTGTCCAAGGTAGTGACTGCACCAACACTAGCACAGAAATGGCTTGAGAAGAAAAACACAACAGTACAGATGGCACAGAAAGTGTCTTTAATTTCAGGATTCTGGTACTACAAAGCATAAACATTTGTGTCAGTTTGAATGATATTGTCTTACTCTATCTCACTCTGATTCCACAATTTATAGAATAAAGTCTATGGGGGTATATAAGAACATGTCATGGAAAATATATCCTCTTTCTTCATGTCCAGGTATCTGCAACTAGTAACACTGTTCATGTCTACCTCTTTAACATAAATGTCATGCTCCTTTTTGTCTCAGTGGAATCCAGCCTTTCTGCTTTTCTGATTGAGGTTGTCCTTTCTGAGCATAAAACCCCAGAATTTCACATGGTGTCTATAATGGAAACAAATACATTTCCAGCCCTAGTAGAAGTGTTACTCTCCAATGCATGATGTGATACAACACCTTGCAGACCTGTGAATCCTGTGATTAACTTTGGATCATCTTCCACAGCTACCACTTTGCTATTAAAACATTCCAGAATTTAGCAATCACTTTTATTACTTTGTGTCTGATTACTTGTACTTGCCACATTGAATTCCTTTCTTGCTGGGTCATACTTCAGTTGTCTGTTGGTGATGTCTATCAAGTTTGTGTCACAAACAAATTTAATTAGTTAGATTATTATTATTTTATTAGACTGGTAATATCAATAATTATTATTAGTTATCAAATAATGATTAATAATTTGTGAATAATTGTTATTATTATTATTATTATTTAGATTATGCTTTTAAAGATAATTAATGTAAATATTCAGTAGGTTTTGTCCAGAGGCTGATATCCAAGGAGGGGTTTGACTAGTACTCTCCCTGCATCTCAGAACTTCCTCTTTTAATGTAACCTGATGCAATTTCTGCTTTGCCAAGTTCCTTATGCACACTTCCACTTTTGTCCTAATTCTCATCTTTTCAAATTTTAACTCATAGTTACCTAGTAGTGTCAATTTCACTTGCTTGAGTCCAATAGGATGTTTCTCTAGAAAATCCAATTTCATAATAAATCAGACTGGATTTAAATAAGATACCATGGGTAAATTGAATTCTCTTTTCTTTCCAAATGTATTTGGAGGCTGTACAGATTGCCAAAACCAGCAATCTCTGTTTTCACTGATTTCAGTTTCTGTACAGTCTTTCTTGTAGGTGTTTTGCTTTGTCAACCATATTGTGAATCTGCCTGTATCTCCTGTGAAATATTTCTTTTTTTGAAGTATTGTCTATATGCCTCATTTTTTCCCATCCTCTTTGCATTTCTGTGGCTGAAAGAGTTGTTTGTCACCATAATCTTCTTTGATTTTGTTGGTTTTCATCTGCAAGATTTAACTTAGTTCAACCTGTTGAAGTACATATCTTCTGACCTCCAAATTGTAGCTCACTTTCATGACTAATCTTGTTCATTTCCTGCAAGTCATTTCCTGGTTTTTGAAGTGATTATTCATTCAGTTAGACTTGAAGGTATTTCTTTAAAGTTTTGGGTGTTTTTTTTCCTAGGCTGATGATGTAAATTTCAGATATATGTTTTTCATATTTTACTTTAAGGATGTGTGTTGCCTATCTTTCACTGTAATACTGACCTTAAAAGATTATGCCAACCTTACCTTTAGTCAAATCTATTTAGATGCATGGCTAGACTCAAGTGCAGGGGAGAAGAGAATTGAGGCTCAAGTACATGTGATTTGAACAGGGATGTGACCAGCCCTGGTTGCTTATATGGCACCAGCTGTATCATTCACCTCAGGTGATGCCTTGTGCTCTTTCCTAGAAGGGCTCCTCAGAGCACGCTGTGTAAGAGATTGTGACAGTCAGTGGTGTGGGCCTGTAAAAATGAGTTATGGAGCACCCACTGAAGTAACCTTTCTCCAGAGCTGTGCTCTGTCAGGGAAAATAATTAGTCAAATATTCCAAATTATCTTCATAGCCATATTCCTGAGTCCCCTTGACCATAGTAAATTGTTAGGTAGGTTTTCAAACCCTGATATATTTTAAACATAAAACTTATATATTGATTTGATCATCTTTCTTCTAATTAAAAACAATCAATTCTTCAGAAGATCATTTAGAATAGTTGTTTCTCAAGTGTTTGAAGCAAACTGTGAACAATTGAATCTGGAGTACTTGAACATTCTCATTAGTGAGGCATTTGTTCTTTCATCTGTATTTGGGTGGTTAAGCCGCTGTGACGCCATGCCTGCAAGAACTATTTACATTTGTGGTAACATCACAGTGCCCACTGTTCCTTTGCAGGCCTTCTATGGGATTTCTATCTAATCTTTTCAATAGCTGTTCCACAACAATGGGATGTGTGATGTAAATCACTGTGTATGCTCCCATCCTTGTCACACCATTTCAGTACGGTCATATTGCTTATTCCAGCTCTTGTGTGTCCTTCTTTTATTATTTAGTCTCCGTGTATATGAGTGTCCAATGTCTGTGTCCACATATTATGAGTGCTAGTAGATTTAGATTACTTAAGTTTCTTGGCATTCATTATTATACGTATTGCATATCAAGTTCCTTGGACAGATTTTCCCCAGTCCTTTATTGGGTGAATTCTTCTGTGTCTGTTGGTTTTATCCACATGATTACTATCTCTTTCCCTTGCTGTTCATCATTATCAGCTAGTACATTCCTTTAGCCATAGCTATATCCCATCCTTCCTTATTTTGTACCTTATACAGTTTTCTCCCATCAGTTTTTTCCTTTGGCTTCATTAACAAGGCTAATTTTCAGCCAGGCTGACCTCAGTTCCAGTTTGTCTCCTAGATGAAGATCAGTTGCTTGGGTTTGCTTTTGGTTTATGTTTAGAGCCCTAGGAAAGAATGTGCATGTCCAGGCTGAGGTGATTGTGTATGAAAGTGTCACCAGATGACTTAAACATGCCTGCCCACTGTACTTAGTCTCTGACTCCTACCCCCCAAGTCTATGATCCCCCTTCAGTGGATGGTCTCTTATGGATTTTGTGGTCTTGTTGGATTTACAGGTGCTATTAGGACTGTGGTAGGGTTCTCTTTACCATCACCTACTTATAGCTGGATATCTTGGAAAGTCTATATCAACTGGGCTGCTTGCAGCATGATGTGAACTGTCCCAGATGAAAACTGTTTTCTGCCAGGGTGTATAAATAGCAGGTGTTTAGAACTCCATTATGTCCAGACATTCATTTCATTCTGACTCGGCCTTTATTAGTTTACCAGCTTTGAACGTATTGCAGCACCGTGGCCAAGAGCATGCAGGAAGTGCATGTTGGTTTGTGTTTATGCATTCACAGGCACCGAGGCTTGTGTTTAACTTGTGACTCTGGAATTGATGGCCTCCTCAGGACTAAGGTACACAGTAAGAGAAACCCTGATAGATTGCCTCACAGTGAAATGCTTCTGTCCCAAGTTTTTGATCACCACATTTACTTAGGAAGTTTCTCCTCTCATCCACTGGGATGAAGACTCCATCTAAAGGAAGGTGGGAGAAGTGGTCCTGTTTCCCTGGCTTGCCTTCCAAGAGTTGTCCAGGCTGGTTTGCCTTACAGCCTGGAAGGGTTATGGGACAGGGGAGTATGAGGGAGAACCAAACTGTTTTCTGTCTGAGTGGGAGGGATTGACCCTGCCAGTCACACCTGGACCAAAATACCCCTCCTTCCCAAGAATAACCCTTCTTTTGCTGTGTTTTGAAATAGATATCAAGACAACGGCTGTGCGAAAGGGCGATGAATATGTCATAAATGGTGGCAAGATGTGGATCACGTCCGGGAGCCAGGCAGACTGGATGTGCCTCCTGGCAAACACCAGCAAAGGACCTCCCCACCAAAATAAATCTCTCATATGTCTGCCAATGAACCTGCCTGGTAATAACACAGAACTGTTTGTCTTATTTGATTTCATTGGTGGTTTTGTATGCCTGATGCAAGAAGGAAAGTTGTTTAACCAGAAATATATTTAGAGAAGTTGTTCAGATACTTTTTTATGGCAATGATTCATAACCATATGAAAGTAAAAGGATAACGGGTTTAGAGATTTCAAACTTGGGAAATACCTCTCAAAACAAGCCTGATGGGCTTGCTGAAGAGAATTGCAGGCAGATTCAAAGTGTTTTATGGGTGTGCTGTGCAAAGGAATCCTTTCACCAGGGCACTACTACCAGTTAAATTATAAAAACAGTCTGAGTTAAATATGGACTGGAGTGAAAGATTCACATATCCTGGAACTAGGGATTTGGGTTTGAATAAGACTAGCAATTCAGGTGAAGAAATGGAAGAAATACATCCTGAGCTAAGGGTGCCAGTTTCAGTGGTACAGTCCACCCAGTGTCTGTTCCTGAGTAATCTGCAGACCTTGCAGAATGTGCAAGTGCTGTAGGCTTAAAGAACATCACCCAGAGAGGATGCAGTTAAGATTGTGCTGGTGGGGATCTTTTGCAGTTTTGACACCTATTCAAAAGATTTAAAACCTTTACAGATTTCACTCATTTTAATATTTTAAAATATGCAACATAATAATTTATGCATTATAAAATATTGAGTATATTTAATAATTAATTTTAAAATTCATGTTTATTTTATGCAAAGAAACAGTTTAATACAATTTAATATATATTAAATTTAGAATAGTGTATATTAATGCATTTATATATAAAATATTTATGCACAGGGCTCTTTTGTTCATTTAATTCAGAGAATTTACACATGATATATGTGCCATTATTGGTGTTTCACATATAGGAATACCATCATAGCAGTGAAGTGAAGGTGTGTATGTTCACTTAATGGATTAGGCTGAGAACAAAACCCAGGTCTCCAGTGTTGCAAAAGAGGACTATGAGAGCTTCTCAAGGGAGTATCTTTTAAGTGAATTTCAGGGTGGAGTAAGTCAAGCAAGTGAGCTGCTTTAGGATTTGTGAGCTTCTACTACCTCTGCTCATGCAAGAGAGGCTTTGAATGGGAGCTCATGGAAGGCAGATCTGAGCTGCTTCACCAGCTGTGAACTTCATCCTTATTGAGAAGTGATAAGCAAACATGTAACTTAGAGCCAGAATTTCTCTGAATTTCCAGGTAAATTCACTTATCAGTCATTGGCTGATAAATGAATGAAGTCCTTCTTGTGATTTTTCATGAAAGGATCAGAATGCAAATGCAGTCAGTACTACTTCTCTGAGATCAATTTTCCTAAAACAACAAAGCAGCTAACCCACAGTTGGTGGCAGATAAAATATATAGAAGTTGACTTAGAGGTTTCCAGCTGCTTTGCTTACTCCAAAAACACATAAGTTGTCATAGCTCTAGGAGAGGGGAGATGTTAGATCTCACAGCCTACACACAGACCTTCTTTACCTGCATTAAAGATATTTAGAGTAGAAAAATTGTCAGAGACACATTAAACTGATTTGCAGAAGTGTAGAAGTCTTCCTAGGAACAGAACCTGTGCTCCTCAAAATGCATGTGTATTAATTCCTCAGTGATTATTTGCATATTTACCTCCAAACGGGTCACAGTACCCAGATTGGTGACCTTTTGAAATGAGGTATTAAGACTGTTGATTATTCTCAGGGGGTGAGTCATATCAGAAGTGAGATTTTTCAGGAAGCCCCATCTGGTTTGATACATCCTAAGGATGTGTGTCTGCTAAAGATTGTGCTCCACGGAGGGCAGCAGACCAAGGCTGTACGGGAAGTGTCTGGAGGACATCACCGAATGATGCACTCTAAAACGTCTGTGGATGTATGTGTGTCAAAGCTCAAAAACAGCTGCAATTGAGAGCAAATGTCTTATTTCTGACTCACCTCTCCAGGCATCAGCCTACATGGCTGGGTAAGGAAGGATCTGTGGTGTATTTTTGCTAAAAATCTAAGTTGCTTTGTATGTATATAGTGTGGTAGACAAAAAAAAAAGAGAGAAAAATATTTCAAGTCGGAAAGTGAATTATTAATTTCAACAATTGGAATGGAATCTAGTTTATTGGATAGACAAGTAGGATTTGCTTCTTCTAATTTTAGGTATATATACTCTCTAATCTGGGGTGAAGCAAATCATGGTCTAGATTTGATAGACACTGCTGAATACATTTTTCATAAAGGAAATTTGGATAACAGCACCATGGATCCACAGTAGATATCCAAATTAGGTGAATACTCCTTATACAATAACAATGTCTTAAAAGGCAGCTGACTGTTTCGTATAATGAAAGAGAATCCAACAAGTTGTAAAATGTCTGTTTGTATATAGACAATTGGCTTGCAGCCCTGATCTGGTAACTATTTGTCCTCTGGTTTGTCCTCTGAGTCCTCAGATAGCTCTAGAGGAGGTTGCAAGGAGGAGTTAATAAAGAGAAGGGAACCAGAGAAATAGCATGTTTCTTGGATTGCAATTTAAAATGTGTCTGTTTCCATTTGTAATGGCACTAAATGGTGTCAGGAGAGAGCAACTGCCTTTCTCTCAGGATAGAATATAGGAAATAAAAGAGATTGTCAGAAGGCTGGAGGAATGGGAGAAAATGAAAAATTCAAGGCATTTGGGAAGATCTGCACAGGCAGAGAAACAGCAATCCATCTCAGTGATACTGGTGCAAGTAGCTCAAATGCCTCTGTTAGTGATTTTAGTAAGTCAGGTGCTTGGCCTTTTAAAATTGAGATTTGTGAGTTATTGCATGTGGTTTATTTAATACAGATGAACAGCAGGAGTTATCTGGGCCCATAATTTCCACTGCTGCTGGTAATTTTTCATTTATAGTACCCTTAGGAAGAGAAGGAAGATGATAAATGAAGGGAGATTTTGATGCCCCCCATAGTGGCCAAAGAGATGATTATGTATGATTATCTCCCACAGTGTAAAGCATGTGCTAGCTCAGAAGGGCATCACATGAGGCTGGTGCAGCTTGGTCTCCTTGTGGGTGAGAACCATGAATTAAGAGCAAGTGAAACTGGTAGGGCATGGCAAAGGGGGATGCTGCTGGACCCAGGAAAATTGAACACACAACCCGACCTGGAAGAATTAGAGGTAGAAATCATTTGCACATTTAGCTCCTCTAACCAAGTTTGTAAGAGCTTTCTTCAATAGTTGTTGCTGTCCGTGGATCAGGGAAGTAAACAGGATTGATTTAGCAATATAATGAACTGGCAGCAATTGTGCTTTCTTGATGAGAGTCCTTTTAAACTACCCACTAACAAGAGCAGTAAGTGCATCTTCGTAGGGGTGAGGAGCAGGGATTGCATAAAGCCAGTTGGCTTTAGACCATACATGATCTCGGCAACTCTCAAAGAAACCAAATAGCAATGTTCCAATGGGAAACAATGTTCCAGATTTCATCTGGCCTTGTAAATTGCTCAGTGTGTGGTTATTTAGCTCTGTTTTTAACATGGAAACAAACCACAAATGCTTTTTTGGCTGACTGAGTACAAATTGCTGGATAATTTTCAATGCAAGAGTCAAAAAATTTTATACAGCTGTCCTGATTTTATTCCTGCATTGATCATATATCAAAGCAAGTCTTCCTAATACATAATCTGTTTACAGATTGGTTGGTGAAGAAAAAAATCTTAAGTGGAACTTGACTATGTGGACCTTGTTCTCAGAGCAGTCTTGGCATTTGTAAATGCTGTCAGTATTTTGTGTCTGTGAAGAGGTGAAAATTTCCATAACCTTATTTAGTGCAGCCAGGGAGTGTAAATTTGAAGGAAATGACTGCCAACTTCTTCTGCCTGCAAAACCAAAGTAATTTTCATATGGCTGAAGGCCTCCTGTGAGTAAAAGTTGAGACATCTGTATTAGTTCAGAAAGAGATGTTCTTTGAAAGCTGTGAAGAACAGAAAGATACGAACAAGTACAGAGGGACCACAACAATCTGTGTGGTGACCAACCAACTTCTACTGAGCCAGAGAGTAGTAGAGAACTGAAAAAGAATAAAGAGGAAAATAACAACAGAATACCTCCTCATCACAAAGCTGGTTGAAATAACATGTATGTGAGTAGTAAAAAGCTTTGATTTTCTGGCGAAGATACATATGCTCAGTTGGAGCACTGTTTTGCTACATATACAGATTTATCAGATGTAATTAATGTGTTATGCACAAATCCTTATGCCTGGTTGCTGTCCTCCTTTTGCTTTTGAAACATTCTTGAATTTCACCCTGAATATTTGAATTAGCTCCAGATCAACAGGGAGATAAAAGCTGAAGACAGAGAATTGCCACGGGAAAACACTGGTTAAACTCTCATGGCACAGTGGTAAGCCCTGCTTGCATCTGAACAACAGCAAGAAAGAACTTGTAGCCATGAAAAAACAAACAATGGGAAGGAGTCCTGCCCAGTGTGGTGAGGTAGCTGAACCCTTACTTGGCCAGACCTGAATGAACCAGGCTCATCTTCAACAGACCAGTGCACATGGGGTCAGAGTCAGTGCTGTGCAGAGAGGTCTGTGGGGAAGCAAACCCTCCTCACAAACATACACAATGAAAACTCAGAGTGATCACTGTACCAGAAAAAATCAGCTTAGGCTAGGAAGGGGAGGACAAATGAAGGAGGGAAGGAAGAGGATTTCTGTAGGAAATAGGAGGATTTCCAGATTTCTAGGAGGAGAGATACTCATAGCTGCAGCTTAAAACGTAGCTCCGTTTTTGTCCTTACTGAATATTTGTGTACTGTTTTATAGCAGTGCAGGCACTCAGCAAATATTGCCAAATTGAATTTCAGCATTTTGTTGTAATGCTTGATAAAAATCAAACACAACAAATAAATATTGAATTGTTTGAAGACCTCTGTGGAATAAGATTGTTACAACTAGTAAATACTTACTATTTAGGGACATAATGAAAAGTGGGACTTTTACATTTCAAGTTGCTGATTTGTTGGTTAAATAAACTGGAAAAACCTTTTAAAATAGGATTTGGGCCATTTTACTCCAGAATACTGTTACGTTTTTCCTAGAGGTAGGTTTCACTGTTGTCTTGGAACATACATTCACATCTGCATACTTTTCTTTCTGAAAACATTGTACTTGTTCGTAGTGCTTCTACTTTTTGTGATCTTTCTCATACCCTTTTCTCTTCAGGCATTCATGTTGCTAAAAAGATAGACAAACTGGGTATGAGGTCATCGGACACAGCTCAGATCTTTTTTGAAGATGTAAGGGTCCCCTGCAAAAACCTCATCGGTGAGGAAGGAAAGGGTTTTACATACCAGATGTTGCAATTCCAAGAAGAGCGCCTGTGGGGAGTAGCCACTGGTAAGTCATTGTTGGCGCTTCTGCAGCCGGGCAGGGACACAGGGATCACTCTTTGCATGACTAACAGCACTTTTCTTTCCTTGTAACTTGGAATGACCTTTCAGGATCTGTTTTTGAAATCCGTCACAGCCTCGATACAGACGACATTCCCTTTCTGTAGAAAAGCCTGAAGCAGAAAAGATTCTTTTGAGCCATCGCAGAGGCTCTTTTTGCCTTGTTTCTTTTTCTTGGTGCGTCTCTGCCGATAAGAAAACATGGCCTCATGTTATGTCTGTTACAAATATAGTGCAAAGGTTATCAAAATACTGGCATGAAATAGAAGGATAGTCACTTTTCCTGTAGTACAGTGAGTTATGATGCTTATCATGGATTTTAGAAAATTAACTTATTGGCTGCATAAAGAAGTGGCTCTTGCAGGATGTCAGAGCTTTGTTTTGCCCTGTTACCTCTGTACACTTTGGACATAAGTGGTATAGCACCACACTCCTTTCCCCGAAGTTATGTTTTTACAGTTTGTGTTACTCAGAACTCAGGCTGTACTCAAATCCATGTATTTGGGTTATATGAATTCTGGATATTCCAGGAAACCAGGTACAAGTCTGGATTGTCTATTTTCTGCCTGCAGACTTTCTCCCTACCCCGCAGTGTTTGCTTCTTCAAGTTAAATATGATGTGGTTCACTGTAAGAAGATTGGCCCTCTTCAGATTCCAGGGTTGTCTAAATAATGTCACTGTATTCATGCTCTTGTGCGTTCCCTGTCTGTCACTGTCTGTGTGTGCCTGGGGAATTGAGCATTCTAAGAAGTGGTGTTTTGATTCAGTGAACAAATAAAAAAGCACTCAGTTATGGGTTCATCCCAGACCAAATATTTTGGAGTTCAAATGCCTTTAAAAAAATTGGGATTTGAGATGAAGTTCTTAGTTCAGCCTGAGATAAAAAGCACATGTGAGAGTAGTTTTAGCAAAGGACAAGAGGTTACACTTGCCATGGATGGCACTGCAGTCTCAGGCAAGCAGGAGTTGTGATCCTACCACTGCTTTTTCTTTAGTTGAGGTATATACAGACTGCAAGGATGTGCATTGTGCATTTTCATGCTCAGTTTGAAGTCTAAATTAAACAAACCATGAGAAGCTCTGGGCTGCAGTGAGACGCCCCCAGGCAGCAGAGCAGCCGGCAGCATTAGTCACGCCCCAGGCAAAAGTGACGCGCAGTGACAGCATCACTGCACAACGCCTGGCAGGTTAGATCACTGCTGCTGAAACCACGGGCAGCTTGGTGCTGTCCACTCTTGCACAACTCCTGGATGCCGTTGTGCTCTGCCAGGAACTGGAACACCAGGTTTCAATTCTTTTTTTGTCCAAAACAACGCAGCAGGAGCAGGTGAACCCTTGCCCTGGATGAGCAGCCTGGGAAAGGCATCTCTCCTCACCTGCTCTGGCCAGGCAGGGACCATGAGGGAGGAAGAGTCCAGGAGCTCACCAGGGAGAAGGAGCTGCCTTTGCAGTGGCTATTGTGTAAATCTTGTTGGGCCCCTTTGGTTTGCTTTTTTTCAGCTATCTCATATAAAATGCATAAAAGCACTGGCAGCAGGGACGAGACCCGTGGTTTGGGCCAAGCTGCAAACTTCAGAGATCAGCAGTTGTGGTAAACAAGCAAAACAGAAACCAGTGTTCAGTGTTCAGAAGGGAGCCTGGTACTTGATGGGTGCAGTTTGTTGTACCACAGCATCTGGAGGTGTTAACTTCCAGTCCTGCAAATGGTTCCACACATGTTCAACCATAACTGCTCTGCCAAAGTCTCAGATCTGTGAAACAATTCAAGTGCTTTCAGTAGTTTTGTGATTAGGTCTGCATGTTTAATCCCGGTCTTCACTTCTTCCCTTCAGTAGGACGTTTCTGTTCCTTCCCAGTTCATGACTGTGACATTGTAAATCATCAGTCTGCTTTTAAATGCTTTAGGGACAGTCCTGGCATCCTCACTTTCACTGCTTTCTTTAACTTGGAAATGGCAATTGACTGCCATTCTTGTCTGTTTTTCCTTTCTGAGAGTCATTTTGTTGTCTTTGGGGCTTTTTGTTCTGTTTCTCTTTGTTTGGTGGGGGATTTATGTATTTTTAATTTCAAGTAGCATGTGCTCTAGACTTCTTTTTGTTTATTATCTTCTTTGTAGCGAGTATCTTTCTTTACCTTTTATTCTTTTTTCTTTTTAAAATCTATTTTCAATCAAATTGGTTTAAAATACAAGTGGAAAACTAACTTCCTGGAATTGCAAAATTTCGTCCCAGGTGTGGTCTCTTCTTCTGAGTGACACATTATCAAAGGCATTGGTCAAAGCCACTGTGTTTCTTGCTTCAAGGAAAGAAAAAAGGTGCCACGTGTCTCCCATGTTGTGACACTTGGTAAACACTGTCCCTTTGAGGACTTGTTGCACCAAACACCGGAAAAGAATGTTGCTATGACAAAAAAAGCAAACAGTTATTTTGTGAATTGCTTAACTCAGAGACAAAGAGGGGGTTCAGTGTGCATGTGAGAGCAGAATGGCACTTTTCTAATGACTTCTGCACTTTGCTCCTGCAACTTCAGTTTTATGAGCACCATTGAGTCATGGCCAGTACGCAGGATGACAGATCCTTTTGCATAGGCAACACACTCTTAAGAACGAGATTGCTCAGCTTAGAGCTCACTGTGTGTTTCATTAGAGAGTGATCAGTCACACCTAAGAAAAATATATCAATTTCCTTTTCTTCTGAGAGGAAACATAGCAACAAGACAAAGTGTCTTTACAGTAGGCAGAAATTTCAATTGCAATAATATAAGTTGGATGGAGATACGAGGAAAAGATTGTTCTGCATTTGGCAACTTCAAGCGCTTTCACAATTCTCAGCTGTGTGGTGGGCCACACATTCCTTAGGCTGCCCTAGAGTGACATTTCCTGCATGTGCTGTCAGCTGAAACCCATGGGGCTAGGTTTGTCTGAGGATGGAGGGAACATTGAATAAAAAAAGGAAACAAATACACAGAAAATAAAAGGGGGTTCCC
Source organism: Cisticola juncidis (assembly GCA_013400215.1). Taxonomy (NCBI): domain Eukaryota; kingdom Metazoa; phylum Chordata; class Aves; order Passeriformes; family Cisticolidae; genus Cisticola; species Cisticola juncidis. Next base: position 1,757,552 of record VXBR01006348.1, on the reverse strand, counting down.
TGTTATGAATGGCATTTCTCTTTGGAAGGAACAGGAGATGTTCCTGAAAACAGAAATTTATTTTCCTGTCCAGAAAGCCAGCATTTGGGTGACAACACAGTGTGTTAAGGCAGAAGAAATGAGGGCTCTTCTGAAAACTAAGCATTGAAGTTAATTGTATGAGAAATGAGGGGAAAACATTTAGGTTATGAGAAAAGCTCATCATCCTGTGTAATGTGGAGACATCGTGTGAAAAATGGCGCTCTGAGGAAGTGATGGTGAATAATCATGGCAGGGGGAACTGGTGGGATGCAGAGTCTACACAGGAGAGCAGTACAGAGATGAAATTTAAATAGCAGTGATCTTGAAAATGAAGCAAAAAGGTATGTGGAACCACACCAGGCTCCTCCATGGGACTGTCATGTGAGTAACTTCCTTCTATGTGGTAGGAAAAGGGATTTTATGGTAGTCCAAGGCTTGGGTTTATTTTGCATTTAACATTCAGAGTTTTGTGGTTTAGACTCTACATGCAAATAGATGTGGATATGCATATTTTGAAAAGACAAAATATGTTCTCAGACAGAAAGATTTGTGAAATCGTGCCCTGCTGCTTGTCATAGTAAACATGGGTCAACATTTGCCAAACAAAATTCTCCACACATTCTGTACCTGCTGTTATCCCAGCTACATTGCAAGAGACTGATAGCTTAGTCTTTCACTTCAAGGCTGGTTTGCCTTGGAAAAGAAACTTTCCGCCCCCCCTTTTTTTTTTCTTGTTTAAAATGGGATATGTCTCAGTTTGCACAAAAAGAAGCAGCAAACTAGTTCTGTTTTAAAGCATCTGCTGCCTCTCTCACCTGTTTTACAGCAGTACCCTATTTTCATTCTGTTTCCATTAGGAGGGGTTTTTTTGTTTTGTTTTGTTTTTTTTCAAGTTGATGTGAATTTTTTGTTCTCTGTGCTGGGATCTGATCACAGAATGCAGATGTAATAAGCACTGTATTTGTGTTCCTTGATCTCAGAATAGGTTTCTGCCTTCTCCCTGAAGGCTTTCTTCAATTTATATTTCTACAGCATTCCTCACCAAGAACACTGCACTGTCTGCCTTCATATTTTCTTCCAGGATTTTAACAAACCTTCAGGACACAGGTAGCATTGAAAGTAGGAATTGCCAGAAGCTTTTGCTAGGGCCCCAAAGGAGACGGTAAGCATGAAGTTTACCTCATCATCTTGGTACTGCTTTCTGGGACTCTCCCTCTTTCCTGCCCACTTCCCTTCCCTCTCCTCCAGGTTTTGGCAGTTTGGGGCTCAAGTGAGATAGATGTCTTCAAGGTACAAGGAGGTACCAGACTCGACACAGAACTGAGGCTTCACCCCAGACTGAGTGTACAGAACAATTTGCTTTAAAAACCCTAATGTGTTGGTTGTACAATGTGAAAAAAACCTTCTTTTTCAACAAGAAGCTAAATGGATCTGGCTAAAGCGGTGTCTGTTCTGTGCTTTGTTCCTTGCAGCCCTGACGCCAATGGAAACCATTATACAAGAAACGATTGACTACACCCGGCAGCGGAAGGTGTTTGGGCAGCCTGTGCTGCACAACCAAGCCGTGCACTTCCGCCTGGCCGAGCTGGCGACCGACGTGGAGCTCCTGCGCTCGCTGCTGCACCGCGCCGTGGGTGAGCTCCCGCAGCTGCCCCCCACATCTGCTCCTCATCCTGCAAACAACCTTGTCAGGCCAAAGGAGCACAGGGAGGTGATTTCCAGAGTGACTGCTTTTTTATCTCTCTCTTTTTATTTTTTTTTTTTTAATTAGCTCTCTATGTAGAAGGCAACGATGTGACAAAATTTGCGTCCATGGCTAAGCTAAAGGCAGGCCGTCTGACCCGTGAAGTGACTGATAGCTGTCTCCAGTTCTGGGGAGGCATGGGATTCACCAGTGAAGTTCTTGTGAGCAGGTTTTATAGGTAAGGGAGTGATGCAAATACAAAGTGGCTTTAACTGAAATTTAGCCTCTTAAAAGTCTTATTAAACAATCACCTCCTTGCAAAGAGCACCAGCTCCTCACCAGTGTGAATGGTCTTGTTCTGCCTCATAGCATGTCACTGAAGTGGGTTGTGGATGCAAGGGCACCGAGTGCAATTAACTTTGGGTGTTGGAACTTACTATTCTTTTGCCAAGTCTTGTCTTCGCATTACAGTTGTGAAGTTTGAACTACCCACACGTTAGCTTAAATGTCAAATGAAAGAGGAAAACTCAGTATTTTCCCTGATGGTCTTCTGGTATCTGCCAGAGTAGGAAAAAGGGGGGGAAATTGAGAGCTACCAACCAGTGGCTTTCTTTTCTCTTTGCTTTTTGTTTGCTTGTAATCTTGTGTCGGAGTCTAGGATATCTCTCTGGCTGCTTTGGAGGGTTTGGAGACTGTACAGGGGGGTCTGGGACTTGTACAGGGGGGTCAGCCAGACTCACACACAGCCCAGGAGGACACTGATTCTGACTCTTGTCTATGGGAGTGAATACTCACATGTAAGAGGAATCACAAATCTTAAGAATTTAAAAATAAATAGTAGTTAGTTTGTTATAGAATATAAATATAGAAATTAGGATTCTTAGTATGTGGGGCTGAAGGGACAAGATGGAGGAATTGGGGAGTGGCGCCTGGCCTCCTTGTTCTTGCTCTTGTCCCCCATCTTTTCCTGACTTGGACTTTAGAGATTGGTTTAGGGTAGAATCGACATGTTAGTGTAGGCAGTAGGTATTGACAGAATTTTGTAAATAAAAAATACATCTTGGACAGTGGTTGGGTCGGAGATATCGTACTTAAGGTTCAGGGATCTCTGATCCCTCCCCAGTCCAGCCGTGTGCCCTGCTCTGCTGGGGACACCTTGCAAAGCTGAACAAGAACCAATAGATAATATAGAATAAACAACTCTGATAAGACAAACTGCTAGACACAACTTGTCGTCTCTGCCTTCAGTGTGAAACACCTAGGGCAAAAGAGAAGACTGAAAACCTTATTACCTTGGGGAATAGCAACCCCAAAGAAATCCCCAGGGAACAGCAACCCAAGAAGAAGACCCCACTGCCTCGGGGAACAGCCGTCCCGAGAGAACCACGACCCCGAGAATCTTGATTACAAGAACAGAATTTAACCAAAAGCTTTCTTCTTAAATTAATGATAATCAGCTTGATCTTTTTCCCCAGATATGTGTAAAACGAGTTCCCCACCTGACTTCTGCAGTGGTCTGTTCTGAAAGCAGTCTCCACCTGCTTAGTCACACCAGATACCCTGTGAGACATCCAAGAGATGTAATTACTTCCAGAAAGTCATTAGATCATTAAAATAGTACAGAGGCCTTCTAGCAAATTAATTGAAGTCCCTTCAAATTTTAGTCTCTATCTATTTAAAACTAAATTCTCCTTAAGGAAACAGTTTTTTGGTATCTGGCCTTAATGCCTTATATTTTGTAGAAGGACCAAAATTGACCTTGGATTCTCTGGAAGTAAGAGCTTTCTGGTCAGCCCTTCCATAGACAATACCTAATCCAAAGGTAGCCATATCAGTGCTTCAGTTAGTTGAAAAGTTTTGGTAAATGTGTCTGTGTAAAGTGAGAGCAGAACACTTGAGAAAATCTGCAAAAGCTTGTTTCTTGTTAGGTAGGTTGAGCTACTTTTTCTATTTTAATAGCATTTTATGAACAAGAATGCTATTGCATTAAGTCAAGAGGTCCTCAATATTTTTGACAAATGGACTCCTGAAATTTTCTTACAAAGGTACAGACTGCTTTATGATGGTGGTTTTAAGCCAGCTGTCAATATGATGGTTCTCCTCAGTTATTTTTTTCACAGCCTTATTTTAACAGCTAATGGTCACAGGTGATGGAGATGTTAAGAGTTACTGCAGTAGGCACCCTGAATAAAATGAACACCTGTCTTGCAGCACTTAGTGTAAATGTTGTAGTCTATACAGATTAATGTGTACATGCTTTTACATAGCTTTAAGATTTCTTAGCCCAGTATAGTAGTGCTAACTGTGAGCAGAGCTTTTCTGTGTGGATTCCAGAATGGTTTCCAAGTCACATTTTTCCTTAGAAGAAGTCCAGAGTGTTTCCTGTTGGCGTACACAGTCAGCTGGCTAAAGAAATATATCTTTCTATCTCTAAAAGAAACACTGTTATAAATGAGGCTAAAGACAGCGTGATATTTATACTCTGAAATTTTCTATGAATCAGTAAAATTCCATCATTGAGTAACCAAAGGTCCAGGAAGGGACAAGGAGAGTTTTACCTAAATAAACAATTACACGTTCAAGTCAGAATCTTGTTAATCTGTAACAACAAGCAAAGCAGCAACTTCCCTAAAGCCGTTCTTTTTAGTACAGCAGTCTGAGTAACCATTCACGTCACTGTGATGTTTGTCCAGTAGCAGCAGTATAATTGCACAGCAGGACATCTAGTCCTACTGTACAAACATTTTTGTAGTATAATCTTTATGAAGTTCCCAAAGAAATGCTGGTTAGTCTTCAACACATCAGGCTGTTACTCACTCCTCAAAGAACACACAGCACGACGCATGATTAGTGCGTGAAGTCGCTGAAATTTAGTTATTAGTCAGTTAGAGATCACAAACAGAAACAGCACGAAACTGTTTGCCAACTTACTTTATTCACATCTGTCATTTAATCAGTAATGTTTTAAACTTTGTAGAACAACTGGCATTTCTGAAGTGCCTATTCTCTAGAAGGCATGAAGAGCTGCTTCGCCATGCACGTGTCTATACTGGGTTAATTTTATACGTGTAAATGTCTCTGTTGAGACAGTCCAATTGAGAGTCCAATAAGGAGAATAGGTTAAAAAAAATTTAAAAAAAATCTTAGAGCCCAAATATCAAAAGGTTTCATAGAAAAATGCAAGCCAATATAAAACCCATAAAATCCATAAAGAATGGACTTTCCAAGTGTACCCTAATTGCAGCATTCTGGAGAAGGAAAACACTAGCCTGGAGTCATCCTTCTTTCTTTTTCTGTCTCCTGTCTAAAAGGCCTTAAAGACATCATGACTTGGCAAAAATCAATTATTGAACAAACTTGTCATCTGTATGAAAACCCCAGGTTTATGAGAGATCCGAGGAAAGAAACCTATCAAATTTATTGCAATTTTTCAGATTTCATGAGTTTTAAAAAATTTCAGGTAGTGATCCATATATTTTATAGCAATTATGTGAACTTCAATTGTTATAGGAATAACTTATATGGTCTTAAAAGAGATGTGTTTTGTTTTGTTTTGTTTTGTTTTTTAAATTAAGATTGTTACTAACTCCTAAACACCCATCTCTAACCGCTTCCAGTTCTTACAAGTTTTACTCTTGTGGGCTATGATGGGGAGAATGCTATAATTTCTTTACTTGCTGCATTGTGAAAGACTTGAAAAAGCAGTAGTGAAAAATACTGGCTGCTCATGTGAAATAGAAATGTAAGTAGCATTGCAAATGCATAGCTGCAGAAGAAACACATTTTCGTTTTTCTCCTCAACTGTTGCGTAGTTGTTGCACAGTTATTGCAATATGAAGGTGTATTTTTAATTAAGGGTAGTTGAAAAAACAAACTTTGTATAAGTGGATTCTTTTTGTAAGTAATGTATTTCTGTCTAGATTCTTTTTCTCCACATATTTAAAAAGTTCAAACACTTCATTCAGTTTCATTTTTTGTCGTTGTTTATAGTCTTTCATTCTTTACAAAACATGTCTAAACTTGAGTGAGTCCAGACAATTGGGAGGGTTTAATCAGTTTTTTTTCATTATAGCATTTATAGTTGTACCAAACAAAATGAAACCTATCCAGTTCTGCTGACAAAAACAATTTGCTTTGAAGACTGTAGCTAACTGCTGAGACAAGACTTAATAGCAATTCCTGTCATTTGTAAAACAAAATCAGCTGTTTCCACCTCTTTCTGCAGAGGCTTTGAGACAGATGCCACTTTGACTTTTATGAGCACCTTGAGAAGGAACTTAGGAGATGAAGCACATGACATCTACCTTTAAGACTCCAAATCAAAGCAGTGATGATTTTAAAGCAGAGCTATGCTCTGCTCTCTGCTATATGCTCAGAGCAGGCCCAGGTGGTGCCCTTTTCCTCATCCTGGCCTCAGAATGTCCCTGAGGGGGAAGGGATGGGGTCATGGGAACTGGCAGGTGTGGCTGTGGGCTGTGCCAGCCTGGTCAGCCTGCTGCATTGCGTGGCACCAGCTCAGACTCTCTCTAGAACGAAGCCTCCTTCAGATTCTGCCTAATTTGGACAGCCTACAGGTAATCTAGCTGAGTCTGAAGATGGAAGAAGTCATAAAATACTAGGCTTGAGGGCTCATTGGTACATTTTTTGGAGAAAATTCTTGCCAGTAATAAAACCTTAAAACAGTTAAAACCTAAAAATCGTTGGTTATGAGAAGAAAAGTGTGAAGGTTTTGTAATCAAGTGAAGTTTGTGCTGAAAAGAAGCAGTGCATAAATGGCCTGGGAAGCAGTGCTATTGAGCCATGCAAACCTTGGTAAGGATTTACCAATGGCCTTCTTTTTATGGAAGTGGAGAGCAGCATCCCTGAGGGACTGCTGCCATAAAGCCAGGCTGTTAGGGGAAACATGGGCTTATGTCACCAAAACTTTTTCTTCTCCCTGTCTGACTGGCACAGATCACTGCCAGAAAAGGGAAAGAAAATTTCTTTAGTTTATCTTGGCAGGAGTTTGAAGATTTGTGCAAAACACCTGCATCATAGATGATGCAGCAGGCTCCTCTCAGATTGTTTGGGAACAGAAGGGGCTTCAACCCAATTCCATATGGTTTTCCAGAGGAAAATGCAGTGTAGAGCAGCTGCCAGAGCAGGCTCAGGTCTCAGATGTCAGTAGTAAGTGGTACTAGATGGCAGAGCTGCAAACACGATCAGATTTTACCAGCTTGAAGCCACAGACAGATTTAGTGTGCCATGAGGTGCATATAGCACATTACAAGATCTAAAATTTTGCTTGTGCTGTGAATGGGTACCTGTCCCTGCTTTATTCATAAGGAAATCACACACAAGGGAGAGCTCACACTGGGATAAGGACCAGCCCAGCCCCGACTTTCAGGAAAACTGGGACCAAAAGCTTTAGGGGCTGGGTAACAGACATGGCTTAGCTTGTGCAAAACAAGGTCCCACTGTCACTCAGGGTGCAGAGGGGTCAACACCAGACAACAGAGGAATGTTAAACTGCACACTGTTTTGGATGACACTATTCAGAAATACATTTTCAGGCTGTAAATTAGAGGGTTCCTAAACATTAGAACAACTTTATTATCTCATAACCTTCAAATTAGGGTAGTCCAAGATTAAAGGGAGCTTGATTTTTCTCCTTCAAGCAGTGCTTGACATAATTCTAAAGGCTGTATGACATGGCTTCTATGAAGATGGGAAATATGATTTTATGAAGTCGATGGCTTTTTTTTTACCCTGTTGCTACCTAACTATAAGTTATTCTTAACCTGGATTGAGTTGGGTGGAGTTTTCACCCTCCCTCCTAAGTGCAGTTTTTAAATTTGACATTGAAGAATTTTTTGCTTTTATTCATTAAAATTTGGATCAATATTTACCATTTATATCTCTTGATTTGGTCGAGTGAAATCTTATAACCTCCAGTGAATATTTCAGACACGCAGGATTTCCTGAATGGAAGATTAACTCGCACTCTCTAAAGAAAACAGGATTCAACAACATTCAAGAAGTAGCTAGAGGTTTGGTCCCTCAAAATGACATCTTTACGAACTGCCTGGTGAGCTGCAGGCTGGTTCCTCGTGGTCCTTGGTCAGGGGGAAGCCACCAAAGGTTGGTGCTCACCTCAGCAGGGCTGCAGGTAGTTCAGGATGTGCTGCTTTGTCATGTGGCAACAAAAAGGTGATGCAGAAATCAAAAGCAAAATGTTACTGTGTCAGATCAAAAGCCTTTACAGCAGGCTTACAAAGTCTCTTAGAAAGGCAATTAAATTCCAGTATTTATATCTATTGAAATATTTTTGTGCTGTATTAATGATGCATTCTAAAAATAAACTATCAAACCATAAGTATACATTGAATAAATGATATACAAGCTGACTTTACTATGTCCTCTTCCCCAGCTTCCTTATAGAGTTTCTGGCAGCATAGTCAATCCCATGGTTTTGTTTTCTTATAATGAAGGAAGCTTCTGTCCCACAAGAGGGCTGCTGGATTAAAATCTTTTGTCTTTTGTCATCTTAATCTGCTTAAATTAGGGGAAAACCTGTCCTGTCTCCCGAGGAAAGATCAGCATTAGTCACCTGGCTGTAGATTCTCTAAGAAATATTCCTTATCTCACTCGTAGAGACAAAAATATAATTATCACCGAATTCGTAAAAATACACACAAGCACAAAACATACAAAAGGTGTTCTGGCTTTTTGAGATGTCTTTATATGTGAGACCTTGACTTGTCTGTCACACACACCACCAAAGCCAGATTTTACCACTGCCTGTTTATAACTTTATATAAACAATCCCCATGTGTCCAAGATTCCTGCTGCAGAGAGGGGATTTCTATTGACATCACAGAGGAGTTCTGAGGATTAGTTGTTTGCTGTTGCTACAATGAAGATGCCAAATGCCGAGTGCTGGCCGGGGCTTTCTGCAGCTTGGCAAAGCAAAGACAAAGCTTGACACCACTAAGAACTAGCAACCTACCACTGTTCCAGGTCTGCTGCCTTCAGCAAGACCCATAGGAAGGTGGGGAAACGTCAGGTTACTAGACTTAGTTTGGAATCGTTCTGGTAGTTTTATTGGTGGTGGGTTTTTTTCTCCAAATGAGGTAAAATATTTGTGAGTAAAATTGCTCGAGGCTGCAGTAGTTAGCACTCTGACTAGCACAGGGAACTTAGGCCTGTAAGGGATTGACTTAGTGATAGTAATGGCAGGATTTAAGTAAGTGGGATCAGAAATATCAAATCAAGAGTAATCAATCTTGAAGTAACCATTAACTTTTAAAGCACAGAAGCTCTATAGATGATATAAAGCTATACTTGAATACTATACAACACTACTTGTAATATTACACTACCTAAAATTAAGGTAGTATATAATACTAATAAGGCTTCTACTACATCTTACAGAGCCATTAGGAAAACCTGGATTGGTTAAAAATCATGAATGAAAATTGTACCCTTTCTGTGCAATTCTCCAGTATCTCGTGTGCTGGTTGACTCTTTTACCACAGTTAAGCAGATTTGGGTGTTGCTACACTTTTTGCTGCTGGCCCTGGAAAAGCTCCCTCCCCTCCTGCAGTTCAGCTGCAGGCTTAGGCACCTGCAGGTTTGGGACAGGAGCTGCAGGGGCGTTGTGGGAAGCATCACAGACCACCTGCCCAGGAGCCAGTGGATGAGGTGTTCTGCAGGCACGTGGTGTTCGAATGGACTGTGTAATTCTGTGTAATTCTGGGCAAGCTGTCCAGCAGAGCACCGTCAGAACAGCATGCAAATGTTTAAATCCACCCTTTGTATTTCTGCAGGGACTTGAGATTGATGTCAATAGGAGGTGGCACAGACGAAACCATGCTTTCCATCATATGCAAATACATGGATATACTTCCAAGAAAGTGACGCATCTCCACTCTCCCTTGAAAAAAGAGAAAGCAAGAGCATGGCTTGTGCTGCACACTGAAGGTGACAAGCAGCCACTACGCTTCGAGCAGAAAACAGATCAGTAATTTTGCCATCAAAATGCACATCAAGGTCTTTCACCATTACCACTGTTTTCCAGTGTCAAACTTTTGTTGATATGAAGCACTCTGAAAGCTTGCAGCCTTCCTGCATTCCATTTTTTCAGTGGGTTACTTACGTTTTCCAATGATGCATGCTAAGCATACAGAAAAGTGTATGTGCTCTTTAAGCAAGCTTTAGCTACATACTGGAGCATCTAAGCTGACAATAACAAAACAGAAATTCCATGTGAATGCAAGCTATGTAATCTCATTTCAGTATAGCTTTGCTTTCAAGATGAACAATTGTCACAAATGATTCCCTGCCCTAATCAAGCCCCAGAACAGTGCCTGTGCTCTCTGTTACAGGTACCTTTCCTACCTTTCACTTTTAGCAAGCAATCATCAAAATGAGCTCTGTCATCTTTGCCAAATCCGTATCAATTTGTACTCCACTCTGTCCTGAAATTTTGGTGATGGGAGTAGTGTTAAATTTTTGTTTGCAGAATTCTACAAACAACACTTGAAGTGTATCCTGAGCTTGTGGAGGCCTGAACTTCTGCAGCAGTGCACCATGTTTTGTGCATGATTATTAAGAAAAATATTAAAAATAAAAACATTAAAATAAAAATTGTGCATAATTGCTTCAAGTCTTCCTAAAACAGCCACTTAAGCTAGAAGAGGCAGTCAGTATTATTGATTAAAAAAATCAGATTTGTCCCTTAAATACAGCACCATTTCCAAAAAAATATACTGGTCTTCTACAGTAGGAAAAAAATGTATATAAACAACACTAGCTAGGATAATACTAGAGGACACTTTATTTGTGAGTTCATAATTGGTTATTAATGGTAACACATAATACAGTATTTCTAGAAAAGTTTTTCAAAAATTGTAGATACAATTTCGGTGTCTAGGAAACTTAATTTTTTTGAATGTTAAACTCAGCAATGTAATAGCCTCAGTGATTAGAAACTACTTGGTGAACCAAAGCTAAGTCTTCAAAATAAAATACTTTAATGTGACTGCACCTCCAACAAATGCATCGTATTATACTTTATATAAAATTCAAAGTATCTGCCATTGTATTTCAAACATCGTGCATTGTAGATTTAGGGACTATCACTAACTGAGAAGTAAACATATTAATGGTAAAAATTCAGGTGATTCAATGGAATCATTTCACTTTAAAATACTTTAAATATAAAGAAAACAATTTGTACTGTGTCCATATTGAATGGTCCCAATGATGAAAGGCATTTGCTTAAATGAGTAGATGTGTAAATGTGATCTGTCACATTTAAATTAAAAAATAAAAATCCAGTTTTAAGTTATTTCTTGCCAAAACACACAGTTTAAGCTTCTTAAACATTATCAGATCTAGCCACAAAATCAATTTTGAGGGGGACCACTATTACATTTGCTAGCTTCAGGCCAGCCTTTTAAAAATCCAAATAAGATCTATTTAGAAAGATCCACATATTCTTTGTGCTTTTACAAACAGAAATTACTATATGCCTGAAACTGGAGCTCTAATTTAGAGCATGGCCCAGAATGAAAAGCAGAATGAAAAAGAAATCCTTGAAATTCTGCAATTACTTCATTTTCAAATAACCGTTGTTCTTTGAATTTTTTCAATCAATTCTAAAAGCTATTTTCCCCTACAAAAACCATCCCGTTACACTAGCAGTTTCTGCATATTTACAAATAATCCCCCCAAAACAGGGGATGATGGAAAAACTCTGATACATTAAGAAAACTATAAATAACTTCGCATTAATTGTTAATGCAATTTACAACAATTTCACTGTGTTTTATCCACAAAATGTGCCACTTTAAATCACTGTCTTCATTAACTAATACAGTTGAAATTAATCAATGTAAACTAGAGGTAACATGCATCACCTCAGTTTAATAATCCAGTATATTACAAAAAAAACAAATAATGAAAAGAGCATCATGTAGCATAATAGTTTTGTCTGGCTTCCTCTGGAGAGTGTTCTCAGTCTGCCCATAGTTGCACCTAAAAGTCCACCCGTAGAGTCAAAATCATTCTCCTACATTAAAAAAAAAAAAACAAGCAAAGAAAAGAACAAAAAAACTTGTTAGTCTGAGAAAAGAAATACCCCTACAGCTCACTAAATATAGTTTTCCCTGTTCTTACAAAGTTTCCAAAATTAAATTATTTTAGAGACAAAAATTAACCAGGAAAAACTTTCACCCATTTATCCAGTGTTATTTTAACCCCAAGCCAAAGCAAAGTGTAAGCAAAAAAGGCATTTCTGACTCCCTTATTTCTTGTTTCCTTCTTCTATTCTTGAATACAATTAAATATAGAAGTGCCTTTTTAATTATACTAGGCATTTGCTAATTGAAAACCTATACTCATATCTGAAGCATAAAGATCTTGGTTATGCCCTAAGAGTATTGTATCTGCACATCTTATCTTTTTGAACAGAAATACTGATACTGCTGACAAATCAGTCACGTTACAGTCAACAATAAGCTTGCAACATTTTAATACCCCTGTTCACACTAAAAGGATGCTTGACATTATTGACTTCTAATCCTGACCCATTTTTAAAGAAAGGTAGTTATTCAGTACTTACCATTTCTGATAGCATTTTATTCTGATTTTTAACTTCTGTTCCAATTTCAATGGAAAGCTATAAGAAACCCCAAAATTATGAAAGATGAGTAAGCAGTTAATACATAGACTAGAGAACCCAGTCAAAAATATATGACATGACTAGCATTTCCCTAGTGAAAGCAATACCTGATATTTTCAAAAAACAACATGCACAGGATTTTATCAATAACCCTTACGGAAATAAAGATTTTTTAGCTGACTGGATGAGTCTGAAGAGTCACAGAAAGTACTCAACCCTCCTCTTCCCCTTTTCCAGCTAATGTCTTATTTGAATTATTGCATGGACTTTTAAAGACTTGAGATCTAGTCAAGTCTGAAGTAGCCATTACCCATTTCCTGGAACAACTGATAAAACTGCTGGCACACAGCAGAGAGAACCCTAAGCATTGGTTTGACTCGAAGCATTGCTGGAGTTGACACTTGTAACCTGCAAACAACACCTCTTTCGCCAAGCTGCTGCTGTGCTATGAACAGGACTTTGTTCAGTGGGCTTGTGTAGCCCTTCCCTGCCTTGTGTCACAGAGCAGAAGGGCGCTGCAGGACAAGGTGGAAAGCTGCACAGGCCGGGGAGAGCCAGTCCTGAGACAGTGACCATTCCAATATGCTGGGCAGAAGCCGAAAGCTTTCTCCTCAAGCCAGAAAATGAAGTCAGGTTAGGGCTGGAATCAGGGAGCTTGAGACCAGGCAGAGCTGGAGCTGCAGCATCACAAGGGTGATCCCAGAAGAGCCTTGGGTCAAAGCAGCTCTGGAGTTAAACAGGGGAGAACTGGCACTGAGACTGACTCTTAGCAACTATTCCTCTGTTATCAACAACCTGCTCAGCTCCTGGGATGGAGGGAAATACACTCCAGGCCCCCATGCCTTGGATTAGCCAAAACCCATTTGTTTTGATATGTCAAAACTTGAATCTCATTATCTCGTACTGATGCATTTCAATCAAGAGTGAAACTGATTTTACATGAGGCTTCTTGCAAGATTATGTGAAGGCTATTCCACATGCTGAGATTATCCCACTGCACTAAAAGATGCAACTCCAGAAAGAGCTCCTTGGGGCACCATGAACTGTTCTGTTGACATACACAGATTTTGAAACGTAACATACCACAGCAGGAGACAAGAAATGAAATTTGGTAACAAAGGTCAAAGGTTGGGGTTTTTTTTAACCCCTTAACTTGCTCCAAAATCTTATTCTAAACCTGTTTAATTTCTCTTTGAGTCTAAACCAATCTTAAGCAACAGTATTAGCAGTAAGACTTCAAGTGTATTCAGGCCTAAAAATTTCACTGGAATGTGCTTTTTAAAACTTTAAGCTTTTAAGAACAAGAAATCCACACAACTTTAATTTCAGAGCTATCTTTCAGTTAGACTTGTTTGAAAGAAGTCCTCAATCTCTGAAAGGAATCAGAATCATCAGAACACCAAACTTTTCCTTCAGGAGATATTAGCATGCTATTTCTAAGAGCTGTTTTCACATTACATATTTTTTGACTGCAACCCGCATTCCCTGTTCCCCTGCACACTGAGGGTTAAGAAGTAGAGAAAACTGGAGTGAAGTTGAGCCTAGGAAAAAGGGAAAGGTAGTAACAAGGCATTTTAAGTCTTTTATTTCTCATTACCCTACTGATCTGTCAATAAATTCATTTCCCCAGGTCAAATCTGTTTTGCTTATGATTGGTGAGTGATCTCTCCCTGCCCTTATCTTGATGCATGAACCTTTTATTGTACTTTTTCCTCCCCTGTCCACCCAGGAGTGAGCGAGCACTTTGGTGGTAACCTGACATCCATCGAGGTTGACACATCCCAGTTTTAAGTGTCTGTCTTACCCTAATTCTGCTGCTCCCCTGATTCCGTAACTGAATGCAGTGAGTGTGGCGGTACCACTGTAGATAAATACGCACCGATTTGATGGCGCTGACTTTTGTGCGCAGGCTCTCTGTTAACCTGTCATTCTCCTCCTCATACACACTGTAGCCACTGTTGGTGTAGCCATAGCCCCCTGCAGCTGCTGCATCACCTGCAAACACAACAGGCAGCAGTCAGACAGACAACACCACTGGAGCAAGTGTTCTGCATCTTCCTGGAACAGGGACTCAGCCTTTTTTTAAATGCACAAGTTACCCTTCAATATGCAAATAAAAGAAAAATAACTGAGGAATGGCTGTAATTATTTTTTCCTTGATAGTGTTTTCAGATGAGTTCTATGGAAATCAATCCATGCACTTCAGGGAGATGTGAACAAAACATTGAGGCCATTACATGTAGTAAATCAAACTAAAAATAGGAAAGTTGAGATCGTTCTCTGTGAAAGAAAAATATCACTTGATCACACATTTAAAGGGAAACTATGCTATGATCACTAGAGTTTCTTGATAAGCAAGACCTTGGAGCAGAAGCCAGGCCTCTGAGCAAAGCACTGCTGTTTCAGTCACCATTGTGCAGTTCTATTCTCACTCCTGCCTTTCTTTTTGGGTGATGGAGCTTCAGGACTGTCATCCAGAGAACTGAGTCAGCCCAGTATGAGGGGCAGAAGGGAGTGAAAGCTGCTCAGCCCCACACATTCACTTCCTCTGACCTCTAATAAAGATCTCCTACAGACAGCAGCTGGACAGCAGCACGGGCACAGGAGAATTGTCATGTCCACTCAAGACAAAAATCAGTCTTAGACCTCCAATCTAAGAATTGAAACCAATGAAGAGACATAAAGACAGAAAGGCAAACAGAAAAGAACTATTACAAGCTTTATGATAAAGATCCCACTAAATTAATTCAACTAATAATCCAGTTATAACATTATTAAATATTTAAATATAAGTTAATATTTTCTTGCCTAGTTAGAATGGCACACTAAAATTGAATGCTTTTTAAATACACTTTAAAGACTTTTGTGTTTGGGTGGATTTTTTGTTTTTGAGGAAAAAAGGAGAGAAGAGACACCAACCACATTCACGTTGACAGCTCTGTCTCAGGAAGCTTCATTGTATGCTTGGCATACATAATATTAATATTTTAAAATAGAGCATTACGATGCTATTTTTATATTTTACATTTACACATTAAGCCATCCTTTAGATCTAAGTAATGAAGATTTTTTCCTTTGTATTTGTAAACTGTTACTCTGTTAACAAGACTGTATCACAGAATCTTCTGAGTTTGAAGGGACCTACAAGGATCATCCAAGTCCAACTCCTGGGGCTGCACAGGACCATCTTCACGAGTCACATCATGTGCCCAGCAGTGTTGTCCAAATGCTTCTGGAACTCTGTCAGGCTGGTGCTGTGACACTTCCCTGGGGAGCCTGTTCCAATGCCCAACCACCCTGTTGGTGAAGAACTTTTGCCTAATATCAAACCTAAACTTCCCCTAACACAATTTCAGGCCACTCCCTTGAGTCCTTTCCCTGATCACCAAAGAGATCAGAGCCTGCCCCTCCTCTTCCCCTCACAAGGAAGTTGCAGATTGCAATGAAATGAATGTTTTTATTTCATCACAGTGAGTCAAAAAGCCCTTTAACCCTGACCTGAATAAAAAGTACCAATGCCTAACACAGAAATGTAACTAAAATGTTATGATTTATAGACTCTGGGTTGTCCTCACTTTGTTGTTGTCTTTTTTCCAAGTGCATCTAACAACAGTGCTTCCTACCAAGTGACAGATGATTTTGATTATAAGTTAATATATCATACAGCTCCATGCCTAAACACCAAAACTGGGTCTCTTAAATGAACTGTGACAATGCAGACATGAACAACTGCCCCAAAGCTCTTCAATGGGCACAGCTGCTTCATTTTATGTCATAGGAAGCACAAGGGAGAAACCTGGCTACAGCCATTCATGGGAAGCACAGAAGCTTCAGCATGGCAGTTCTGTGGGCTGTCCTGCTGCACTGCTCACTGACACGTAACAGGGACGTGACCAAACATAACTGCAGGCTGAGAGAGAGGTACCAGGTGGCTGGTGACAGCTGCAGAGGTGCTGGTCCCAGCTTCTATTTCCAGCTATTAATTAAAAAATAGTTCTGAAGTGACAGCTAAAATGTCAAGGTAAAGCAGAAAGTTTTAATG
Source organism: Cisticola juncidis (assembly GCA_013400215.1). NCBI lineage: Eukaryota > Metazoa > Chordata > Aves > Passeriformes > Cisticolidae > Cisticola > Cisticola juncidis. The sequence continues at coordinate 1,741,139 of VXBR01006348.1, read as the reverse complement.
CAGCTGGTAACAGACATTTCAGTGTTCTGCTTAAACTTCCAGAAGATTTTTTTTAAAAGCTGTTTCAGGATGATCCTTAAAGTGTTGTTTGCCAGAGACAGCCTAAAAGCAGGCATGGTCTTTCTTCAGAACTCCTTGCATAAACATCCATCCCCTCTTCAGAAACAGCACACAGCTGGGAGGCCTCCACTCCAACCAAGAGGGAGCTGTCAGTCTGACAAAGTAAAGGACTGAGGACCTATGCACTATCAAATGCCCACTTTTTAATCATAAATATCCTAACAACTCCCTAATTCACTAGGAAGCATTCCCAAGATTTGTTTTATTTAATGAAAATACAATTACACAATACAAATCTGAAGTGTAGGAGTAAATCTAAGGTAGTGTCAGACACACCTGGTTTAGCCCTAAATACTTCCTAGGAGGAAGCCCCAGAACTCAGTCACACATTTCAGAGGTGTGAAATGTGTGACTAAATCTAAATCTAAACATCTCCTAAGCTTTACAGTGCCGTCACAGCACCCACATGGTTGTAGAACATGACGTGGGAGTTCAAAGTTTCTTTCTAGTCATCAGCATGACTGCTGGCTGAAAAATGAGGCCTAAGCTGCTCAAAACACTCAGCAGGAACTTTGCAAGGGTTTCTCAATTTATACCAGATTATATCTGTAATAAATATATAATAGTTTCTTTATTTTTTACTCCCTAAACATAGCATGGAATCACACAGAAGTACTTAAAAAAACCCCCAAACTAACAATTTCTGCATTTGGAAAGGACTTGACAGAAGAGCAACAAATCTGCCTATCCATGGGAACACAGCTCAAACTAACATTTAGGTGTTAAAACAACTAAACGACAGCCCAATTAAATGGGGCAAGATGATTTACAAGAGCATGCAGTGACAGGATGAGGGGAATAGGCCCAGACTGAAAGATAGTGGGTTTAAATGCAATATTAGAAAAGAATGTTTAACTGCGAGGGTGGTGAGCCACTGGAACAGGCTGCCCAAAGAAGTGGTGGATGCCCCATCCCTGGAAGTGTTGAAGGCCAGGCTGGATGGGTCTGAGCAACCTGGTCTAGACGAAGGAGTCACAGCATGGGACAGTGAACCCAGATGGTCTTTGAAGTCACTTCCACACCAAATCCTGTGATTCTATGATAAAACACAAACCCCAGCGCTGCTCCGTAAATCCCGCCGGGCCAGAAGGAGAGGCAGAGGCAGGGGTGACGGCCTTTCCCCACCAAAGCTGCTGAGCCCTGCCACAACCCGGCACCCACGGCCACAGCCCCTCACGGCTCCCCCGCCCGAGCCCTGACAGGGGCCGAGCCCGGCCCGGCCCCGCCGCCGCGCTTACCCAGCCCCGCGCGCCTCATGGCTCTGCCCTAAGCTGCCGCGGGAGGAGCGGGACGANGAGCCTTCACCCGCCAGCGCCACGACAGCGCTCCGCGCGCGGCCCGCTGGGAGCGCGCCGGGGCCGCGCGGGGGCTGCTGGGGGCTGTAGTCCCGGCCCAGAGCCGTAACAGACTGCCGCACAAATTAAAATTAAGTGCTCAGAGGAGCTTTTCACTCCTTTTTTCCCCTCCACGTTTTATTTAGAAGTAACAGGCATGCCAGTGCAGGATACAGAAACGTAGACTGGGAACTTAAAGATTATATCATTATTTGAAGGATTTAAATTTTGTTTTTGAAGATAATTTCTCCTTCGTTCTTTAACCCTTTGTAATGCTTTAGCACGTATGGGTTTTGTCTGCTTATATAAAAGATATGACTTACTCTACACCAGTGAATTGAATTTATTTGCCAGAATATCAGAAGGATTTCTCAGTAGTCCAATGTAAAGCAAACACAATTGAGTCCCTTCACGGTTTGCTATTTCAGGTGTAGTGTCCACTGGACTAAAGAGGCTGAGCTGCCTTTCCAGCTACAACAGGCTGCCTTGTCTTCAATTGCTCTGGTGCTTCTGTTCTGGTAGGAACGAGGGCCCTCAGTACTGGACCAGCATCTGCTTGCATGGTACAAGGTATTGAGACACTAATTTTGTGAGATTAGCTTTGAGAAAAGCTAAGGTTACAGTTAACAACAGATATTGCTGATTTAGCTGAAATGAATAGATAAGCTTTGCTGAAATCAGTTAAAAGTTAGAGGATGGTTAAAAGAAACTGGATTTAAGATAAGCTACCCCGGATTTAATAACTCATTGCTTGTCAAACAGAGAAACTAATCAATACAACACCAGACCTCCTGTTTCCAGAAACTCACTGAAATAGTCCTGGAAAACAGGAAGCAGGGAGTTCTATCATCCATCAATCACACTGAACAGATTGCAATGCATTGAAAAGGTTGAAAGTTTAGAATGAGGAAGACTTGTTTTACTTCCTCCTTTTGGTGACCACTCCTCACAAAAGGATCACCGACCCATTTCAGAGAACAAACTACACATGCTTAATAGACTTTTTGTCAATTAGCATACGGAGCAGAGAAGAGGAAGTGACAGGGGTATGAATATGCATTAGTATTTTGTGTATTCAACATTTTTGTAAATAAAAAGCTTTGTAATTACCTGTGATCTTTGCAGTGCACATTAGGGAGCTATCCCACGTGCTGCCTGGCGTTGCAATAAACATACACTTTCTAACTTGAACTGTTAGAGAGTCTTTTGTTCGTGACAGTTAAATATTGATATTAGATCGATATTCATATTTTAATAAATCAGTATATAAACACAGACCACAGCTCCTTCTTCAGTGAGCTTGCAGTACACCTAGGGTCTTCACCTAGGCAGGCAGAGTTGTAGAAGGAAGAATAAAATAGCTCTGGTCAATAAGAAAGCCCACGGCATCCTGCTGACCTCCTGTGGCATTGCTGTAAGACACTGCAAGTCTCCTTTTGAGAGTAAACCCACAAATAATTGCAGCATTTATTTTTCTCCATTTTTGGAAGTGCATTTGAGACCTGAGTCTTGTATCTGTCCAACTTCAGGACAGACACTGAGAAGCTGCCAGTTTATTTACTTCTCTGTCACCTCTGGATGCCTATGTCTCAAACAACATTACAAAGTTAAGTTAGTTAATACCAAAAATGACTCTTTATTTAATTTTTGGTAATTTAAGCAGTTTATCTAAAATTTCAAGTACAACATCATTTGCACATCTAAAAGAGAAGAGAAGGCCAAGGAGAAGAAATGAGCTGCAGAGCTGTCCCCCATAGTGCTCCCTGTGAAGCTAATCTCCATGGGATTCTGTGTGGAACACAGCAATTCTTACAGGAATTTGCTAGCTGCCATTATTGATAACCCGAGCCTTGATTTACAGCAGTTCAGGGAATCAGTTGTTTCAAAGAAGGGGAAAGTGCTGTCACCAGACTGAAGCTCAAAGACGTAGCCCTTTGAGGTAAAACCATCTGAATTTTATGGACATTTCTTACCTTGCTGGGGCAAAGAGGTCTCTTAAAGGATTGCATGCTTAGAGCAGCAAAATTTAGATGTTACAAAAATTACAGAAAATTAACAGATTCTGAGAAAACCTACTTCCAGAGTGCTTTAGATTTGAACTAGGGCTCTGTTAGGAGCAATGTTCTCATCATCACAATTTTTGAAGAAGGGCTAGTGTAACAGTCTATACAAGTAGTCAGAGACTAAAAACTGAAGTTTTTAGGATGCAGTAGGAATGCCTTTTCATAACAGCTGACCTGACTCTCTCTCTCTTTGTTAGGTGTAATTTTATTTACATTTTTTTTCATACACCATCCAAGAAAATTATTGCATTTGGTAGCATTGCTCTATGAAAACATTTATCTTTACAGTATTTGCATATTATATAACACCTTTTTCTTTCCCACGACTCATCTTCCATTTTTCAGTAAACATGGATTTATAAATAACTAGGTAAAATGTATATCTCTCAACAAGGATTGTAGTTATAACTCATGTTAAGGGGCTCATTTTTCATTTTTACTTATATCTTCTGTAAAATAAAATCCCAATTAACCATATATAAGGTGCTCACAATTCACAGTGTATAGATATATAATCTCCTTATGATGTGAAATAAAAACTTCAGTCTATATGCAACTTATAAATATCACATTTAATTCTACAATTTCTTACAGCAAAGCATTAAAATGATGATGACATGATTAATGTTTCAAATCCATTTTAGTCATACTGAATTGATGTTTTTTTTGTACACTGAGGAAAGTTCTGTTGATCTCCTGGCATTACAATAAGGAAATCACGATTCCATCTCACAGCAGAGGCTGGACACAGAGGTCAGCTGGGAGTCATTAATATTCGGTATGTTTATGTTATATTTCCATGGAACAGCTTGTGTTCATGTTAATGATTTCACTGAACAAGTCCATGAAATAAATACAATTTTCTGCTGATGTTATTAGCTGTGCTGCTCTTGGCTTTCTGGCCCATTCCCTGGCAGCTCCCTGCATGGAGACCGTGCCCTGAGCTCCTCAGCCCTGCAAACCAGCTGTGCATGGGTAGCTAGCAGGTGTGGCTGCAGCTGTTCCGTAGCATCTGCAGCTCTTCCTGCCAGGAAGCCTAAATGAGTAGTCAGCAAGTGGTTTTCAGTGAGTGTCTCATCAATGTCTTGTTTACCAGTGACAACATGCAGGAAGAAAAAGCACATTAAAAAAATTAAATAAATAAAAAAGCCTGCAATCTAACCTGTCTTATCAATGCTTTTACAATTTTTTAATAGTAGCTTGCTTCAGGTGTTTCATTGTCAGAGACTCTGCTGAGGCAATGTGCATGTCAGTCTCCTTTCCCCAAAATGTTAATGAACAATTTACTGCTTAAAAAAACAAAAATTATGTCTTTTATAAGAGGAACGTTCCACATGTCCTACCAACTGTCCTATCAACTGCTACCATTTTTACTGACTCTTTACTGACTTCTACTGGTTCTCTTTAGTGACTTAAATTAAACTAGATGCATACATTTATATGGCAAACAGCTCATAGGTTTTATTAGTGTGTTACTCCATGACACCACTGCAAAAGCAATAAAAAGGAAAAAAAAACACAGGGAGTCTGATTCAAACATCCTGTAAAATCAGTCTTCTAATACACAGTTGAAAACCCATTACCCTTACTAACATGATATAATAATAACATTATTTTAATCAAATTACTACATAAGTAACAAGAATTTCAGGGTTTTTACATCTTTAAAAACCAGGTTTTTACAGTCTTCATTATTAACTTGCTACTTAAAACAATTATAGCTTGTGAAAACAGCCTGACATCACAGGCATCATTAGCAAGTTGAAAGCAGATATCACTTGATATGTTTTGTATAAAATATTTCGATCAATGTTTTGTTAAGCAGTAAGTTTCAATTATTAAAAACCCCACTTACTAATTAAATCTTGATCCATTGTGCAATTAAATAACAGCTGACATTTCTAAATAAAACTAAAACATTATTGACAGAGAAGCAGCACAAAACGATGGACTCTTTTAATTAGCCTCAGTATCTTCAAAAACGAGTAACATCAGCATCTTTCATCAGTATCCTTATCAATTAATATTTTGGTTTGTTCCAAGACTGTTTGGCAAATGAGAACTCTCAAAATGCTCCTGTTCCAACAAATCCAGTCAAATCATTTAGGACTTTGCTCCTGTATTGTAAAATGACAAAACTGATAGTGGGCTAAGTATGTCATCATCCTTGTTCTTCCTGGTTGTATCCTCCAAATAATGTCATCAAGAAAACCAAATACTGTGTAAAACCACACCTTCTGTAAGAGCTTAAATGGCTGAAGGAGCCTGCTGTGCATTGCCACCCAGATTGTCAAGCAAAGAATTAACCATGAAAGTCACCAGAGGAACAGTATGTGCAGTCATCATTCAAATTCTTTAATGATGAGGCCGTATGTAAAACACTCCGAGTACCAACAAACCTGTTGGTGTCACCCATCATGATGATTCAATACTTTATAAATGCTGCCAAAGAGAACTGTGGCTGTTTCTGGTCTTAAAGCACTTCCATCATAGCTGGCACCTTCCTTCTGGAATAAGGACTCATTTCATCTCATTTTGTATTATAACTAATTTTTTAAATGATATTATTTAAATAAGACAGTTATCAAGCATCTGCCAACATAGCCTTTTATTGTTTTTAGAAGATAACCAAGAAGATATCTACCTGGACAAAATTCTGAGAACTCCTTTAATCTTTTATAAAACCATGTTGCTGGGAATCAGAGGAGCTTCCCTGAATATATGAAATTGTATTTATCCCTGCCTAGTCATCCTAAGCCTTTCCATACACAGATTCAAAGGATCATTAAAATTTTGTAGCTGTAAAGACTTCCTATCTCGTAGGTTTGCATGGGTACAATTACAGGTTGAAAAATCACATAAACCTGTAATAAGATGTTACAACTCAGTAAATATGCTTAAGCAAAATTTCTAGTTTGTATTTATGTGAAGCTGTGGCAGAACATATTCCACACTATTTTCTTGTTCCTGATTTCAGTATCTTCTCCATTTTACAGTCACAGTAGAGGTTCCTGAGGAAGCTTGGTTTGTCAGACACACATCAGCAGTGAGGAACCACCTGGGGGAAAGAGAAACAATATCTGTAGTTGCATCAGCAGAAAGTGTCTAGTGGGAAAGTATAGTCTTTTTCACCTTTCCAACACTTTTTAAATTTGTTAACAGTGAAGTCATCTTTCTTCTCACTTTGATATAAGTTGTATTAAGGAACTATTGAGCCTTATATTAGCTCATGCACAATATAATTTAATTAAAATCATTATTTACTTCGTTGCAAAATACTGTGATTATTGTTCTCTCATTCACTTGTTTTTTAGCATTGTAAACTGCTCTGGCAGGAAACACGCCCAGAAATATCTGCTGTATTTTTATAAATTTCTTGTCAGTGCTGTTAAATTACACCAAAATAGAGAAGAGATGTTATGGACACAACTGCTGTCTCCCTCCTAAACTTCATTACGTAAGACTAGAATCAAAATTTACTGAAGTCATGGAGAATTTTTGTATTGACTTTGGATCAGGCTATAAATTTTTATTAAAAATCACCTCTGCTGATTCTTTGTCTCCCAAGTAGTGTATACTGTGTAATCTATGAATAATTCCAGTCATGATTTCTTTCTCTAATATTAAGGTTTCGTTTCTGATGTCAACTTCGCCTGGGTAATAATGTCAGCTGAGTGAGTGATAAGAATTCAGAGCCATGGCAGCAGCCTGAGCATTAATAACTGTAATGTCTAAAGAAAAGGACTAATACATTTAAAATAAAAAGTGGAAGTCAAAGTAATTTTTCATTTCAGTGGAAAAAATATATGGGATGAATGGAGCACACAGTCCCAAGCCTCCATAAGATGCAATTAAACAGTAATTTGATGATTCGTGTTATGTTTATTTTGACCTTTCAAATATGTGGGTAAGGCTTTCACCAGTCAAAGCAGAGAATTCAATAAAAACAGAGACTTTGAGAACAATGAGTTTCAGTGAAGGGAGCACTATTTTGCAGACTTGCAGAGCATTTTCCTACAGGATATTTTTCAAGTCAAATGGAGCAGACATCATGCTTGTTTCTTTGTCCAGCAAGGCAAAAGTGAGAATGTGAATCCTGGATATTGGAGCTAGCTTTGTTCTACCCTTGTGCTTGGCCACTAAAGAATGACTTAACAAGAAAAAAACAAACGAGTACGTACTTCCTTCCTAAGAGAACTCTCTTCAGTTTTCTCACAGGTCAACAAATCATGCACAAACCAATTTATGTGATGACTAATTAGAGAAGCTAATGCTGAACATAAATCTGCAAAAGCTCTTGCAAGCCACCTGTTTTATAGAAAGACCATTATAAGCAAATTGCCCATTCAAAGCACCTTTATAAAGGTAGTTTTCTTAGACTGTTGCTTGGAAGCAGCTGGGTTAATTACCTGTGCTGGACAGAGCACAGTGCGAATGGGACGATGTGACTTCCTATCCCATGGTGGCTCATTCTGAGTTTTCTTGTGTATTCCTACATAGCACTACACTGGGCCACAAGAATACATATTTAATTTCTGTATTATAATTGTTTGCTTGATGCAGTGTAGCAAACTGGAAGAAAGTGTAACATTGTTCTCCACAAAGATGCCTCAATGCACTTCTAAAAAAACTGGTTTTACCAGCCACTGAAAATCTGAGCACAATATCTAACTTTTAATGAAACTAATAACAAAATTGCATCATTTTTTATGACATGGGATCAAAGACTGGCATAATTATAGTGTAGAAAGAATCACTATGTTTCAGAGTTAAAAGTCATAGGTTGTCTTCATGATTTTCTATAAATGTAGCTAAAAATCAAACTTAAGTTATATTTTATGCTACACCACGAAGAAAGATTTTATCTCCTGCAGACCATTCACCAACAGAAGCAATATGTACTTGAAAATAACTTGAAAAGTCATCATCATCATCTGTGTGGTCAAAAAGGACATGATTTATGAGTTTGAATTAAATTATATTCTATACACCAGATGCAAACCATGTACATTGACACAAACCGTACTCAGAAACCCACACTTGGACAATCACCACTATCCTCTGACAGTTTAGGGACCATGTTAGGCAAAAGGTCTGGAGATAGGGTTAAAGGTTTCTACCCAATTAACTCCAGTTCAAGTGCACAAAACCTGCATCCTGTCGTGGATGGCTTGAGGTCCACCAGCCCATGTCCAGTGGTGGGTTGCTCCTTGGTTCAGGGTCTACCAGCTGGTGCTTTGTTGTGGATTGAGTCTTGGCTCACAGCTCAAGATCTGCTGGACTGCTCTCCTGTCTTTTACCCTCAGTGCTGGCCTTGGCCTGCTGGAACTCCGTTCCCTGCTCTTTGACTTGTGACAATTTAAGCAAGACTCTTTTAAATACTTTTTCCTTTCCTTTTATGCTTTGCTAAGGAGACCTTATTCAGTTTGTCACTCTTAGTCAACACCATTTGTTATCCCTGCTGCTCAGATAATCCTTGAATAATCTATAATTCTTCATAGCTGAGTAAATATGGGTTGGTATTTATAAATCCTTTTACCTACAATCCAACTATTTAACTGGACCCACTTATCCAAATCTCTTCCCTGAAATACTGAATCAAGGGAAAGGGTCAGGCTGGGGTTTTCTAGAGATTATCTTTACTGGAAGGGTTCAGGAAGGATGGGGAGGACACTAGACACAACAAACTACTCAGAGTGATGTTTCTGAGTTAAATCCAAATGCCTCTGCTGGAAATTCACGGAGTTAAAATACAAATGTTAGTTTGCTAGAGCAGTGCTGAATGTCCATATACTCCACTGGTGTAATAGAAAATGTAGACAGCATATGAATTTCATATTCCTGAATCCTTAGTATTAAAGATATTTCTTCTTTAAGTGAGATTGCTAGGATAACCTCAATCGTTAAAATAAATGTTATTCAGTATGACTGTCTTTTAAGTTATGTATTCCATATGTGTGTGAAAGCTATGCTTTAGGAATTACTAAATGAAGTATACTAGTATCCCAGTTAGAATTCCTGTTTCCTGACAGGATACATGGTCAGGGATCTGGCTTCAAAAGCTCCTCTGATGGCTTCCTGCTCAGTGGTGTCAGCAGGATGAACTTTAGACCACATTCCTCCTTCATAGGTCAGTATAGATCACAGACCACAGCAAAATTAGGGATGATTCTGGCCACATGATCAAGTTTTACAAGATAGAGTTTTCTGTATCTTGACAAATCATGACCAAGTATAATGTGACTGACTTTATATTAATCACAGAATATCCTGAGTTAAAAGACTTCCACCAGGACAGCACCAAGAGTTACACCACATTCCTGAGAACATTGTCCAAATGCATTGTCCAAATTGCTTCAGGCTTTTTCCAGTTAAGAAATTAGTAACAGAAAGAAGCCTGTAAAAAATAGCAAAACCAGACAGCAAAAGTGGCAGGTTTGAGGCACCTGGTTCTTGTGCCTGGCACATACAGGTCAGCTCATCCTGTGTCAGATGTCAGACTGGAGGCACTGCTGGTGTGCAGTTGGTTTGATGTTAGTGTAACATATCCAGCAGGTGCCATGTGTGTGCAAGTCACTGTGTGTGTGCACATGGCACTGAATCCACCATATCCATCGGATGTGACTCATGGTCTTTATTCATCGCAGGAAACACAAAATATCCCAGGCCAAGTCTCAGAGAAATTCTTGGTGAACTGCCAGGAGAGCAGGTCTGGCTCTAATTCTAGGTTTCTGCCTCCTAACATGGTGGTTAGTGAGAAGTGAGACTCAGTGTGTGCTCACATGTTGCTGCTGCTGCTGAAGAAGGGGCAATATTTCCTCATTTCTCTTGCAGCACAACAGCTCAGAAAATGTTCCTAGAAAGTGATATACAGGATGGAGAGGGAGGATTACTGGATTCTAAACTTTGAGAATAAATTCTGGGATGGAGCCAAAAACATCTCTGTTCCTCTTTTTTCCTGTCACTAAAATGTTAATTTCTCGCCAAGGATTTTAAGAGGTTTATTTAATCATTTTTACTAATGTGCTCTAATGCCTTGAAGTGTGGCTTAGGAAAGAAAAGTGTTATTCATAGTCAGTGCAAGAATGATGTCCACTATTTGTGTTGCAGTAGAAAGGAATGACCTGATCTATCATTTTGATTACTTAGGGAGACATGATTCCTTCCTCAGAGTCAGTGGGAGAGGAATGATCCTTTTTTACATTACAATAGAGTCAGATGACATGGTTCATCTTGCATGTTTTATAGAAAGGCATGACAGCTCTCCTAGATGCCCTGTAACTCTTATGACTCACGCAGTATGTTATCCTACTGTGAGCATTAAATTTATGCCACATTTTAGAAACAAGGAAGCCATTTGAAGGAAAAATATATAGATGTACAAATTAAATAGAAATACATGAATATATCATAACATACAAAATATGTATTTTATATATGTCTTTATATTAAAGTAGAATTATTTTTTGCTAGAAATAACGTACATTTGATAAAAGAAGCTATATGCTTTGTTTTGATGTTGTTGTACTGGAATTTCCAGTTTTATGGGAGAAATACAGAATGTGTTTGCAAAATTATGTTCACAAACATCACCAAACAGCTATATACAAAGAGCTTTCTTGTGAGGCTCTTCAAGGTCATGTTTTATTATGGAATAGATACAAATTCTGTGTGTGCACTTACTGGTAATAAGAATTTATTCTTAGGAATTGCATAATTTATGGAGAAAAAGCTCATTTTAGGAATTCTAAATAAATATATGATATCAATCACTTTTTAACAGATTCATAAGAATTTTTAAAAATTNTTGGTTTTTGGTGATTTTGGAATAGGGGAGGGGTGGGGGGGGTGGGGTTTTTGTTTTGTATAGCCTAAAAAGCTTTAGAACTTGCAAAACATCTTTCCCTCCACTGGTGTGTTATTAGGGGTTTTTTTCATTAGCCACATGTCTGCAGGACACTTGTGGGAGCTCAACACCAATAAGGCCAGAGACCTTTTCAAATTCAACAGCAGTGAGGGAGGGCTTGTGNGAAAGCTATGCTTTAGGAATTACTAAATGAAGTATACTAGTATCCCAGTTAGAATTCCTGTTTCCTGACAGGATACATGGTCAGGGATCTGGCTTCAAAAGCTCCTCTGATGGCTTCCTGCTCAGTGGTGTCAGCAGGATGAACTTTAGACCACATTCCTCCTTCATAGGTCAGTATAGATCACAGACCACAGCAAAATTAGGGATGATTCTGGCCACATGATCAAGTTTTACAAGATAGAGTTTTCTGTATCTTGACAAATCATGACCAAGTATAATGTGACTGACTTTATATTAATCACAGAATATCCTGAGTTAAAAGACTTCCACCAGGACAGCACCAAGAGTTACACCACATTCCTGAGAACATTGTCCAAATGCATTGTCCAAATTGCTTCAGGCTTTTTCCAGTTAAGAAATTAGTAACAGAAAGAAGCCTGTAAAAAATAGCAAAACCAGACAGCAAAAGTGGCAGGTTTGAGGCACCTGGTTCTTGTGCCTGGCACATACAGGTCAGCTCATCCTGTGTCAGATGTCAGACTGGAGGCACTGCTGGTGTGCAGTTGGTTTGATGTTAGTGTAACATATCCAGCAGGTGCCATGTGTGTGCAAGTCACTGTGTGTGTGCACATGGCACTGAATCCACCATATCCATCGGATGTGACTCATGGTCTTTATTCATCGCAGGAAACACAAAATATCCCAGGCCAAGTCTCAGAGAAATTCTTGGTGAACTGCCAGGAGAGCAGGTCTGGCTCTAATTCTAGGTTTCTGCCTCCTAACATGGTGGTTAGTGAGAAGTGAGACTCAGTGTGTGCTCACATGTTGCTGCTGCTGCTGAAGAAGGGGCAATATTTCCTCATTTCTCTTGCAGCACAACAGCTCAGAAAATGTTCCTAGAAAGTGATATACAGGATGGAGAGGGAGGATTACTGGATTCTAAACTTTGAGAATAAATTCTGGGATGGAGCCAAAAACATCTCTGTTCCTCTTTTTTCCTGTCACTAAAATGTTAATTTCTCGCCAAGGATTTTAAGAGGTTTATTTAATCATTTTTACTAATGTGCTCTAATGCCTTGAAGTGTGGCTTAGGAAAGAAAAGTGTTATTCATAGTCAGTGCAAGAATGATGTCCACTATTTGTGTTGCAGTAGAAAGGAATGACCTGATCTATCATTTTGATTACTTAGGGAGACATGATTCCTTCCTCAGAGTCAGTGGGAGAGGAATGATCCTTTTTTACATTACAATAGAGTCAGATGACATGGTTCATCTTGCATGTTTTATAGAAAGGCATGACAGCTCTCCTAGATGCCCTGTAACTCTTATGACTCACGCAGTATGTTATCCTACTGTGAGCATTAAATTTATGCCACATTTTAGAAACAAGGAAGCCATTTGAAGGAAAAATATATAGATGTGCAAATTAAATAGAAATACATGAATATATCATAACATACAAAATATGTATTTTATATATGTCTTTATATTAAAGTAGAATTATTTTTTGCTAGAAATAACGTACATTTGATAAAAGAAGCTATATGCTTTGTTTTGATGTTGTTGTACTGGAATTTCCAGTTTTATGGGAGAAATACAGAATGTGTTTGCAAAATTATGTTCACAAACATCACCAAACAGCTATATACAAAGAGCTTTCTTGTGAGGCTCTTCAAGGTCATGTTTTATTATGGAATAGATACAAATTCTGTGTGTGCACTTACTGGTAATAAGAATTTATTCTTAGGAATTGCATAATTTATGGAGAAAAAGCTCATTTTAGGAATTCTAAATAAATATATGATATCAATCACTTTTTAACAGATTCATAAGAATTTTTAAAAATTTAGATGAAGACAGTTTAAAATAAGCAGATTTGTTCTATTATATACTATGAATTGACTTTTTCAAAGTTTTCTCTTGGCCTTCCTTGCATCCCCCACCCAATGATTGTCACACAGAGGAAATTCATCTCTCCCTTATGGCACTGCCAGCAGGGAGGGAAGAAGCCAGCAGCAGTCAGAAGGAACCCTGCACCCTGATGTGCTCACAGGTGCAGGGGTTTTGGCAGCAGAACTGAAGACAGAAGAGCTGCACATTTCTCTGGTGTTTCAGGCTGAACTTCTTCAGCATCAGCTGTTCNAGGACACTTGTGGGAGCTCAACACCAATAAGGCCAGAGACCTTTTCAAATTCAACAGCAGTGAGGGAGGGCTTGTGTCCAAATGGATTCAGGGACAGAATGCAGTATCACTGGGAGACTCCTGGGATAAGACTCCTCTCCTGGAGAAGTGATGGGGGAGAAAGGAGAGAGACCTCCTTAGACTGGAAGAAAACGTGTGAGGGGTAAAAATAACTTAAAGCTTTGTGCATGATCAGTACAAACACAAAAGCAAGGAAGTTATGCTGTGTAGGAGATGTGCTGAGGGAGCTGAGATATTCAACAGTCCCTGCCCAGCAGAATTCTCAAAAGAGGCTGAATCCTGCTGGACACTTACATGTAAGGGATGTGAATATTGTAGGCAGCTGAAAATGAGAGTATGTTCCTTTAGGGGTGACATTTGCTTAGAGGTTCATTAGATGAGTTGTTACATCTTAACTTTGATGTTCTTCAGTGAAGTGTTCTGTACAAAACTGGTTTTCAGGCATCTCTTATATGAATTTTGATAGTAATCAATTCTAGCCAAGGCTTTTAAAATAGTCCAACTTACTGCCTTCAATCATTTAAGAGCCTATTTTTTTTCCTAAGACTCTGGAGACTATTACCTCGAAGTCAAATAAAGCTGTTTCCACTGTGAATGATCAGCAAAATAATTAAACCTCTTTCTGGGAGATCATAATGTACCAACAGTTAAGATTTTATTTAATGGAATACTAACAAGGATTTAAAATGACATTTAATGGATTTGAAAAGATTATTTTCTTTCCACAGCTGAATTATTAGTAGGTTTGTACTGAGTTGCAAGGTATCATTATTGTTTTTACATCAGTAATGCCTTTCTAACCTCAATTAGCAGGAGATCAGAAGCCAGGCTCTGAATCTTTCACTGAAATGCAGTTGTCAGCTGTGTAAATGACTTTATAAATATGTCCTAAAAATGGAAATGGTTTATGTAAATTAATCTGAACCAGTCTGAAAGATTGGAAGTGTAAGAAATAACAGTGGTGTTGGGAAGCATTGAAAAGCATGACTTGGAGAATCAGCTGAGTTCCACCAGAGGCAGGAAAGGAGACCTTGCTAACATTTTCAGAAGTACCAAAGATGGATAAGGATATCTCTTCTGCTCGCCCTTTTCCCTTGTAAAGTATTTTTTTCATTCTCAGAGCATTTCCTCTTATGTAAAAAGAATCATAATTTTAAATATATTCTCACCAACTGGAGAAACTCTACTACAAATGGAAATAGATTTAAAATTATGACACTAATGTTGCACACTCCTTAGTGGTAGCTGGCTCTTATAAAGATTTTGAAAGAAATATAAAAAATCTTTGAAACCTTTTACTTTGAATTATTTGAAAGTTGGTAGACTGGCAAAAAGAAATGTAAATCTTTTTTCTTCCTTCAAAAGTCCTGAGTATATGTTAATATTTATTTTTTTATCTATTATATTAAAGACTTATGGTGAGCATCTCCCCTGGATTTGCTTTAGTCATTGGTTTATAATTTCTCTTGTAGTGTCATGTGAGATGTGACTACTCAATGTCTTTCAGTAGGTTTAACTGAGTAAAATCTGTAATTCCTGCTGCTTGGACAGTTTTTAATTAGCCTGTGTTCATACAACTTGGATAGAATTTCTGACCCGAAAGTATTAAGAGGTATTATTGACCTTAAAGAGCACAGAATTTTGATCCTGAAATGAAAACAAATGGCTGAAAGAGGATCCAAAGGAGGACCAGAAAGGTGTCTGATGTGATGCAGGTTCAGGTGTTAGGTTTTAGCTTGTACATATGCAATATCAGAGATGAAAAGATACACCTTCCTCAATTCTAACAGATGGATCTCTCCTCTGTGAGGAATAGTGACTCTGTCCTAGATGCTTTCTTGAAGATTTACTCATTCTTTTAAACTATTGATTCAGAAAAGCTGAGAATTTTGTTAAATGAATTATAGTTTCTGACAAGATACATAAAAACAGCAAACTGTAGCTGGTTTAGAAGATGGCAATTACAGTAGCCTTGTTAGGCCAGTGCTGCTTAATAATTATTATTTCATAAAATATGTTTATCTTCTAACATTTTGTTAGCATTTTAAAGAAGTTGTCAGTTCACTGCTAAAATATGTCCTATTGATGCATTCCTTATCTTCAATATGAAAAGTTCCTGGATAAGCTGAGATATTGCATCAAATACTACAAACTATTTGCAATGCTAAATTTCCCTAAGTATTGACAATTGGAGGGGCCCCTGGAGGTCAGCTGGTCCAAGCCCATGCTCAAACAGACTCAGCCTGAAGGCTGCCAGGACAATGTCCTGAAGGGTTTTGAATATCTCCAAGGATGGGGATAATGTATCAATTATCTTGTGTCTCTTAATGGCTCCTACAAGCACTCTGAAAGCAGCCTTAGCATTTTTGAGAAAGCCTCAAGGACACTTTTGACTACTTCAGGGCTGTGAAATCCACAATGATTACACTGCTGTACAGAGGGGTTACCTGAGAGTCCGGGTTCCTGGAATCTCGAGTGAACACACTGGTTTGGTTATGTCTTAAGTTTAATATTCCCCTCCTACCATGTTTCATATATTTCTTTGGGAGAAATCTGCCAAAAATTTCATAAGCAGTTATATTTTTTATTTGAGTTTTCAGTCATATTTCCAGTCCAGCCTTTTTATCAAACACACAGTAGTTTGCTGACAGAATTCAGTGCTTCACTGCAAATGCTCCACTTATCACCTGGTTTCTGCTGGATGCTTTATCTGTTTTTTAGAAAACACTTAATCTGAGATACCAAACAGCTTTCTTAATACTGAGTATGTGTTAGTCAGTATGGCAACAAATGGAAAGCTTGCACACATCTACTATACCAGACAAATCTGGCAATCAAAAACTTATTTAGCAGCAATTTCTGGTAGCATCAAGAAATAACACCGATTGTAGGGCAGAGGATTTCTTCAATGTGAAGAAATAAATAGCCCTTAATATACAATTCTATTGTATGTAGTTTATTTTCTGCTTTTCCTAAACTTTGTCAGTTGGGTTTGTCATTTAATAATGGCACACTGAGAGGGGAGATCAGGTTGTTGGGCTGTTTGTTTCTTAGCACAGAACTGGAACACCTTTTCTTTCATTTGACAGATTAGGACTTTTTATACTGTTTGTATCGTATCCTAACAGGGATATGTCTGTTATCTCTCCCATAAACACTTAATTGCCATCTGTTAACTGCTACTACTAAAGATCCACGGACCACAAAGATCCTTATGGTCAGTGGAAGTGTTTAGAAGTAAAGAACTTGCTGAAAACTTACATATTTTCACAGGCCTCCTATGAAATAAACTGGCAGAACTGGTGCAGTAGCCCAGTCCAAAGATTAGGGGATGAGGTGGAGTATGCTGTGGTTGTGTCAGCACTGACCATCTAATTTAACTCATTAGGGGCTACATTCTCAGTTAGTTATGAGTATGCTGGTCTTTGAATTTGCACCAGTGGAATCTCTGGAGTTATGACACACAGAAAGTGTTAGCTAGGTGCTGCAGGATGAGTCACACAGAGCAGGAGATGGCAATCCTGGACCCAGCAGCAGCAGTGAGGGTGCAACAGTGACTGCACAGGAACCACAGAGGAGGCTCTGGGAGCAGCTTCTGTGCACGGGAAAAAAAGGGCTGCATGTATTCCTAGAGCTGTGACTTAGACATTCAAGCAGTCTGCAAACCAACACATGCATGGCTGTGTGTCCACCAAGTGAAAAATGTTTCTGGGGCTGCTGTCAGGTCGCTCACAAAAACCAAACAAATATTTAGTTTGACAAATACATTTAAAATTAGGGAAAAACCCCAAACTAATACTTGCATAAGTAATAATCAAATTTTATTAGTAATATTCTGAAGTAGTTTTATGAATGATTAAGAGAGAATCTTTTGGGTCGGTATTCCATACGGAAAAGGCAAAAATAGTTGTTTCTGAAAATGAGCACCTCAAAGGTGATATATTTACCTATGGACAGTTGAAAGGATGTGTAACTACAGGTGTAGTAAGGTGTAAGAAGGACAAGAGTCCTAAAAAACTACAGATAGAAGTAATTATAAACCTAGATTGTAGTACCCTAGACAGAGAAGTAAAAAGGTAATCTTTTCATTGATGCTGAATAAAGATTTTTAACTGCTACTAGGTCAAAAAGGAAATACATTGTTTCCTCTGTTAATATTTAATATTTCATTATTTTACCCATCAGAAGTGTGCATAGAAGTGTTGTTAGAGTCCACTAAATACTGGGGTTTTTTGTTCATTGACACTGTGTGGCTTTTCAGTATCTGCTCACTGTTTGTCCAGTGAATTCAGGAATTCTAGCTAATTTATTATTTGTATCTGCTCTGTGCTCAGGCTGCAAATCTCTCCTCTGTGGTTTACTGAACTATTGCAGTATGCTTCTTGATGTCAGGCTTTCACATGCAAAGGCAATTAACCTGTACTGAAACAATCTCAGAACATATGAGGAAAGTAGAAGGACATAAGTATTTCACATATGAGTAACTAAGTAAGTGTTTATGAATTATTTTGTCAGAAAGACCACTGCTTTCCTCAGCTGCAAATGTAAATTATACCTTATTTCTCTAGGGTTCACTACTTTTGAGGCCTTTTTCACATATTTTGTAGGCTGTTAAATGTCTGCTCAGAGTGACCCTTGAGTTTACTGCACACGGGACTGCTTATGCACTAGCCCACATTGGAGTGAGTGTCTGAGTCTGCAGATGCTTGCAAGGCTGGGGCTGCTGTGAGCTGAATTGGCTCATCTGCAGTCCTTACATAGGGCAGGTTGCAGCTGTATCTGAAACATCTGGCAATCCTAACAATTTCCTTCACATTGTGTGAATAATACAAGAAACTCTAGCATTTCTGCATTGTGGTGGGAAATAAAAACCTGGATGTTTAACTANAAAAAAAAAAAAAAAGTGTGTGTCTCTGAAAGAGGGACTTAGGCAATATTAACTTTCAAATCCCAAACTGCAATTTAAAGACCCTCCCCAACAGCTTCTGCCTCATAATTCACACACTTAAACTCCTATGCCCCCCAGTCCTCTAGACCCTTAAATCCTTCTACTCAGACTCAGAAGCATTTCTGCTTGGACAAGGCTGACCTCCTCAGGATATTTCAGTTTAGAGACCAGATCCATAAGGCTTTTCGTGACTGGCAGCCAATACCCTGATATGGCTACTTCTTTTGATTGCTGTATGGAATACTTAATCTCATATTACCACTCATAGGTTTTATAGTGACTCTGATATCATTTTTTTCACACCTTTTTGTGTTTTTATCCTTGGAGATATTTACTAGTAAGTGATTTTTTAGTAAAATATCATTTCTTCTTCAGTAGTTTGAAAATATCGGTTAATATATGACCTCACAAAAAGGTTCCTTCCTCACACTTTTTTCTTAGCAATTCTTAATGATTTTGAGCAAAGTTTTTGCTCATGGGCTATAGGTATGATTTTTAGTTTTCTGACTTTTAATAAGCTGAATAAAATAGGGAGTAATTATTGTGAAAACAGCAGAATTCAGTTATGAAAAAGTGAGTTGATGAAAGAGTGAAATCCTAGCCACACTGAAGAAATCCTCTAGATGTAGAAGTCCCCTCACACATGGTCTTCATTCCAGTTTGGGGTGTATACCAGCAACTCACTGTGATAAAAAGTTGGGCTGTCTCATATGTCTCAGGGCTTGAGAGCTTATTGAAAAATGCTTTGAATGGTATACATAATGATACTTCACAGTTTGATTGAAAAAATATCCTAATTAAGATCAAGAACTATGTATCTTCTCACAAGTCAGAAATATACTTCACAAAAACAGTACATATTTCTGTCAGACACTAAAAGAGAACAAAATTTACTAATTTGGTTGAATCCACCACTTTTTTCCACTTCCTTCTAACCAAATAATGTATTTCAAATTTGAAAGCTGTCTATATTATGATCTTGAACACCTTCCAAAATCTGTGGGCACATAATAAATTTTAAGTGAAGTCTGACTCAGAAGGTTTTTTTCTCTGATAAATGTTTTTACCTTTGGGTACGGGAAGTTCTAAAGGTATGACACTTGTGAAGAAAAATGTGAAAATAGCTATTAAAAATCATTCTTCATGTCACCATGTTTAAAAACATATGCTGTTTAAGCTGCCATATGGGTAGGCTTCACTTTCAAAAGAGATGTCTTATTTTTGGAAACAGAGAGGCATTGGAAAACCTTATAGAGATAGTGCTTTTGTTTTTTTGTCAGATGACTGACTCTAAATGGATGGTACTATTATAGAAACATCCTTGTCTAGATTTAAAATGTTTTAGAAATACCAGATGGTAATAGGAGCTGATTTTTATTTTCAAAGAAAAAAATTGTTGTTATTTAATTTGATTGAGAAACCATTAAAATATAATCCAGCTTTTGGGAGTTTGAGATTTTGTTTATGTATATGTTTTATGAATCCATAAAATAGCCTGTGCTTTTCCTTTGAGCATTATGGTGCATGCTTGTGATTACTGAGCTTATTTGCTTTCTGATCAATGTGCTTATGATTTCCAAGGTGGGGCTATTAGCAAGTCATTAGGAGCTAACAGCAGGTAAATTAAATACATGTAAAGAGCCACATTGTTCTTCGTTTACTTGGAACAGTGCTCTAGAGAGGAAAAATGCAAGGCTTGAAGAACTCACAAGAAGTAATATTGTGTAAGTTTAGAAGTGCTAAGGTTACTATGCCACCAAACAGAATTCTGTTTGGGCTTCTCAGCAGCTCTGTGATTTGGTCCCTTCCATCCTTACCCGTTCAGTGGTCACAGGCATTTGTGATTATCTGGTGGCTGTGTTGTGATTGCACTTCTTTAGCCACAGGAATGAGTGAGAAGGGGTTGGTCTCCTGACCATCTCCACCTGTCTAAAACTGAGACAGCTGGCTGTGGGTGGGAGTTTCCAGGGCTGAAGGTGAAGCCTTAACCTTTATTTATTTTCGTTTTCTTTCTATATTTTTCCCCTCCTGGATGTACTGCTTCCCTCTCTATTAGCAGAAAACAGTATGGGATATAGGACAAATGAGTTGCTGCCAATTTTCATAACTTGCAGTCTGGACTAGATTTACCTGACTACTAGCTGATGTCAATTCTGACTCTAGAGTCTGTTGTAAACAAAAATCGTACAAAATCTGGACTCACATTTTCAGTGTTCACAAAGTTCTGTTGTAGCCTGAACTGAAGAGTGATTTACAGCTTCATAGCCTGATTAATGTCTGCAGTATGTCCAAGTAGTATGTTGGTGGAATATTACTGACAGTATCTGGTATGAGTTCTATGGATGCAGTAAGTGAAGGCACATAATGTACAAATCACTTGTTCAGGCCCATTTAAAATGTGGAAAACATAAAATCAGGGAATAAATAGAATAAAATTCAGAAACAGAGAGTTCCCATCTTTTACCAAATAATCTGAATTGTCTGAGATTGGGGAAGAAAAACCATCCTCAAACTAAATATTTTTTCTGGACTGCTTAAGCATATTTTGTGCATTCTTTAATAAAACTGAAAGATGTTAATTTTCTATGCTTTCATATCTTAAGATTCCACTAAAAATGTAAAAGCGAATACTGAACATAGTGTCAAGAGTTCAACTGAAAACTTGCTAATGAGGCTTAATTCAGGACATTCTGCTAGCTACCTTTTCCTAAAGTTTTTCTCTATTCTTTTTAGCTGACAATCTTCCTTTGTTAACCTCAAATAGATATTAATAAAAAATGTAGATTAGAAGTGTACACCCCATGATAATTTAGGCATGCCAAGGTGTGCCTGCAGGGAGACAGACATGCCCTCAGCAAGCAAAGAGGAGATCTGATTTCATTTTCTAATCAACAACGGCTGTGAATCCACTGTGGTTTGGGGCCTAATTAGATGATTGTTAATTGCTTAATGTGTTAAGGAAAAGTTCATGATACATAAGAGAATCTGCTGCTGCTGCTTTCAAAACCCATGAGTAATCCTCAAGATTAGCAGTGGGACCATGGGTGACTCAGCTCCATGTAGTGTCTTTAAACACATTAGCAAAGCAAGAAGCTGATGAGTTATTCTGGGAGAACTCAAGGGGACAGTGATTTCCTCTGTTGTTAGTCAAAACAAAGCAATAAATGTGGCCTTACTTTGGTTTGGTGTTCCTGGTATACTGCAGGTTTTCACTGTCTTCTATCATCTTCTCCTTCCACATCTGATTTGTGCTTAGCCTGCCAGCCATCAGCTAGAAAACATGTAGACTCTGGCTCTTATTAAACCTGAGAGTGGTAATAAAGTACTGGGTACTTTGTAAGCCAAGAGGAACTAAATCAAAGGTAAGTTATGGCTATAGGAAATCCAGAAGGTGTGGCAGAAGTTTGTATTGACCTGGAACCTGGAGAGAGGAACAGATAAATTAGAGGAGCAGAGCCACTGGTGCAAGTAGGAAATGGTTCTTAAGCCACCTCTGGATACAGACTGGTGTGGGGCAAGCATTTCCACAGTGACATTTAAGGAAGCAGAACAGACCACGAATTAAAGAGGAAATTTTTCTTTTTTTTTTTTTTTTTGTTCCTTTACTCATTTTGGAGGCAGAGATGCATAAGGGTTTCCAGAACTAAGAGGCAGGAATAAAATGAGTTGGGATCAAAAAAACTGTTGCCTTATGTAATGCTTGACCTTTTTACCTTGTCTCTAAGTAAATTGTAATTATAATCTGACTTATAGAAGAAACAACTCTTTGAAACATAAAATAGCTGAATTCTGGTTTATAGAAATGTCAAAAATTATGTATTTGATGACCTCAAAACATATCTTTCAATGTTTTTATTATTTTACTAGAATTAAATACTTTTAGCAAAGTGCATCAACTTTCATGGGTGCATTTTTGATTTTTAAAATACTTGGAGTTGGAAATAAATAGGTTGCTTTTTCTAAGATCTCGAAGTGTGTTGGAGTATGTGCTACATGTGAAAGACCATGTGTGTCCTTTTGCTATGGAGTTCATAACAAAACACTACTATGTTATTTTCAAATCCAGAGGATCACAGATACTAATGCTCAAATTGGACTACTTGAAATCAGCATGCACTTAGGTCAGCTCATTTATATACTGTGCTGAAAATTAATTGTTGTAGGTTGTGTGCCAGTATTGGACAGTATGGCCTGTTCCTGACCTTGCAGAGCTGGTAAATGGAATATATTTATTTTTCTGAAGAATGGCATGTATAGCCTACTGAGCTTCTATGAAGGAAGCAATGTTTTGCATCTCCATAGTGATTTTTAGTAGTTCTTATCTCAATTGTTCATGTAAACAACTTTGCTGTTTCTTCCACTGTAATTTCTTCTCAGCATGCACCAATGGAAAACTGTAATTTAAGGGTTCCTACTTCAAAAGACACTAATATTCATAATATTTGGTGTTTAAATATTATGTCAAATATGGAAAATTCTCAACATGAAGAGTTTTACAGTTAATACAGTTACAGCTGCTATTCACAGTTAAGTCCAATCATTATCAGAAACTGCAAATCCAAATTCAAGACATCTCACAGGTTCCTGTGAGAACAGAACTTCATCATCGTGTACTTACCTACTTCTCCCTAACATTCTTGTAGACAACCCTCTACTTGAGCAAATAAGTTCTTGCTTGTTTATCAGCATGGGCTGTGAACCAACATGTTTTTTTTAGTGCTTACCCCTTCTGTGCTAAAGCATCATCTTGCTGTAAGTCATCACCTGGGTTTTCTAGCTTTCTAAAGGTGCCTTGCTTGAAACCTATATGAAGAAACAAATTTTCATTGTGCTCACCACTCTGTAACAAATGCAACCTCGATTAAAAGCGTTAGGTTAATTGTGCTCTCAGCAGCTGCTTCATCTGAACTGCACTTTCCCAGAGATCACTCTCAAGTTCATTCTATCACCTATGAGACAAAGAAGAGAGAAGTTCAAGAAATGAAGCAATTCAAATGTCAAAATATACTTTGGCAAGGCAATTGTAACTGATTATTTGCAGAGTTTATTATCACTCTGTGGCCAGCAGTGGAAAAAAGCTACTGAGATTAATAATTTCCTCCAAACTATTCAAGATAAATAATTTGAATGTCTCTGGAAAAATCCCTTGTGGCTGTCTATTTCAGTAAGATCTCAAAAGAATGGCGCAAGTCTATTTCACCAGAAAGTCCTCAATTTTACTGCCAATTGGGAAAAATCCAATAATCAGGATAAAGCACCCTTGAGCTTCAGTAATGGCTGACAAAGCTGTTAGAGTCTGTTTAGAGTAGAAACATCTGGGCTGTTTTGGTTTGTCAGTGCAAAGCACTGAAAGCAGAGTTAACAGATTCAGGTATTCAGCATCTTGGCAAGGTAGTCCCATTAGGAGTGTGCAGAATCATTAATGGCTTACCTTGAGTCAGTAAACACCATTTTAAGGTAAAATTACTTTTTTCAGTTAACATTATCTAGATATGTGTTCTATTGGTTGCAAAGTACAGGACTTGAAGAGAAGGTCTTGGTAGTCACAAAATTTGATTCTCCAAAAATGTTTAAAAATACTCCAGAACTAACAGATGAATCAAAAGATGAAAAGGGGATGGGGAACAGGGGTGATCAGTGCAGTTGTGCAGTAAAATAAAGAAAATAAAGAAAATTCATAAAGAATGAAGAAAAATAAAAAGAAAGAAAATAAATATTCATACTGCATAAAGAAAATTCATACTGCATACAAAAGCAGTGCGCTGTTTCCATACCAAATTCTTAAACCTCAGGTGTCCTCTGCCCATGAAAGTCATTACAGTATTTCTAATCCTAGAACTGCTTTAGATAGATACCAATGGTGTAAGCAAGGCTAGCAGAGGCCACTTAAGGAGCAGACAATGTTCCTTAGCTGTGCTAAACTAAAATAACAATTCCCATTGTTGAGCTGTGGACCTTGTGCAAGTGCAGTGGGTTCTCATGTGGAAGATTTGACTCCACCAGGAACTAGAAGGATATTGACTATCACTCTGCTAGTGGTTTGAAAGATGTTTAACTTGCCTTGCTTTACTGGTCCAACTCTTTCTTGAATTTAAATAGCTATTTTCTTCCTACCTGCACTGTAGAATAACAGAATAGTTGTGATGCCAAATTTAAAGGCTAACAGAAGTAGTTTTTTATACTGGAACACTATTTTATTAGTAAACTCAGCAGAACATAACAAAGAGACAGCTGTAGTCCAAAATCCCATATACTCTACTTCAGTCACATCCTGGAGAAGTTGTTTTTCATAGAAATGTTTGTCATAGAATGATAAGCAGTGACACATTTCACTAGACCAGGTTGCTCAGAGCCCCATCAAAACTGTCCTTGAACACTTCCAGGCATGCAGGATCTGAAATTTCCTTGGGCAACGTGTTCCAGGGTCTTACCACCCTCACAGTGAAGAATTTCTTTCTAATATATTTTCTAAATCTACCTTCTGTCAGTTAAAAGTTATTTCTGCTTGTGAATTACCCCTACATGCTCTTGTAGTAAGTTGCTGATTAGTTAGTCATAAAGTCATGATCCTTCATCCTTTCAGTTATGTGCTACAGGTGACAGAATATTTAGGGGGTGGAGAGTTATTGGTTTGATTGTTTGTTTTGCTTGGGGGGTTTTTCATGCTTTCTGACATGTACCGGCTGAGGCCTCTTAGAAATTATATTCTATTCAGAGTCTTAAAGGAAATCATTCATAAGAAAATTGGTATTTTAATCTTTAATCTTATGCTTCTTACAGAATAGTGAATGTTTGTTTAAGATTCCTCACGGAAATTTAAGCAAATAAATATCTGAAATGCTCCACAAACAAGAGCAAAGATAACAGGATTTCAGTTGCATGTCGGCAAATTATTTCTGTGTGCAATCCCTGCCTAAACAAACAGGCACTTGAGCATGCAAATGATAATTATGTATGGTTATGTCTTGTTCTCTAGCAAATCGTGTGTCTTGCATGAGTAAGTACATTTTGTGTAGGAGCATATTTGTGTAACCTCTGTAAAGGGCCTTTCCTCAGCCTTCCCTCAGCTCATGGGAGAAGGTTGATTCACCTCATGTTATTGAGTGCTTGGTACTCTCTGCAGCTTTTGCCCTTCTGATTCAATTTGCCTAGTTTTGATAATGAAGTTCCCATTTTTCAATGCTTTCTAAAGAGTTTTTTTCCAGTTTTTATTAGGAAGTAGAGAAAAGGCAAAAGGAAGAATCAGAGGTTCAGGTTCTACAAAGCACTGAGGAGTCCCTATAAGGACTTCTGTCTCTACTCAGGACAGAATCACCCTCCTGGGTCTGCATCTGCATTGTTTTCCTGCTTTAATAAATGCTCTTCTCCAGCCTACTATTGGTTGTGAGCAATAAGAGCTTCAATGTACATTTTGCTTGAAGAGCTCTTGCTGTAGCATTCCACTACACATGCCTAGATGCTCTGGAATAATACTAGCCCATGGAATGTATCCCTTGCACACAATAAAGTATAGATTCTCAATCATGAAAAAGATCCAAAGTTGATCTGTACTGAACTTCTCTTGTTTGAAGAAAAACCTTTATTAATGTTAATGTTGATGCTTCTGAACACATAGTTTCAAATGAAATCAAGTGGAGTAACGAGTCCTCAAATAAGTCATAACACGTACAGAGCAGGAGAAAAGTGGGCAGTGGGCAGGTATGGTACCCACCTGTTCCATAAAGGAACAGGTGATTCTCCTGTTGCATAAAGGGACATCTGATGGTGAGTAATAGGTGCTAACTCTCATGCTTTTAAACCTTTTCTTTCATACTAGGCCAAATCTACTACAGTCAAAGAGTAGCATTTACTGAGTTGTGTTGTCGTACTTCAGTCTCCTTCTGTGGAGAAGGACTGTGAGTCCTGGTGAACAAGAAGCTGTCCATGATCCAGCAGCACCCCTGCAGCCAAGGAGGACAATGGTATCCTGGTGTTCACTAGGAAAAGCATCAACAACAGGTCGAGAAGGGTGACCCTGCCCCTCCACTCTGCCCCAGTGTGACCACACCTGGAGTGCTGTGTCCAGTTCCGGGCTCCTCAGTAGATAGGGGGCATTGAGCTCCTGGGTCAGGTTGAGCAGCAGGCAACAAAGATGAATAAGGGACAGAAGCATTTCACTTATGAGGAAAGGCTGAAGGAACTGAGTCTGTTCAGCCTTGACAAGAGACAACTGAGACCTCATCATCCATTTCTATGTGTATTGGAAGGGAGGGTTCAAGAGAATGGACCAGGCTCTTCTCTGGTGCCAGGCAGGACGACAAGAGGCAACGGGCAGAAACTGACACACAGGAAGTTCCACCTGAACATGAGGAAGAACTTCATTACTGTGCAGGTGACCAGGCACTGGAATAGATTGTCCAGAAATGTTGTGGAGTCTCCCTCACTGGAGATATTCAAGAACAATCTTTACACAATCCTGTGCCATGTGCTCCAGCGTGACCGTGCTAGAGCAGAGACTGAACCATAAGCCCACTGTGGTCACTTCCAGCCTTACCCATTTCATGACACTGGTGTGGTTTGCTTGCCTTTGTTCTGTCTTGTTAAGGTTTTTTACTTTCTATGATGAAATCATTAAGAATTTGTACCATGCCCTTTATATGTCAATCCTTCCTTAACCACCTCCCTTGATCCTGAAAGTTCAATGTCAATCCTCATACCCCCTCCCTGATCCCTTGTCCATCACTTGATGTACCTTTCCCATCTTCTAGAGGTCTCTAAGAAGGTCACTGAGTGATGGGCTGGAGAGCAAGGGTCCCTTCCCCAACCCACCCTCCATGGTTCTCCTCCTTGTCTGTTTTGTGCCAGTTCCTCCCCAGCCTTCCCCCACTGGCTGATGAGTGGTTCCCCCCTGTACCCTCCTCCCTGTAAGGGGCTGTGGGCTCTGAGCCTGGGTCAGATCCTCTCTGCAGAGCTCTGCACAGTCTGTACCCCTGGGTCTGGGGGCTCTCAGAGTCACCAGTAAAGGCCTGGACTGATCCCCCCGTGCAGAGCCTCTTCCAGCCTTTGCCCTCTCCTGGCACAGCCTTCCCGTGCCCGGGATGCCGCCCGCAGCCCCCTCGGTCCCGGGCACTGAGGAGTGTCCCCGGCTGGCTGTGCCTGTGCTGGCCGGGGAACGACCGGGGACATCGGGAGGCACAGACTCAGGACCTTGTGGTTCTGTGACAAGTAATGAACTCCTTCTGTCCTTAAGAGAAAGTCTCCTGTAGTTTGAAAGCTGCATCTCACATTAAATTATTAAAGATTAATGAAGCATCTAATTTTAGACTCAAGCAAGTGAGATAGGTCCTGAAACTGTACAGTAGTCTCTGTTGATATTTCTCTGCATAGACCTATCTCCCTCTTCCTTTTCTCTTTTCTTTATGTGTTAAATCCTGTTTCTGTAAGCTTTTTGAGAATGCTCTGGGTCCAGTGTGCTTTCTGGTGCTGTGTTGCTCTGTTCTCACAACACTTCTGTGACTTTTAGGAAGAGAGCACTAGAAAACATGAGCCTTTATGCTGAAACTGTACTTGAGTTTTAATGCTTCCACATCTGTCTTCAGTTGCAATGTTTCTCTAGAAGTTGAACTGAAGAAAATGAGTAAGCACAAAAGGGATTTTTCTGTATTGCAGAGAAATTCTCTTTAATTTGGATGTTGTCTGTGGCTTGGTGCCAGTACATTGAGCTGGTTTGCACTGCAGTGAAGTATAAAAGAGAATCTCAGCTGTATGAAATTGCTCTGGCCTCTCCCACTGCATCATTCTAGGAAAACAGAATTTGGAGGGAAACTAGTTAGTACAAAGACACTGGAGGCTGGCCTCTGTCATGTGTTAGAGCATTTCAAGGTGTGCTCCTCCAAGATGCAGACAGCTGTTCTCACTGCAGGAACCATTTCTTTCCAGAAGGCATCTGCAGGGAAAAGAAACACAGGCCTATGAACCTGGTTCTATTTCAATGTTTCATCTTCCCAGGCGCTTTCTAGTACAGCCAACAGAGTGAACTGTCTCAGAATAAAGAAAATCTTACAATGCTTATTATTTTACAGCTATCCAGAGAAACTGCCTGGTGATATGCATGTTGGATGTGTTTAACAGAAGCAGTTAACCTTTATGTCCTCAGGAATATTTTCAAGAGTATTCATCTCAAAGGACTGCTACATCCAGTGATTATGTAATGCCTAGAAAGGTAATTGAGAGCTATATTTATATAGCCTCTAAGAAGCTTGATCAAAAACTACCGCTTGTAATTGCCAACAACCTGGCATTTTTAGGAGATTCAGGCTTAACTCTGCATCTGAAGAGTATTGGTGACTTGAATCAGTCCTAGGTTAGTCTGGACTATTTTGGAGGTTCTTGGAAAATTAGTCTTGGGGGCCTGAAACCGAGGAGTATCTGATGTTGCTTGAGGTGGGGAAGAGGAGGAACACCTTGAAAGGAGCTCAGATTGGCTCTGAAGCAGCATAACTTCCAAATACCTTTCTGTCTTTGGCAGGACAGGTTCTTCTGTTGCCTAATTTATCTAATGATTATAAAGTTCTGGGATCGCTGAAATGCAATTTTTGTTCATTTACAATAGATAGAAACCGATGTAGACTCGGTAGAAATTTTTTTACTTTGATACTTGAAGTATAAGTCTTCTTTGACTTTGAGATACTATTTCTGACAGTTTACAATAATTCTCAGAGAAGTTAATGATCATATTCCTGCAGCAGTCTCATACTATTTATCTTAGGAAGCACGAGTTTGTAATTTTGAGCCATGTAGCCTTTGCTTTATCCATCCAGACTCTGTGCAGCTCCAGGGAATACAAAAATATTGGCCTTTCTATGGTGCCAAGATATAAAAGTATCTAACTGGAAAGCTGAAATAGCATGGATTTAATGGAGAGAAACATCTGAATTGAACTTGTTCATATTTTAGACACTGCATTTGACTTGTTACTGTGCTTTATTTTAAACATGCTTCCTAAGTGATGTTTGTATTTCCCTGTAGGGTTTATTCAACCTCAAGTGAAGTTAACACCACAAAAAGTTTTAAGGGTCATTTTTAATCTTTATAATAATGTTTCATTGCTGCTCAATGAAGCCTCCACCCAATGGAAAATATTTGCTTCTAACAACTCAAGATCAAATCCTAGATCGTTATAGCAGGCCTGGAATGAGTGCACAGCTGGAATGTGAACATCACAAAAATGTGTACAGTGAAATGTCTGGAGGAGGCTGCTGCTGGCTTCTCAGCAGCCCACTTTGCATCCAGCCATGCCTGAAACCTGGGCACTGCTCTCTGAATTTTCTGCTTGAAAATGCACAAAGGCTTGAGACTAGAATTCCTCTCTCTCTCCTGAACACTTTGCTTTGCTGCATCACACCAACAACACTTGAATACCGGAGACTGGCACTTCATATTTTGCATCCTAGCAAAATGAATTGTTCCTGTGTTTAATTTCATTTCCTTGACCCCTAACCTCCAAGCAGAACAAGAAAAATTTAATAGTGTTGACTATGCAGGTGGAAAAGGGGGATTTATGTGGGTGGACAAAGTCTTGAAATGAGCCATTCTTCTGACAGAAAACAAGAAAACACTTATCAAAAAAGATAGTTCAGTAGTTTAATAAGTATTTATATATACTGCATAAAAAAAAAGTTCATACAGTGATCAAATATGTCCTGAGTATTAGATTTTTAATTTCCTTCAATGTTCATTGAGTTGAACTATCCCAAACAAACCTGTAACAACTTCCCCACTGGAATATAATTTCCTTCTGCTGTGTTACAGTCTTTGTTTCATTTTGCAAAAGAAACATCTAGCTAGAGAGTGGGTGGAGGCAGACTGCAATTTATCTTCCAGTATTTTGGCCAGTGATACATCTGCCCTGGATATAATTTGAGCATAGTAGAATTTAGAATTATGTCTATGCTGGAACTGAATTATTTGTTTTCCTTGACATGAATGCACTGTGTGATAAAATATGGAGCATAACTGTGCTGGTTTTCTGGATTTTATATTCTTTATCTTCCAGTGCTTAGTTTCATTTGAAACACAGTTCTACTACTGATAACCCTGACTGCAAAAAAAGCCTCCCACATACGCCTTTGTGAAGTGTGACATCAGCTTTTATTAGAAGTTCAGCTGAGGAGAAAAATCTACTTTTTAGTGGAAACTGAAGGCAGTGTCTGATTTTTCCTTGTTGTTAGTAGCACCACAAACTATGTTAGCCTGGTCTTTATATAACAAAGTTCTGAGTTTTCCAGTAGCTGACAGATGATGCTTTCACCACCCCTTCAATGCTGGAACAAAACAGATGCAGTTCATCTGTAATGTAAAATCAAATCAATAACACAGACTAACTTGGTTCAGCATATAGCTGATTAGAATTTTATGTCTTTTCTGCATGAAAATGGTTAAATAGAGAATCTCACCCACAAAGCACTGGGGGTGGGGAAAAATTCTAGATTTGTCATTCTTAAAGCTGTAAACTGAGATGTCATCAGGTCCACAGAGGCAGCAGCCCATTCTAAGATATGTGATGTGAGAAGACCACACCATGCTTTTATCTTCTTTCTCTTATTAATAAAATGTCTATGTATGTTTTCTCCATGTGTTCAGCCTGCCTGAGAATAGTCCCCCTTGGATCCTGGCCTATCTCATGAAGTATTGCCTTGTTGTGCAACTGCAAATATGAGTGTTATCCCAGTGAACAGTTATCAAGATCCAATGGTTTAGCAGGTACCATTCCCTTAAATCCTATTGCATCCACTACCACTGCTATAATCCCTCCCCCATGATGCAGTTTTCCCTTTCATATTTAAAATGGAATAATCATATTATGAGTATTGTTTCCAAACTTAATTGGTTTAATTTAGTTAATTTCTTATTAGCTCTGGATCAGGACCTTGCTGCAGTACTGACTCTGGTATGCTTCATTTAATTACATTTAATGCAATCTCTTTGTGTCCCCAGAGGCAAAATAAACCTGCAGCCAAACACTCAAAATGAGCACAGAGGGCTGCCTTTGGGCAGGTCTAGAAGAACTGGACTTAAAGCATGTATTGCATCTACTGTTTAGTTCCCTATCTCTCCACAGTACTGCATGGCTCCCTAACCTGGCAGCAGGAAGCCAATCCAATTTAATATGAAAAACAGCTCTTTCCCTCTGGACAGCTAATAACCTGGTTTTGTGTGTTTTGGGTTTCCTACTTTCTTTTATGCCTGGTCTTTCTACTTTCAAATGCTTATTTTAGCTGAAAACTTGAGGGTTTTTGAACATCTGACAAGGAGAGATGGTACTGAGCACCTGCACAGAACATGGAGGTTCAGTTAAATCTCATTTCCACATTTAGGTGCTGTAATGTTAATTTTCAGACCATACTTACTGGAAGAGTCAAATTTATTAGTTTTCTTTCCATTTTCCATAAGCATAAGTTGAATTCTTCCATTCCAATGAGTTCCTATGTTTGCCACTATTACTGTGGCTCTATTTCCCATACAGGTAGTTTTCGTGCTCTGGGAGAGATCCTGCTGTTTCCTAGGATACTTTTCACAGAAGCTCAGAGATGCCTCTTTCTGCAAAAGTAGTATTGCTTATTGCCCACAGGTAGGGTGAAAAGGGCAGAGAGCAACTGGTTTGAGCTGAAGACCTGGGGAAAACAATGTGAGGAGCAAAACTGCAGAATCTGATGCTCTGGAAATTTGTGCCCATTTCTCTTTCTATGTCTGTTTTTTAAAGCAGCGCCGGGTCCTATTTGCCTATTTTTACTGCACAGGTACACACAAACACACACTTCAATAAAAGAGTCCTAAACAGCAAAGTATTTGTTCAAGTTTCACCAGTGGGCATGTTGCAGCAGGAGCTCACTGTGAATGAAGCTCCTCAGTAACAAAGCAATTATGAAGAGTGAACAAAATTAGCATTTCCTCAAAACCATGGGACCTCTGCAAGCAGAAGAGATGTCAAGGCTAACTGGGGATGTGACTGGAGGTAAAGAGAGAATACAGATCTGCTCTTCCTGCTGGGCCAGATGCTCAGAGGAGGGTTGACTTCCCTCTGCTTTGAGGAGTACTGGGCTTCCTATTACACCTCACATGTCACTGTCCTCTGTTTTTGCAGGTGGCTTTCATTCGGTACTAAAAGCCAACACAGGATTAGGTGAGAATCTGGTTAAAACCCCATTTCATGCAAAAGAATCACATATTCTTCTTCTGTATGAAATAATACGTTTCTGTAGTGGTTCCAGATCTTTTGCCTAAGCTTCAATTAGTATAGCCTTGTAATAGTAAATTTCACCCAGAAGTACCAAGGGTTTAATAAAATTAGCTCTGTGGTTGTGTTGTGATTTACTCCAGGGATTTTTAATTAAAGCTGATTAAGAATGTTCCAATTAAATTATTTTCTACTGGGTTATGCATATTCTGCAGTATTACAATGTTGCCTTTTACCTGGCCCCGGGAGCCCAAGGAGGCTTCAGGGAGAAGGCTGCTCTGTGGTGTAGAGCCAGCCTTAGCATTCGAGACACAGCCCTTCCCCAAAGCAGAAATAGTAAAGTGTCAGCCCAGGAGGATTTGGACAAGGCTGCCAAGGCTGCAGTGTTCTTGGCTGTATGGAAGGAAACCAAAGGCAGTCTCCAGGAAAGAGAGGTCACTGTCATTTTGAATGGCTGAAATTAATCTTTTCAAGCCTCATTCTGTGATGACACTTTGCAACAGTTTTTCTGATGAAACCTCTTACTTTTTCTTCTTGAATCTCAGACTTGTTTATTCCTGCCAACCCCCCTCTTTTTCTAATACATGGAGGAGTGGAGGCATTATCAGTCTCTTTAGCTTTCCTAAAATCTCCCGGGAAACACAGGAAATAACCAGCAATAAAGACCAGCAGCTATTATCACTGCTTTCTGTTATGAAAGGTGTGTAACTCCTGACACTGTCACTTTTAAAAGCCTACCTTCTTTTTGCTATGTGCTTAGAAAACTTATTTTAATAAATGGATGAGATTAGTCAGTAATGATTATTGAACTGGGTTGTCTTGGATTAACAACCACTTTTCTACTGGGCTTTCTAGTAGGAATTGGGATTTTTAATTTGCTAACAAGTGACTTAGAAATACAAGAGTTTGAGTGAATGGAATCTTACCACGTTCCTTCTTCAGAGGGACATCATGTAATCCTTGCTTTCTTCAGGTTCAGTGGGGTCACTCCTGACCGTGCATCAGCTCTCAGAGTACACGGTGCTACTGTGCTGACACTGAGGACTAATTATGGCAAATAACCCCTCAAACTTCTGCTAGAAGCAAGGAACACTCATGCATTTGAAAGTCACTGTACTTGGATGTACTTTAATTATGCTCTATATTTGCATTTTTCACCATCAGCATCTCACCAGTGTCTCAGTTTATAAATGTTAATCATCACTTTTTTCAATGACCTGTGGCAAGCCAAAGTTACAGCTGACTATATTCAGGTGTCTGGGACCAGGTCCAATAATTATAAAGAATCAGAGAAGCAAGCTCTACTTATAGTCATCAATTCAAAATAAATATAGAATATGAAATAATTATGACTTTGAGAATTGCTGCTTTTAAAACTATCTAGGGAAGCATAACCTAGTGCTCCAGTGATAAGGTAATTCAGGAATATATTGCATGCTATATGGCTAAACTGAAGTCAGAACTTGAAAATACATATTTTTTAATCCTATTTTTCGAAAGAGAAATTGCCTAAAAGAAATCTTTAAAACAAGCAACATATTTTCTTTAATTTGTTTTTAACTTAGGAACCAGGATGCATGTGACTGAATCCCCTTTTTCATTGTCCTTAAAGAAAATATTTCTATGCCATCCTGAGAGAACTTCCACTGTCTTCTATCTGAGAGATTTAAAAAAATTGAAATGGCTTAAATATGTGGGAAGTATTACACAGATGTACAGAGGCAATAGTCAAAGTCATCCCATAGCAATCATGCTTAAAATTATGCTGAATTTTAAGTGGTAACTTAATTGGATTAATATGAAAACTGGTGTGTGGAGTGAGTTTGGAATGTAGAAAGGAATTCCTAACCTCCTTGTACTGTTTGTACTGTAAGACAAAGTCCCAGTCCAATTCTCATAAAAGCAAACATGGAAAAAGAAACACTGTCAGAACTTTCTGCTTTGAGAGTTACATAGCACTAAATGTTAGAAATCCTTCACCAGTAGGGATTTGGAATATACATTTGTTTTAGCTTTTCACAAAATTCTGGCAAATGTTCAAGGAGTTGCAGTGGAAGCAAAGCAAAGCATGATGAGTAAAAAATCATAAGGGCAAAGCCTGCCTAATAATATAAATAATTTAAAAGGTTGTGGAGTACATCATTATGTATTTAGGAAATTGGTTTTGTTAGTAAAATATACTTTGCAATAATGACTGCAGCATTGCTACAGGAATATATTATCGATAGACTGATGATTAAACATAAAATTAACTTTAAAAAATTTTGGCTGTTAAAGAGCAAGATACATCAGAGGATGGAGCAGGAGATTGCCAGGATGAAATTCACAGTCATCTTCAGTGGAAGTTTATGCAAAGACAAACCTATACACTGTAACAAGGTAAATTGCAATTTATTCACTGACTAGCTTCAGCAGGGATTTTTTATTTAAAAGTTTATTCAGCTTAGATGTTTGGAAGACATCTCTTTTTTAGGCTGTTGGATCTTTGATATTTTCAATGTGCAGAACTGCATAGTAGTCATGGGTTTGCTCTTACAGCTTAAAGTACCTCCTTGACTATTTTGCTTTTAACGTTTCCAACAGCTGTTAAAACCCTTCAAGGGTTTTCTCTGCTTCTTCAGACACTGAGATCAGAATTTCCACCCTGTCTTGTCTTTGGGTTTTTGTTTTTTTATTATGAAAGGTAATCGGAGTATTTTGAATACCTTTCAGGGAGAAAATTTGGATATTTATGAGAACTCTGATGAAGCTGAGGATGTCCTCTCAGCAAATAATGTAAGTGTGGATGGCTGAGAGAAAGGAAAGGCACATAGGTTTGAATCAAACACTACTGTGTTAAGCACAGATCAGCCATCAAGTTTCTTGAGCTTTGAAGCTAGGAGTGGCTTTCATCTTGCTTAACTTCAGATATAATACTTTCCATCTAAGTTAATTATGCTAAGCTGGGTTTAGCAAGAATAGTCAAGAAAGGCAATTAGATAAACTCATAGCACCTACTACAAGATGAGAAAATTGAGCCTGGCACTCCAGTGAGGATGCTGGACTCTCTACTCCACTTCCTGATGTCTTTTGGGCTCAGGTTAATGTAGTCCAATGAATTACTGCCTCATTTTTGCCACCAAGTACAATTAGGCCCACCCACGTGGCCAGGTTAAAGCTCTAATAATGAGACATTGAAATAGCTGGCTGTCCTGCCTTAGGCTGGTGTCCTCTGTCATTCTGTGAGATTATGCCTGAAAAGTCTGATGTCTAAAAGACTGGATATTAGCAAAATAGCCTACCCTGCTGTGAGAGCTGTGACAAGGGAGAGGGATATTTAGATCTCCCTGGTGTGTGCTGTGAGAGCGCCGAGCTGCACACAAATAGCACTGCCAGCTTTCTGAGGCATACCCACAGATCATGGCCTGAGCACGTCAACAGCGTGTCAGGAGATTCACTGAACCAAGAATGAAGGCTCTGACAACAGTGAAATCTATGCTACAAGTGTGTTTCTGTGCTCTTGACTGAAATATTTAAGCTCTGAAATACTGCCTTTCACTTTTGCTAAGACATCTTGGGCAGCTTTGTCATGTGTCAATTATTGTTTAATTCAGTTTTATTTTACTTTGCAGCCTGAAAATGCCTTAGTTTATTATACAGCCTTGTGTAATGTCCTTTGTGTATTGTTATGACTACTTTGCCTCCACCTGTATCTGATAAAAACTGCTATTCCATCGGGTTTTCATTAGGAGGGCAGTTTTTTCTTGTCATACAAGTGTTGGGCGTTTGATGCAACAATTGAGAAAAGTCAGAAGAGAACATGATGGTCTTTGTCTGCCACTCTTGGTATGTCAGTTTAAAGCTTTGTTATGTGATAAGGTCACAGCAGAGCTCTGTAACTTTCCATGTAGCATCAGTCATAGGACTAATCAGCATTAACTCCTTGCAATAATAGCACATCTGCTGGAAAAATGTCTGACAGATTTGTTCTTGTTTAAGACTGAATGGTGTTCCCAGCAACTTATGACCATTTGTTGGGATTTAAGCCCAGATGGAAATCAGGCACCACACACAGTTCAACAATTAAAGTAACAATTGTAAATGATTATAATAACGATAATGAAAAAGGAAAAACCAAGTGATGCACAATGCAATCACTCACCACCCACTGACAGATGCCAGACAGCCCTTCCCAAATCCAGACCAGCCACCCTTCCTGGAAACTCCCCCCCTTTATATACTAGGCACAACTTTCTATATCCCTTTGGTCAGCTTGGGTCACCTGTCCCAGGGATGCTCCCTCCCAGTTTCTTTTGCACCCTGCCTCACTGGCAGAGTATGAGACACAAAAAAAAACCCCAAAAAAACCCCAAAACAAAACAACCCAAAACAAACACACAAACAAGTCCTTGACTTACGATAAACATGACAGCAAAAAATCAAAACTTTAATGTGTTAGCAACACCATTCTCATTCTAAATCCAAAACAGCACTGTAGCAGCTACTGAGAAGAAAGTGACTCTACCCTAGCTGAAACCAGGACACTATCACAGAGTTTTTATTCCCTTCTCTATCAAAATAAATACATGAATAATTAGTTGAGAAGGAAAAAGATTGTCTCTCTGAGAAGAGACTGGAAAGGCAAACACCTTATGTAGGCTAATTTAAGTCCTGCAGGATGTGAAGACATATTGGTATGAATGCTTAAAAATCTATGGAAGGTAGAAGTATTTTTGTTTATTAGGGGCTAAATTTTGTAACAAATGTGAAAAACCCTGTCAGGATTAAGGAAGAATGGGAACACAATGTCACTGTTGTTACCTCATATCAAAGAACTTACAGGATATGTAGATGGTAGCTCTTTAAAAAAAGGCTTAAGGACACCAAAAAGAGACTATTCCATTTAGGAATAAGCTGTGAGAAGTACATGCTGTACTTTATCACATTAGAAGCCTTAACTCACTTCTTACATTTAGAGAGTATATTTTATGGGTTATTAATAACAGTAAGTTTAAGGTATGCTTCAGTCAAAAGCAGGACGTATTTTCAGAATTTCTATTTCAAGTCCCAGTTCTTGCTGTGCAGAAAAAAAATCTGCTCAGGAAAACTGCTGGCACACTTATTACAAAGTTCATTAATTAAAAACCAAAGTAAATAGAGAAGCGAGCACTTTGTGTCCTCACATTACCAGCCCTTTAGTCCATGACTCCTGGAGAGAACCACACACTGAGTTCTGTAAGGTCTGCTTTGAAGGCAGAAGTCACAGATGAAAACTTTTCTGCTTAATCAAAGAGTTGGAAGTCATGAAGGGCCTTGGAAGTCTGGAAGCAGGTTTTTTGACTACAGTGATAAATGCCTTTTGGTTCCTAATGTGTCATATTCACAATTGAATGTAGTTTGATTTCTCTTTGCAGATTCCCAGAGCACAATTTTTGTATTTGTCACTGTCATAGCTTGGGCTCATTATTATTGTCTAAGACAAGTAAATCCTCTATTTTGGAGGTTTAATTCTTCTCTTCCTGGGTTTGCCTTGGGAAGAACCAATGGTTTTCTCTTCCATTTACTTGCATCTCGTTAGCCCTGATATTGGTCTGCTTTCTATACCTCTGCTTCTCTAGAGAAAAAAAGTCTTATGTGTCCTACCTTGAACAGTACACTTTTCTCAAATAAACCCACACTCATTTCCAATCTTTGCAATTTTCCACTTACCCACACATTGAGTATTTTTTGCTTTGTGTTGTATTTTTTCCCTTATGTTCTTCTTGTTGCTTTCATCTTCTACCGGAAATTTTTAAATAGCTTATAATTAGTATTCTCTTGATTGCTTGAGATGTGCTTTTTGTCTTGAGTGATGTGGAAATAGCCTCACCTTCTACAACTGATACTACATAAGAAGGCTAAATGGGGATTTTCCCAATTGTAGCAGACTGGTGTTTTCCTGACTGTTCTTACACCTGTTATTTTACAGTTATGAGGAAAAAAATAAAATAATGTCCTTCTAGGTAATTCCTTTCACTTGAATTATTAAACCTTGTGTTGAAAATTATGCAATTTATCCATCAGGCAGTTTTCTTTATGCTGGAGCCCATGAGATGGGAATCAGTGACTTTAATTTCACACTGCATTACTCAATTGAGGGAAGTGTCTCTTGTGAACAGCTCAACCTTCACAATTTTGCAGCAGCACTTCTAATGCCCAACTGGGTTTTCTATTTCAGCTTTTCCATGAAGTCTTTCCATTCTGAAATTGTATTCCTGGCTTTATTTTTTCTGACATGATTTTATGGTGAGCTCCCCTTGGCGCACTGGTGGTGACTGCAGCTCTCCAGCTGTCTGCTTCTCCTTTCCTCGGTGTCCCATGGAGAGCTTAGGCACAGCAGTTCAGTGTTGCAGGTCAGTAACTTCTTACTACAAGAATTCTGAATGTCCAATTGTTCCTCAAAGAATAAAAAGAAGCTGGTCCCTAGTGCTTCAGGGGGGTTAATTTTATATGTTTTCCAGTCCCTTTCCTGTTTGTCTCCATTTGAGCTGAGAGGCTTCTGTTCACAACAAACTGAGCCAGTCTCTCAGGTGAGACTTCGAAGATCAGTGTTTACCTTTTTATTTGAGAAGTGTTCTTCATTAACACAGTCCTCTGCTTGATTTTTAGTGTTTGGGATTTGGAGATTTTTTCTGCTTAACAAGTGTCATGGAGTCAGTTATATGTTTTTGCTGTCTCTTCAGAGCTCAGTTTCAAATGTACATCTTAGTCCACAATTTTACATTTTCCCTGCATGACAGCTTTCAGAAGGGATGTTACATGAGGATACATACATGAGGATGTACATGTCTTTTATACATCCATTATGTTGCCTTTCAAGGGCAAATTACTGATACGGTGAGGATGTTAGGTGTTACTCATGCAATAATACCTATTATAAGAAATCTACATTACATAGAGATTTCAGGTAATAGGTAATACCTAGAGCATTTTTGATACCTGATACCTGTTGCTGAACAATTTCAGCATAAGTGCTGAAGAAAAAGATGAAAGATCAGTAATAAGACACCTGCAAGCCAGGTTTATTGACAGCATTGTAGCCTTTATGAGATATCACAGATACAAGGCATTCTGGGCAGAGATGGTAGTCCTTACTGTGTGCTGAACACAGTGGGGTCATGGTTTTACAGCTCATAGGTGTTAGCCTAATGAAAGGAGTAAATCAACAAGTTAATTTTTCTATGATGTTATTGTTCATCAGCCTCTCTTTACAGAAGGTTCATAGTGGTATTTGTTGTCATCACTAGTCTTTGCCTCTGTGTGATGATTCATTGTCTAGCACCTTTTTTGTCTTTTGTCAGTACATAAATTTTATGACTGGGTGAAAAATTCCTTGATGAATAAAAAGGCTAATTGTACAACAGTTCCCAAAAAGCTGGTGAAAAGCACTCATATAGTGCCTCATAAAATTCTCAAATTATTTTCTGATAATTTCTTTCATCCTTAGGGAAGCCCTTTACATCACATATATAGAGCATTTTGACTCCTTGGCATGGAGCTATGTTATTTTCTCCTTGAGTCCTTGATTTTTTCTTGTTGTGGTCTAGATCAGATTAGACAGAACACAAAAAGATTCGACTATATTCTTGCTCTAAGATCAGTCTGCTTCTGAAGTATTCATAGGAACAATATAATGTAAGCATAAATGCACATGAACATTCAGATTTTTAAAAGAAAACTTATCCAAGAAATCTGATTAACTTTAGATTTTTGTCTGATAAGCCATAAACAGACAGTCGAAAATTTTTAAATATTCCATTTAGGCAACAGCTATACTCCAGTTTGTTAGAATTGGTAGTTGTGTCAGAGGTAAAACTGTGCCATACATACAGATATAAGAGGTGGATGAGGTTCAAGAGCCTCTCAAAAGAATTAATTGCCTGTATATACCATTCAGAGATTTGTTACACATTGAGAAAAATCTACATCTATCCATCAATGGGAAAGGATTAAAAACCATTGAGTAAAATATCAATAGCTAGTAATCACATATACCCCACTCTCAATAAATGTACTTTCCTTGGCTATTAGTTAAAATAAAAGAAGCAAGCATTGTTCCATACAAAGATACAATGTATTAAAATGTCATGTAAAAGATGTACCTACATACACAGTTTTGGACTTATTTTTAGCTGGTTTTGGTACTCCATGTTATGTGTGGTTGGCCAGAAAGATCTGATGGAAACATTGGTCAGAAGCCCTTGGCTATGCCCTGTGCTCCTGTGGCATCTTTCTGCAGAGCACGGGCTGCTGCAGACACAGGAGACAGGCCAGCAAAATAACAGTCTTAATACCTAAAAGGGGTGGAGTGAATTTCCAAAAAGTCACTCATGTCCTTTTGTCTGCTCCCTTTTATAAATTTTGTAGGCATTTAATTATCGTTGAGATCTCTACCTCTTCTGATCAAAATTGGGCGGCAAGCTCAACAAAATATTTATCTAATTTTAATAAAGATATTAAAGAGTATTAGGATTCTGGCTTTTGACTCTCTACAGTAAAATAAAACAGAAGTAAATATGGTCTGAAGTCTGTCTTCAGCTTCTGCATACCTGACTGAGGCAGATAGTCTTATCAGCATGTTGACTGTGTATTTACTGGTCATGTGTCACTGGTGCCTGAAGGCAGTCTCACTTCACTGTAACAGATGATAAAACTTCAATTTTCACTGGACGTGCCCAAACATATTTCTCCTTTTCAAGAATAAACAGTTAATTTCTTCCAAAACAATGAGTGCAAATGTGATTATAGAAATGCTGATACTGTCCTGAGAGATACAAAGAGTAAAAGGCTCCTCTGACAGGAGGAATTCTTTGCTGAATTCCTAGATAAGTTCCAGGTTTTAGAAAGATCGGTAGCTGAATGTTAATCAATACAGGTATGTACCTCACCATGAGCTTGGATTTAGTGCTCCCTTAAAATTCATTTTGCAAAACCCCTTGAATCAAGAACCTCATTTCTCTTTCTTTCTGCATCACAGGTTGCTCTTGGAGATGACATCTATGACGTTCAGATATGAGGTGACAATAAATACCATTTGCACATGTGGTTTGCCCTGTCTGTTGGGGACAGCAGGCTTGCAGTCCCAGGCCTATTGTCACCACAGCGAGGTGGCTGGTCCTGCAGAGATCAGTGGGACTGGCTGGCTCCCCAGCAGTGCCCGACTAATTTGGGTTGGGAGCTCTGCTCTGATTAAGCCTGTGGCTGTAGCATAGAAATGAAACACCCATCCTTTCATAAAGGGACTGGAAATAGCAAAGACTTCAGGTACAAGTAACAGCAAAAGAAGGTACTAAAACTGCTGGATTTTCTTTGGTGCATAGTTGCAGAAGAAGGACAAGAGATAATGCAGTGGAGAGTGGAAGCAGAGCTTTTGCCAAGAGAAGTCATTGCCATTATAAAGACCAGGCTCTTTCAACACACAGGTATGCTGGTGAAGTCAGCTGTCCTCTAATGCCTATTGTTCTTCTACCACTTGTGTTTGCTCTTTTCCCCTTAATGCAATCATTTATACATTTCTTAATCTCCTTTAGTCTAAAATGAAAAAAAATAGAGCATGTCAGTGTAATAAGAGAGCTGGTGTTATCACCAGGATAGATAGAGAAGGTTCTGTGAGAGTCTCAGGCCCTCTCAGGCAATATGGTTTAACTTCCCTTTATTTAGATCAGGACAGATTCTTCACAGCTGTTAGTCTGTAGCAGCAATTCTATTAATTTCAGAGGGGGTAGATTAGTTCCTAGCTGTGCTGAACAATCAAATACTTATCTCATTGTGCTCAGCATTCTTCCTCTTTTGTGTATTTCACTATGTACAATCCCTCTCAGAGAAAACCGTGCTAGTAATACCACAACACAATTCAATTTGTCATATGCCATCTCTGATTACCAGAGCTTAGCAATCAGTCTGAGGGGTCTAATCTGGGGACTTTTAGGAGATAGACAGCACAAGGTCAGATACCAGAAGGAATGAAACTGCAGGTTAAAAGGCTGTTGTGAAGAAACCATTCCTGGAAATGTTTGTGTTGAAGATAATCTCATACAGAAGTTAAGACCTAGGGGCTGATCTCTCCTGAAATGAACCTGAGATCCTGAAAGTACTTTCTGATGATATTATACACAGTTATAATTAAGCACATTTCTGAACATTTGATGGCAGGAAAAAACCTCTGAAAACCTTTAAAATATGTAATATAAAGTTTCTTATACATTGTCTAGATAAGAAATTCCTTTTAATAAAAACCATCAACTTTTAAACCACACAAACTTAAACCCTTTTCACATCAAGTTTCAAGTCAGTTCTTTCAGAAACTGCAAGAATTGGAGCATGTATATTCAGATCAGCAGTGCTTGGTGTGCTCCTTTGAGGCTGCACTTCAAATTACTTTTCTGGACCAGAGTGTGTGCCATGGGCAGAAGAGCCTCAACATCCTGCCTGGGGTTTTTGTGTGTATGTATCTGGCTTATACCACAAACCCTATTCTAGAACTGCAAAAGCTTTTTAAGGTAAATTAAAAGCTATTATTAAGAGCTATTATTAAAACCTATTTTAAAATCCAAATGATAGCTAGACATATAGATGTGCTCCAAGCCCAGAAAGCCAGGCGTGCTGCCATGGTCAGCATCAGAAGATACATGGTCAGCAGGTCGAGGGAGGTGATTCTGCCCCTGCACTCTTCTCTGCTGAGACCCCACCTGCAGTGCTGCATCCAGCTCTGGGATCACCTCTTCCACGAGGAAAGGCTGGCAGGGTTGGGGTTGTTCAGTCTAAAGAAGGGAAGGTTGCAGGGTGACCTCATTGCAGCCTTTTGGTACTTAAAGGGGGCTTATAAGGAAGTGGGGACAAACATTTTAGCAGAGCCTGTTGAGAAAGGACAAGAAGTAATGGTTTTAAGCTAAAAAGGGGTAGAGTTAGACTAGCTATAAAGAGATTTTTTTTACAGTGGGGGTACTGAAACACTGGAATGGGTTTCCCAGAGAGGGGGAAATGTTCAAAGTCATGTTGGATGAGGCTCTGGTCAAACAGATGTAGTTGAAGTTGTCCTAGTACCTTGCAAGGATATTGGACTAGACAATATTTAAGGTACCCTTCAAACTAAACTTTTTTATGGTTCTATAAAATATCATAGATGTGAACCACATCTATTTCTATAACAAAAATTTGATTACAGATTTCTCGTCTTCTGCAAAAATTCTCACAGCTGTAATTTCATTTCACTTTGGAAGGAGCTGAGTTTTCATTTGCATCATCAAAAACCTTACTTGCTTTCATGATTCCAGCACATGCAACCAGCTATCACCATGGTGCAGTGATTGTGCAGCCAACCTGCTTCTCTGGAGCAGAGAG
Organism: Cisticola juncidis; assembly: GCA_013400215.1. NCBI lineage: Eukaryota > Metazoa > Chordata > Aves > Passeriformes > Cisticolidae > Cisticola > Cisticola juncidis. Next base: position 1,696,870 of record VXBR01006348.1, on the reverse strand, counting down.
TAGCACAATGATTATCCTGAATGACAAAATAACTACCTTCCTATCTCATATTTAATGACATAACATTAACTGAGGTCTCTTGTCACCCCTAAAAAGACAAATATTGGAATTACCTGTGTTTAGTAGATAATATTGACACATCCCATTGCTGCATTAGCACTGACAGATTGTCTATGTGGCATAACCTAATCTGCTTCTAATTGAGACAAATACTACAAGGCACATGATGTTCAGTGCAATATTTGAGTAACATATGTAGCTAAGTTGACTTTAGTGCTTGTAGTAGTCAAGCTGACAGCTTATTTAGGGGATTCCATGCAGATCAGGGCAACAGGCAGGCAAACTTTTACTGCAGACAGACAATGAATATTCAACAAGAATCAACCACACATGAAAGATGTTGTAACAACAGGCCTTTTTAGCAGACACTGTATAAACAACTGAAAAACTCCTTAGGGAAACTGCTTAAAAAACTCCAACATGATGTCCAATAATTAAAAAGTGCCCAAGATGGCAGATGTCACATCTTTAGCACAGATCTGGTGAATTATCAGTGGTGGTGCTGCTCTGCCTGATACAGACTGCAAATGTGAACCTGGGTTTAAGGACGTATCATTGTTGCAATAGGGCACACTGAACCCACAGGGAACCACAATCCCAGAGATGGCCAGATCCTTCCCCACATGTCACACTACATGAATTTGGAATAAAAATGAAGACTTTTAATTTAGTATTTTGTTTGTGGAATTACAATTCCTTTGTATTCCATAGCTTTCTGCTATTCCATTCCTCCTATTTTTTTTCCTAGTAGCCCTAGCTTCTAAATTTAAAGCTAAAGGGAATGAACATTAAAAATTAGTTTCTCCTTGAATTATGCCTTTTCTCACACCCCCCCTCATGGAGGCACAACATATTATAATTTGCATGAAGAGAAGAAATAACTTCCCATTCCACATCTCCTTGCCATGACCAGGTCACCAGGTCACCTGTGGGTTCATTTCTCTGGTAATAGAGTTCGATGCAGTAAAACAGCTTTGTTAAAAAAGCCAATAATTTATTCATCTTTTCATATTTTGAGAAGTTTGCTGTCCTTTACTCTCTCTGCTCATTCAATCCCTTTCATTCAGTCAGTCTTTGCAATATTACCTCAAATGTGTTTGTATGCTGCCTTTATTTCATTCTCATTTACCACTGAATACCCACCTCTTCAACATTCAGTTCAGCCAACACCAATCATGTCATATCCTCTGGCACATATGACTGGGTTTGCTGTAGCAAAGTAATACTTTTTGGAAGAACACAGAAGACTCAAATGATAAAGCATTTCTGTGGTATGTCTGTGTTGATACAAGGTGAAAGAGGTCTCACCCCAGAAAAGCACAGTAGTCACCTAACCTGAAAAATACTTCTACTTTCCCTCTGTATTTAAAATACCTATTTTTAGCTATTCTGGTATGCTTTGACAACAGTCACAGAAAAAAAAAATAAGCAAAGGAAAAGAATAAAACAATTTCTCCAAGATGCCTGATATGAATGATGTTAACTTCAGAACAGCAGCACAAAAATTGGAAAAACTGTATTGCAAAGGAGATAGCTTGAGAAATTTCCTGCCATCACAGTGCTATACTATTTTAATAGTCTAACAAAAAGAGATCTCCCAACTGCTTAGCTGCAGTCCCAAGAGAGGGCTGTTGTGATATGTACCTGCCTTGTAAACCTAATGCTAAGTGAGCCAGGAAATGCCCTGGCCTTTAAATAATGACATGACAAGATACAGGGAATTAAACAGACACAAGGCAGCCAGGTTGAGTTTTCTGCATTTTCACCTGGGACCCTAAACAGAATGGTAAAAATCCTGGCTAAAGTTTAAGAGTTTCATCTCAAAAACAACAGAAAACAGACTTTGTTTTGTTTCTTTAAATTTAGGTAACGAAATTTCCAGACTGTACATATTCATCTAGTTATGACAAAATATTTCTGTTAACAGAGAAGCTGGGGACACAATGAACACCATGAAAGAACAATGTTTACACTTTGAAATCAGGCTTATTCTAAGTGCTTGTTTTTCACACACATGGAGATTTTCACTAGCTGCCTAGATCTATAGATACAAGATGGAAAGAGCCTGTTTCAAAGTGGCAAATACTGTTCAAAAGACTAATAAAAATGCAGGATTCAGTCCTGGAATCAGATATTTGGCATCTGAATGAGGCTCTTCAGCTCTTTCAGAGCTCTCATACAAAATCACTGCACTGTAAATTCCTGTAAGATTGTAGTCTTAGGACCTGAATCATAATGAAACTGTCTTATTAGCCAAATCAATATGTAGAGACGATTTGAACTTAAATTTTAAAAAATCCTTTTAATTATTCAGCTTCATTGAAAATGTGCATTGACATTTAGAAGAGTAAGTTCTTTTTAATTAAGATCATATTTACTAATGGTGACCATAGCTTTTGGGGTTACCTTCATTATGTGCAAGCTCATAACTTTTACGTGTAGAGACAAGATTCCCAGGTTTCTGTGTATTACACAAATGTGGATATGAAAAACTGTGCTGAAACTTTGAAATTCTTTTGCATTTCTAGTGCTGTAAATTAGACAATTCAGGAAAGAAAAAAATAAAAGCCCTAAGCCTCTAAATATTTGCACAGTAAATGGTTTGGCCATTGATCAAAGCAGCAGAGGTCAAAGGAAGAGCTGCAAGAACGCTGGTGGGTGTGTTAAGGACTGCACTTTTGTTGTGCTCTGACTACTCTTATGCTCTCTCTGAACATCATTAGCAATATAACCTTCTAGACTGAATATTAGGGATTCAGCTGACAGGGTCTGGCTGGAGCACACATGAAAACCAAAGCCTTCAAACCCATAAACATGCATACTGGAAACATACACCCAAAAAAAAATATAAGAGGCTTAATTGGCTTGTGACATATATACAAACCAGCATCTTGGTTATCTGATACAAGCACAGAATATAGACACTCATTTCAGCTACTGCATGACCCGTTTTGAGAGTAAATGCTTGAGAAAATCGCAGCCCAATATTCGTATGGTTAACAGAAGTTTAAATACCGTAATAAATACCATCAGAAGCGTGCATTATTCATCTAGATCTAAACAGTGATTTAGAACTTCTTATAAAAGCAAATGTACACAAAAATACTTTCATAATCTACTGAAATCTCATAAGAACAGAAAAAGTTGTAGCTATATTAATACTGTATATTCATTAAGTGATAGAACAAAACTGACAGCCCTAGAGAGAGATAAATTTGCAACGAATCACTCTCTTAGAATTGAATGTGAAAATTAAAGCAATTAAATTATAAGCCACTGTAGCGGTATGCTTTCCCTGGAATGGGAGAAAAACAACTCAAACAACACTCTGTTTGCAAAGCTGTCAGTGGTGAATGGAGAAGGGGTTTTCTTGCTGCTTCTGGTGCTGAGTAATGCTGAAACCAGCCTGAATCAATTCCAAAGTTAAGCACCCTGACAGTGAGGGGAAGATGCAGCAGAAGGGGTGAAGGACCTGATAAAGGAACCTACAATTAATACTGTTGATAACTCATCTAAAAATGCTGAGTTAACATACCTGGCCCAGAAAAACATGACTGACAGTCAAAGAATTTATACTACAAAAAGTCCCTTGTTAAAGGTGCAGTCTTCTAATACACCCTTCTGGGAGTGTGTGTGGAGATTCTTCCCTTGAGTGGGGATGCTCCTCAAGGTTATTCCTCAAGGCTGGATGAAAGAGATTTTCCTATGGTTGGGAGTATGGGTGAGTAGCATCAGTCTCTACTTAATAATTGGGTTTTCTAGCCTTAATATAATTGCATCAATGTAACTTCAAAAAGAGTGCACTATGCTACTAAATATAGCTACTTATGCTGTGTAGCAAATAATTCTGGTTATGATTTTTTAGTCTAGTGATTACCATAATAAGTAATTTATTTTTATGTAAATGTATCTGGATTGTCATCCTTAATGCTGAAGAACAGAGTTGTATGAAGGACAAATTACAGATATACAATTCTATATACTCCTTTATACATAAAGTGTTAAAAAAGTTTGAGTCTAATGCTGAATTCAGCCACACTTAGACCCCTGTCAGAGAAGGAGTTTAGAATGCAACTCGGAGGGCTTCTCTAACAAACATTGTCTGAAGCTCTTATTTCTGCCCTGACAGACACCCAAACACATTTCAAGGCTAAAAGTTTCTACCTTGTAGGAATAAAAACAAACTGGCTTGCTGAGAGTGCAGAAAATTTTACTTCACAGTTTCTCAGTTTTTTTGTCACCTAGGCTACAACCTAAAGCTGACTCTCTGTAACATCCTCTTCCATGTGATTAGGTAGAGGCCTTTCTTTGTCCATCCTTGATAAATCTACAGTAGTTCTACATAAGGCTAAATAACATTAAGAAAAGACTAAGAGATTTCTTAAAACCAGATATAAAGAGGTATAATTTTCTTTTGCTCTTCCTTTCCTCCTCATCCATCCTTATAGCCTGTCAGATTACTCCCTATCGCCACAGATATTTGTCAAAGTAATTCAGTCAGCCTTTTCTTTGCTTTTCAGTCTGCCTTTGGCACTCACCCCTTACAGATTCCAGACTCTGGAGGTTCCTCTTTTCCCTTAGAGTCTGTGCCATGAAGTGCAGTAGCAAAAAGGAGGGCTCAGTTTCATAACTGCTGTGCTCAGATTGCTCAGGGAAATTAAGACTCTGATCTGCTGTGGGAGAAGATGAAAGTAAGAAAAGATGTGTACCATCTCACTCGTTTTTCAAACCAAAATCATCAGCTTAAAAGTGAAAACAAAAATTGAAATAACAAAAAGTGAAAGGTAAATTTAGGGTGATATTCACTCTGATATTTCTCTATAATTAAGCCACAATTACTACTTAAATTGCACTGACCAAACCTTACAATGAAATACAAGTTACTTAGATAAAAGTTATTATAATCTCAGTCACCTAAAAATCAATTAAAAGTTGGTACTAATACATGTATTAAAGTTGGTATTAATTAAATGTATTGGTACTAATAGATATTAATTCACATAAATGGAAAACAAACTTTGTGAGTTTCTGGTTTTCTGGGGTTTTTTTCTTTTTGCTTTATAGCTTTGTAGAGGGAAAATAGAACATAACGATATGGCATAATTACTATGATGTTCTTTACACTTTCATAGCTTGCTCCTTTACTCTTTGCTTGAAAAGAAAGTACTGTGCTCTCTTCTGGCCCAAGAAAATAAAACTGCCAATTATTATTTATTTCAGCCTGGAAACTATTTACCCAACCAATACAGCAATATGTAGTGAAATAAAACCTACACAACAACCAACCAACTTCTATATTTACAAATAGAAAATGAACGAGCAAATTTTAAGTTGAAGAGATAAGGTAAGAGGTGATGTCAATACAAGCACAAGTTTTTAGAGGATTTTCCTCAAACTCAGGAATTTTCCTGCCTGCTTTTGTTCTGCATACTCCCCTGCCAATATAAATAGCAGAAGTAGACATAAAGGTCAGTCAATATGCTGGGGGAGCATCAGTGATCTTTCCTTCTACAGTTTGCTGTTGCTTGACAAATTGCAAAGAAAGAACATGGGCCATTATAAATACCACAGTGCATTCCAGGACATCATTTCATAAACTTTTTGAGTCAGATTAATAGAAAAACTGAAAAACATCAGCCTATATTTCCTATTGGAATATTGTGATTTAAGCAGCCTTTGGATTAAAATAACACAGAGATGGTTTTGATTAAAACACATTATATGCAGATTTTTCTCCATGTGACGTGTGGCATATGGAAGCCACATCTGTGAGTCTGGAGACCTACCTTTCCTCCACTGAAGTCAATGGAATAACTATTCCTATCTACAGCAATGGATTTTGTCTCTATATTTGTTCCTTGCAGACCTTGTTTAATAATTGTGAGCTTATATTCTTTCAATATTTACATTTTCTATGCTTCTTTTTCCATTCCACTTTCTGCCTTTGAAATTCTATATGCCATTACTTCCGTGGCTCTACTAGAAACCCTTCTCTTGACACATCCTATTATCATGTTTGCTTTTTTCATACATCATATTTATGAATGTTGACTATCTTTTGATAAACTCATGTAATTTGATCTATTTTGTGTTTGTTGGTCTCAGCTAATAAGCTTCTTCCACCTAGAGCAAAAATTTTTACTCTTAAATTCATGGCATTGCAGGCAGCATTGTTACATTTATAATTTCTATTATTTTTGCATTATGAGTCATCCAGTTCCTGCAGAAAGATACTCTGATGTTCTCTGTATTCACAGTATCTTGCACCTTCTGTCATCAGCCAGTTTTATTCTGTTATTTCTAATGGGGCCAGGGTCATTAATGAAAACAATAAATGTGCTGGGTCACTATAGGATTCTGTCTCACACACAGTTTTTCTCCTTGCTATGCTTTCTGCCTTAATTCCTTGAGGAATGCCAACAGCTGCTTCCTCCAGTCCACCAGTTGCAATTGGTTATTGTGGTGGAACTGGCCAGAAGATATCAGAGTCTTGGCTGGGGTGCTCTTCCAGAGCTAAGTGTCACAGAGACAACACAGAGACTCTGATTTGGCTCCCACGTTTCACATTTTTAGTTCAAGTGAACGAAAGTGTGTTTATTCCTAGCACATCTTTTTATTTGCTATCTCTTACTTTTGTTATTATATAATAAAAGTGTTTTTTTCTTTCTGGCAGTCACAAGCACTGGCTTCATGTAAAGATTGACCTTTACTTCATTACTGACGATCAGCAAGCTCTGAATGTGTATTTGTTAAGCTCATAGATATCCACAGGGGCCTCATACAAAAATAGACTGTGGCTCTGGAAAATACATAGGAAGAAATAAAAAATGTAACCCAAAGTATTTTGATTTCCCTTGCTAATCACCAGGGGGAGGAATCCCTCTCATCTCTTCTGGATAGAAAATCAAAGACAACTCTTCACTTTGTATGTGAGAAGGTCATAAAAGCTGATTAACCCAGTCTGAAAGCTCTAAGATATTCAGGAAAAAAATTAAGACCGTGTAGTAGACTTCACAAAGCACTTCAAAATGGAAAATATAATTATATTTTCGTAAATGCCAGTTTTGACAAAACTAATTTCTGGTTGAGAAAAAAATAAAGGCCCAGAACTCTGGAAATGTTCTGGATTTTATCATTCCAGAATGGCATACCTTAAGCTTTCTACTTGAAAACTGCTTTAAAATTTTTTTTTTAGAAACATGTCTATTGTAAAATACTGACTATTTATTTTGACCGTTTTTACAGCTTATCTCAATTAGGAAAAACTGGTTTACAACCAAGTTCAATTTCCAGTGTCGCTGATAGGTCTTGTTTATCTATAAATACATACTGAATCTCTTTCTTGTGTGAGGGAGGAACTCATAGAGTTTTTGTTGGGTTTTTTTTGGTTTGTTTTTTTTTTTGCCTCATACCATCAGATAGATGTCTTTTGGTCATCATTCCACTCGAAAACCATTTTCTGAAGCACTTCTGAGGTCTGGACACCAAGGCTGCCTTCAGCAGTCGTCTGAGGCTGAGGCTGGGGATTGTTCTGGCTGCTGCTGAGCTTTGGAACCCTGAGTGTCCCACTGGCTTTTCACCTGCTAGCAAAAGAACCAGCTCTTCAAATCTCCTGCTATAACTGTATCCATAAGCACTCCTAACCTGCTTCCACAAGAAGTATTTATTGGAGACTGGCAGTAAGGACAGAAAGATCTGAATTTATGACAAAACTGAGGACATTTTAGCACACACTTGCTCTTGTAATGCAGTTATGTAAAGACAGGGCCTGAACTGTGGATATAAACCAGCAATATTTAAAGGCATAACTTCATCTGCTCCTCTGTATGAAGAGTTCTTGGTGGAAAGCACGAAGTCACTGCCTGATGCCACTCTGACGAGTGAAAATTGAGTGCAGTCACACTTGGGGGAATTAAATTAAAAAATTGACATGCCACAAGCTTCTACACAGCTAGTAGAAAATAGGCTATTAGCAGAAAGGACAGGCTGGAGATTATAAAGTCAGTCAAAAGTAAAATCATTTAGATGGAACTGAAATTGTAGGGGCATCAGAATATCAGCATTCATAAAAAGCAAATGCTCCTTTCTGAGACAGGTGCTTCCATAGGGGAGACACTTTATTATAATGCTATGCTGAATTTAGTGCTCATCTGCTTTACTGCAGTGCTAGGAACATACATCCTTTTGCTTATCCTAAATTAAAACAGATATTTTGACTTAGTAATGTTTAATAGGTCCAAATTATTTAACAGAGACATTAAGATCTGAAACGCAAACTGTTTTCTGTTATCAGAAAGGGAAGTTAGGGACTTGCAGTATTGTTTGTTTTAATTTTTCTTGAGGTCAAAACCTATAGCTAAAAATATGCATTCACTGAAGCACAGTTTTGGAACTGTGAACTCCTTGTTGGATTTCCATAGCCCACAGCATGCAGGAAATCAGATTAGATAACTGAAAAGTCCCTTTTGAGCTGAGGAAGTCTTAAACCTGCCAGCATTGCTGTACAGTGCCACCTAATGACACAGAGTGGTTCTCATGAGATCCATTCTCGAGGCTCTCATAGTAGTGGGAAGGTCTGCAAGACACCACAATCAATAGTATATGGATCCTAAAGATATCTTTAAAATGTGTATGTCCTCTAAAATGTATGACAACACAGGTTCTTTACTCAATACCGTTCAGAAATACAAGAAAAACATATGTGCAACAGGAAAGCTTAGGGATCTACTAAATGCACTCTAAGCTATAAGTGCTTTAATGATCTGTGGCATGCTTGCAAAGCTATATAAGATCTTTGGCAGCAAGGAAAACAGAAAAACCTCTTTAACACACAGAGGATGTTTTAGCTTACAGAAACAAAGACTTAGAAGAGAATATTAGCAATGATACAGTGTCTGCAGGGGGGGAAAGGCAGAGGTTTTGTAACATTTTCTGGGATACTGAAATTAGCTGTATTCAGAGACAGATGCTCTCCATTAAAAATGTGTCAGCCCTTTGGAATTCCTTTATTAACTTTGCTGGGAAATGTGTCACAGTGTCTGAGAGACCACCTCCAGGCCTAGCAGACAACCAGGATATTTTGCAGACATTTTCATTTAGTGTAGCACACAATCAATTATCAGTACTATCATCACCTAAGAAAACTGATTGACTTCAAAACTTTTGGGGGATAATTTAGTTCCCTACCTTGTTTCCTCTGGGTTCTATAATTTTGTGGACCATGAGAGACTACTTTTGTTGCCAAATTGGTCTTTCTCCAAGGTGTATGCTGTACTAAAATTTGTGCTGAGCTGCGATTGCTTCTTTTAGAAAAATGTTTCGGAGTGGTTTCAAGGTTTTTACAGTGTTTCTGCTCACAAAGACCATATCTAAGGATCAGCTACTGGGACTGTTCTTGCATTGGCAGGCTTCTGTCACTACACTATTCTTTTGTATTTTTCATTTTCTGGTTCATGTGTGCTTCTTGATATGAACTTCTTGCATGGCCAGGGTTGTGCACTGGTGTTCTTGCTCGACTCAGGGAGATCCTCCCATACATGACAACTATGTTGGAGACCCCTGAACTGGTTTCCAAAAACCAGTGTGTCTGCATGATACAGCAGCAGCACCCACCAGCAGCCGCTGCCCTGAGGTCACTATTGCTCTCTTATTGTGCAGCTTTGTACTGGAATGTCTTGGTTTGGAAAGACAGGTATCTGTCAGGGAAAACTGGAGTTTCCCTTGGAATGGAGAATGTAAAAACTCCCACCCTCCAAATTATTACAATTTTGCAATTAGGAACTTTCAGGCAAAAAAATGGGAATAGGAATAAAAGTTCTTTACTAGGAATATTAAAAAAAAATACAAATGCAATAGTACAAAAAGAAAAAAAACACAAAACAAAACAAAACACACACAAAAAAAACCCCCAAAACAACAAAAAAAACCCCAAGCAAACAAAAAAATTCCTAGAAAACCCTGACAGAGTCAGAGACACAAGCTGACACCCTGCTGTCAGAGTGTTGGAAGAAGTCCAAATAAGTCTTCCTGGAGTAACAGATATTGTTTTGTGGAGTAGAAATGACCCTGTAGGAAAAAGGAGTCAAGTGCTGGCAAGATGAGTCTGGTCTTCTGAGAATTCAGTAGCAAACTGGCTAAATTGCTGGTTTTATGCCGGTGGAAAGGCTTTGGCTCCTCCCACTGGGTGGAGCATCTCACAATGGAATGAGGTGATGTTATCAGTCATGTGAGAGGCCTTCAATGGCCCATTCACAGGTGATGTCCCTCAGAGGAGGATGAGTGGAGGAAGAGATAAGAAGGCTCTGCCTTATCTGGTGTTATCAGTTGTCCCATTAACAGAAGGCATCTGCCCTCTTCCCCCCTAGAGTTACAAGAGATAAAGAACAATATCTCCCAACGGGCTTCAACAGATGAAAACAGAATACACATTTTTGGTTACATTTTTCAACCCAAGATGTGGGGCTACTTCCAGAGCAGCTTCCTCAGCAGCAGTTGGTCTAGTTTCAGTATGACCTGTGAGCCCCCTGTGTTTCAATCCCTGCAGACAGTGATACCCGTGTTAGCATTTTGTTGTAACTAGATACCACCTTGAAAACCTGAGAGCAAAATATTGTCTGCCAGCTAGTCATCTGATTAAATGGAACTGTTAAACTGTCAAGTTACATGTACTTAGAGGATAAAAAGGTGGTAAATCAAGAGGCTAAATGGGTTTGTAAGAAACAAACACAGTCAAAACAATGTCTTTCTTTATAGGGTAAATAACTCCGCTGGAATTGTGTCAGTAGCAGACTTTTATGCATTTGGACCTAAAAGGAGCTGCTGGCAATGCAGCAAAGGGATCTGAATTGAACAGTCATAAAAACAGATGCACAGAGAGCAGTTTGTTGCAGAGTTGGATGTTGAACTGGAAGACTGCCTCAATTGAGGCTCCACAGAGGTCCCAACTGGAGTCACAACTGGTTATTTTCATCAGCAGCTTGTATAATGGAATGAAAGCCATAGTTTATAAAGATTTCATCTGGCATTAAATTCTAAGGAGGGCTTGGAGAACAGGCTCAAAATTCACATGACATGGCTTAAAAGCAGTTCAATGAAATTCAGTGAGGATCCATGTGAAGTGCTTTGCTGAGAAAAATAATGCTAATGAGTATCAGCAACTGTTAGAATCAGTTCCATGGATCTATATTTGTCTTCTGTAAAATTTTCCTCACAAAATTTTTGCCCAGTTAGCTATACAGGCTGACTATGTACTGGCCATGTTGAAACAGGCTGATGCTTGAATTATTTGACACACATGTATATAATTTTTTTTTCGTCTAGAAGGAAACAACAACAAAATGCTCAACAACAAAATTTTCGATGAAGAATAAGGCCACAGCCATTCTTTTTTTGACAGTTCAGCCAGTTCAGGATTTTGTTAGTTCAGTTTTGACAGAATCCATGTGAGAATCACACAAGCCAACCATCTCATTTGGTGATTTTTTTTTTCACCTTTTTTTTTAATATAATCAGAACAGAATAAAATAATTAAGGTTGAAAAATATCTCCACAACCTTTGAGTTCAACCTTTGATCAAACACCACCATGCCAACTAAACCACAACACAAAGTAATTTCTTGAACTCTTCCAGGAATGGTGACCCCATCACTTCCCTGGAGAGCCCATTTCAATGCTTGACAAGCCTTTTCATTAAGAAAGGAACTTGAACCTTTTTTTCAGTCTATTTTCTCTTCTATCAAGAGCTGCCTGGGAAAAAGACTGACCACCGTCCTGTTACACCCATCGTTCAGGTAGATGTAAAGAGTAATAAGGACTTCCCTGAGCCTCCAGACCAAACAATTCCAGTTCCCTAGATGCCCCTATCTGACTTATTCTCAAGACCCTTCACCAGCTTTGTTGCCATTCTCTGGACACACTCCATCATCTCAATGTCCTTCTTGAAGTGAGGGTCCAAAACTGGACACAACACTAGAGGTGTAGCCTCACCATAGTCGATTGCAGAGGATGATGAATTCCCTAGTCCTGCTGGCCACACTATTTTTGGTACAGGCCCAGATGACCTTCTTAGCCACCTAGGCACACTGCTGACTTGTGTTCAGCCACTGCCAGCCAGCACCTCCAGGTCCTTTTCTGCTGGGCCTCTTTCCAGACACTCTGCCCCCAGCCTGCGGCTCTCCATGGAGTTGTTGTGACCCAAGAACACCTTGCTTTGTTGAACCTCAGCCCATTGATCCAGATCCTTCTGCAGAACCTTGCTACCCTCCAGCAGATCCACACTCCCACACAGCTTGGTGTCATCTGCAAACTGACTGGGGGTGCTCTCAATCCCCTGGTCCAGACCATCAGGGAAGAGATTCAATAGGACTGGTCCCAGTACTGAGCCATGGGGAACCCCACTAGTGATCCACCACCATGTAGATGTAACTCCATTCACCACCACCCTCTGGGTCTGACAGTTTTTAGCCCAGAGTGCACCTGTCCAAGCCATGGGCTGCCAGCTTCTCCAGGGGAATGCTGTGTGAGACTGTACAGAAGGCTCTACTGAATTACAGGCAGATTACATCCACAGGAAATTCTTACTCCCTTTATCACACTGATAATTGCTCCAAAGGAAATAAAAAGGAATTTTTAAAAATTAAAACCAAAATTATTCACAGTCTTCTTTCCTGTGATTTTTTCCTGTGTTCTTTGACATCCAGGTCTCATGGAAAGTGATTGTGTAAATGCCAAAGTTACTCAACAGTACTGGTCATGAACAGGTTCTTAGTTTGTTAACTTTCTCAGTTATTTCTTGCAGTCGTTAGTGAGCTGAACTTGTTACTTCTTATACATCAACAGAAGTGCTGCCCAAGTGACCAGCATTTCCACAGGCACAGCATCTACTGGGAGCACCAGGATTATACAAGCCCAGCTACATACAAGTAGAAGTGAAGGTTTCAGAGCCTGCATTGATTCCACTTTCTGGGGATCACAATGTGGGTACCTCTGGCTGAACTAGAAAACAGGTGAGAATTTGGTCTATCTGACCTAATTTGAATGTGCACTCTAGGGTGCAAAACACTGCACACTGTAATCCAGTGAGACCAGTTTGTTCTTGTTGGTTTAAAGGGATTCTAGAATGGCTAGTTCAGACATAGATACTCAAAGCTGGGCAGAGATGAATCCTACCCAGGTAGACCTGGGTTATCTGTGAAAGAATCAGAACTCAACTGGAATTTTCAGGTTCAACCAGTAAAATATTTAGTCATAAAAGGAGAAATTTTTTTAATGATTTAGAATCATTAAATATGGTTCCTACACATAAACTTGCATTACTATAAAGATATTGTTACAACCACTGCATCATTTTGGTGAGCAATATCTAAATTGATGCTTTCAGACATGCTGTGCAAAGAGTTGCCTTCCTGTTTTAATTGATGAGCTTTTGATGCATTGATGAAAATCAGCCTTTCTAATGTTTACTGTAGCCAAAAAATCTCGAGACATCACCTTGATTTACAAAGAGTGAAACTTCAAAAAGCCCTTTCTATGACTAAACCTTAACACTTACAGGATACAGTAGTTCCCAAAGCTCCAAAGTTCTCTGTATGGAAAGTGATATGAAGGAAATATTTCATTTGATTTCTCAAAAACTTTAAAACCACAGTAGTTTTTAATGACTGGGATTCAGTGATCATGTTAGGAAGACCCACCATATTTTACATTAATGAGTTTTCAATTCATTTGGTAAACTGTTTAATATTACCTTGATTTTAATCTTGATGTAGCCAAATTGCTTTGCTGGTATAAGATAAATAATAGTTCTATTGATAGACTAAAATCCGGTGTGAGTGTTTTCCATTGTTTTGTTTTACCTTCCTCTCCTTCTGTGCTTCCTTTTGAATAGAAAATGCCTATACAACCTTTTTATATATTCATTTTTCTTTGAACAGCAGCCAGTCATCATGAAGACTGACACTGTTTCAAGAAACTGTCTGTGGTTATTAATTTGTAAATGATTTTTAAGACAAGTGGAAAGGCTAGATAAACTTAATTTTCTTTGGCATATTGTGTTTTTTTTCCACTGGCATATAAATGCTTCTAATCATCAGTTAAAATTGTTCATGCTTTTCATTCCTCTGTAATTACCATTTTCAAAATTAGATGTTAATAAATAAGGTGCAGTAAAAGGTTATTGCAACTTTTTTGATGCATCAGAGGACGTAAACTCAAGGAGAAGGAAGTCTAGTGGGGCCGTGTCATTTTGTGTGATAGAAGTGGCAAGTGTAATTTCTTTTAGCAACTTTTCTGGTAGAAGATCATTCTGAAAGAAATAAAAGTATTTTCCTTCATATAAACAAGCTATTATTTGAATCAAACCTTCCACCATCATTACTATAACACAATGCAATAGATTGCCATCTAATTTAACCAACTAATACAACTAAATTGTGTTCATTTTGGAAATCGCATTGCTGCAGCATAGTTTACTAATTCAAGTTTAATTACTTTAATTAATAGATTTAAATTTGGAAACATTCAAAGTGAGCGCTGAATCCTTTGAGAATTTTGTCAGTTTACTTCATGAATCTTAGTTATGCAAGGCTCACTGAGACCAAACTTTAGTTACTTGTAATTGCCTTTCCAAGTTCTGGGAGCTTTGCAAATTCCACTGTAATTACATTCAGCTCAAGAGTGTGGAATAGAAGGGTATGACAAAGCTACCTGTGCCCTGGAAATGGGACTGATCTTAGCAGACAGAGCCTGTATTCTTGCTTGTAACCATTTGAAGCAGGACCAGCTAATATCCCACTCCATTCTGGGGTCTAATCAACATCATTACCAGCACCATGAAATAAATGTCCTGAAACCAAAGAGAAAATTTTAATGGGACAGCAGGAGTTCTAAAATAATATCAATAAGATCACTACTATTACATACTTATTAACTGGGCTTCACAAACAAAAATTATTAAAAAGATCTTTCTTGGAGTCCTACCATTTGTGGGAGACAGGAATTGTTGGACCAGACACCTGAATAATTCTCAAAAAAGCTCAAGTGTCTGTAAAATAGCAGCAAGTAAGATAAGTCAAAAATCAAGTGACTTCTGCACTGTGGAAAGCACAACAGACACTAGCTAAAGGTGGCTGGTGCTTATTGCCAGCTAGTGAAACACCTGGCCAACACCAAAACTCTTGCACTTGTTGTGTTGCCAGGTGCATCATCAGGAATGTAAAAGTCTGCCCAAGCACGGGCATTTCCAATGCTGAGTGAGCAGCATATCTCAAAAACTCACTGACAGCAGTGGAGATTTTGTCCCATCTGGCTTGTCATCTCTTAGACATTGAGTAAATAATCACCTCCCCAAACCACTTTGACCTTCTTTTTCCCAAAGATTCTGAGCTTAATTACAGACTCACAGGATCACAAAATAAGATAATTTGTAAGGGACCCAAAAGGATCACTGAGCACACCTCCTGACATTGCACAGGACTATCCACAAAAATCCACACCAAGTGCCTGACAATGTTGTCTAATTTACTCAATGTCTGTGAGATGACAAGCCAGACTGGACTAAGTATCCAAGAGAGGAATGGAAAGCAGGACACCACTGCAGGAAGTCAAAGAGGTAGCATGTTATTAAAGCAATCAATTTGATATTTTCAAATAAGAAATAGTCAGTTTATTCCAAAATGAAAAAAGAGCTACAAGATATTGCTGTTTGGGAAAAAAAAAAGTGCTGGCCTTAAGTTTTGGATAGGGAAAACTTCTTTGGGTAAGGACTACACTTCTGAAAATCTCTAAATGTTCTTCCTAGAAAAAGAAAAAAAATCTGTAAGAATCTTTCCACACAGATATTGAAACAAGTACTAGAAAACCTGACTGAGCTGAGGCCACAAAAGATGTACAAGCAGTTTCCTGTAGTCACAGAAGGTGCACGACCCTCAGGGTGATTTTTTTTTAATCATCTTCTACTCAAAGAAGATGCATTTTGATATAGAGCCTAAGGACTTCCTAACCTTGCTGATGGCAGGAGTCAGGGGCAGCACCTACCCCTTCTAAACTAAATACAAAAGGAATATTTGCACAAGCCCTTCTTGAGGAGATGCAATTGATCTCCAGACCGGTTTATTTAAAACATAAGCAGCTTTTACTGACAAGATACCCTTCCCATTTGCTACAGCAGCACTTCAAATGAAGAACCTGAAGAAGCTATCAGCTGCCATGGAAGAACTATAGATAAGAGCAAGATCAGAAGCTGTATTAATGAAAAAAAAAAGGTCTTCTTTTGAGTATGGAATCATAGAGAGCAACAGTCCTTCTGAACCTACTTGCAACGTGAGAGTTTGTGTACAAAATAACAGGAACTATGCTGAAAGCACAAGTGATCACCACACCACTCTGGTTTTGAGGAATGTTGCAAAACTGTGGAGCAGAAAAATAATGCTAACAGGAAATCATTTTATTTCTCTACCATGTGTTTGAATGCACTGGTACAGTATGCATGTGGCTGTAACCTGTTTAATTACTCAATTTGGTGATATTTGATTTTCCTGAAACTAAAGTAATCACACAGTAAATGAGGCTGGACACATTGCTGCAAAGAGACATGGGAGGACACAACTCTGCTGCTTCCTATGGGGTGTTACAACTTATCATCAAAAGAAATTGTTATGCTGACCACCTCTTTTTTTTTATGTCCTAGTGGCAAACTGAATTATTATCAAAGTTAGCCATTTCAATCAAAGTACATCAGTGGCCATTTCATGATCTTTAAGATGCAATATTTTAGTAAAAATTATCTTGCTTAAATTTATATTTTTTTGCATGCTTTATGACTACATCAGTCATTCTTGATTATAAAAAAGTAGGGTTTTTTTGAAACAGTTTCAATTAGCAAGAAAGGCCTTGAGATGCATTAGTAGTATTTAAACACCCTAGTACTTACCAAGTAATACTAAAACAGAAGAAAAAAGGCTGGAAAAGGACAACAAGATTCTCTCAAAAATGTCTTGAACCTGAGGAAATATTATCAGAAAGGAAACTGACTGTAGTTATTGAAAACACAGGGTCCTTAAAATAACATTTGACAAACTTCTTATGCCCCAGTGCTTCCTATGCATATAAATCCATTTTTATGAGTCAATAATTAATGGTTAGATAGTAAAGGTTTTAATAATGCAAAAATCCAAGAAGAATAATTTCATTTTTTATTCATATGAAAGAGCAGTGTGAGTCATAGAAATAACCTCTGGTTGTCTGTGATCCAACCCTGCCACTTAAAGAGAAACTACTGAGAACTAGATCGAGACAGCTGTGGGTTTCTGTAATTATTGTTAACAATTGGTTCTGTCCCCTCAATTTTTCCAGTACCATAGGAGAAAATATCACAGCAAAGATCAGATGAGTTAAAGCTCTACAAGACACAACAGACATGTGTGTGGAAATGGATTTGTTGATTTGGTCAAGTGTCTTAAACACAGGTACAGCTCTTACCAAATAAGCAAATCTGATCCCATTTCAATGCAAAAGATACAAATATAGCAATTGATTTGTAATGAACAATAATTAATTGTCTTCCATCTTTCACTGATGTAGATCAGGATTAACCATGTTGTAAAATCAGTATCATTAAATGTAGAATTTAGAGTACATCTAATTGTATTCTTTTTTGAAGAGCACATATTTTGTGGTAGAAGCTCTTCTGGATAAAATTCTGAGGTCTATGATGGAAAGTACCAGCAATTGTTGGATTAGCATTATCCAGTCTCTCATATTCTTATGGCTTAGTGAAGCTAGAATTACTGGCTTCACTATTCAAATCAGTTTAGATTTGTTCTTATGGAACCATGTCAGATTTTTTTTCCTGAAAAGTTTTCTGGTTCTGCTATGAACCCATTCAAAATCAGATCATATACCTGTGTCTTTCTCTGCATATCCTAGCATCTTATGTCATGAAATGATCTTTTGTCTTGTTCATTTCTGTTAGAAAATTCACATACAAAGGCGCATTTCTTCCAAAATAGAACATCACAACATCCCAGCTGCATCACTGTGTCTTGTCTCTAATTAAAACAAAACTTTGATTCATCATTAATTTGAATAAATGGTGTGAAGACACATTAAAGTGATTAAATCATATGAAATTCTGATTCTGCTATATGATATTATTAGGGATCTTCAGCTTCCCTAAACTCAGTGATTTCATGCTTGTGCACTCTGGAAAACAATCCCCATGAAAAGATCACAAAGGGTTTTTAATTTAATATCCAGTGCAGAGATATGTAATCAATATATTATTTTTCTTAAAAAAAAAGTTAAAATGCAAAGAAGTAAAAATGAAGGCTGGCATAACCCTGAAATAAAAAGGCTCTTAGCTATATTGTGAAGAGAAGAGTCAGCTTCACAAAGCATATGAAATCAATCCTACAAGATGGAAGTAAATGTTTTTAAGTGAGTAACTGAAATTATGGTCAGGAAATATGGTCCTTTTCATTACTATAAAGAGAAGAGTTAATTCTCACATTAGGCTGGTGTTATCCCCCTCCCACCACAGTTTGTATTTCTGCTGACTTTTATTAGACATTAACTGTCAACTCTTGCCTAAATTCTGTCACATTCTAGAAGCTCTGCTATCTTCACACTAATTTTATCACCTCTTCAAACGAATAAGATTTCCAGGAAACTCTAGACTCAAGAGTGATACTTACAGCAGAAGAGTCAAAAGTTAAGTATTAACTATTAGTCATGGATATTTAATGTAAGTGCTTTTTAAACTATTTTTAATGAGTGAATTCATTAAAGTATATGCATGGATTGGCATTTTACTGATCAAAGGCCACATTTAACTACTACTACTACATTTAACTATTGCTTCATTTATTTATTTATTTCCTGATAATAAAAGGATGGTCAACCAGGATAAATATTCCCTGTATTCTGTAGCTTCCAAGGGTCAGCAGAAGGAAGCTCAGAACAGTACATGCGCACACTGCTTACCAAAATTTTGACTTTTCTTCCTTTTTACCACTGTAAAGCGAAGCCACCACCTAGTTAGCAATGCTATTTACACAGGAACCTTTCAGGTTAAGCCTCTGAAGAGTGCTTATGCCTGATTATGGATATGCTAGAAGAACCAATGAAGTACTATGCAAATAATGGTTTGTCTTTAATTAAACCAGAATAAAAAAAGAAAAGTAAAATTTTATTCAGTGTTCTCATGTGTGGTAGCAAAGAAACTTGATTATGTGAACTGTAAAGCAGTTTCAAAAATTCTTTAAATTTAAATATTTTCTCAATTCTCTTTCAGTTAGAAGATGTATAAATGTTTTTTGCTCAGTTTTGTGGTTTGAAATTCTTTCTCTTTTTTCAATAGGCCAAAGCAGAAACATAACTAAAAAAATGGAGATGATAGAATTTTTTTTTTACCTCAATTTTCCTAAAAATGATTTTATTGAAGGAAATGTGATTCTACTAAAAGTGGGGGTTTGTGTTGCTGGTTTGGGTTTGATGATTTTTGGGTTTCATATTTTTCCATAGCAGAGGGAAATACTTTCAGGAAACAGTTATGGAAAGATCTGATTAAATAAAATGTTTCTTGCAAGTCCATGAATTTTCCATTGTAAATAAAAGACATGATAGGTCCATTTGCTGTGCAAATACTTGATTGGCTTTGAGTTAATGAGTTCCCTCTGAGATATTTAGCAGGCACTGCTCTGCTTTGTAGGCTACCTGGTAAATTTGGGTTTATCCTTTATACCCAGTGTTACCAGGAGGCACTGAACAGTAGGATTGTATTGCATGTCTGCATAGTTGTGCTGGTTTGGTGTGCCAGTGTCTCTCACACCAGGGAATTCTGTTTTACTTCAGAGGATGGCTGTTAACCCTTCACATTTCCTCATTAACCTGTATGAACCCTCTTCAGCCCTTTTGACTGAAGTCACTATAATGCAAAGATGATCTCACAAATTGCCATTTACTTCCACTATGATCTAAAAGTAAGCTGTTACCAGAATATGCAAATCTCTGCCTACACAGGATTTAGGCAACAGGGCTGAATCTCAGTCTCAGTTTGTCGAATTGATTGAATACTCAAAAAAAAAAAAAAAAAAATTCCACACCTATTTATTGAAACCAAAATGCAAATTTACTTTTCCACTTAGAACTCTTTGTTCTTGTTTTCAAAAAGTGGATATCTATTTGCATAAATGTTTCCTAAATGAGTCATGAATATTCATGTGTGCATATGCCTCTATCTTGAAGGTTCTTGGGAGGCTGAGGGAGGAGAAAAAATTATTCAGCCTGAGACAAAATAAAATCATTTTGGTCTGGTCATGAGTCAGAATCTTACCAGACACAAACAGCCAAAGTGGTGGTGGGAGCTTGTTTGGGAAACTGAAATTTCTTTTACGTGGATCATCACCTTCAGAAAAGTGAAGCTTGTCTGTAATCCTAAACAAAGATAACAACAAATTTAAAGCAGTAATCTCCCACTTCCAACCATTTTCTTCCTCCTTTCTTTATTAGTCGTATGGAAAAGTTCTGAATACCCATAGCAGGCTTAAAGCTGGCCTTTCTCACACAGCTTTCAGCGTGGCTTCTCCAGGAACCAAAGGAATATCCCTGGGGATCCGTCACCGGTGTGGGGCTGTTCACGCTCAGGCCTGGGCAGTGCAGGTGTGAGAAAGCCCTACCCTGGGAATCAGCTGACCATGCACATGTCTGTGAGATCCACTGAAACACACAAACTCTTAAACTGCTGCACATCTGAGCTAATTATGGAATCCCAGAATGGCCTGGGACAGAAGGGACCTTAAAGACCATCCAGTTCCAAACCCCCTGGCATGGGCAGGTTCACCTCCCTCTAGAATAAAGTACTCAGGGTCTCATCCAACCTCGCTTTGAACAATTCCAGGGATGAGGCATCCCCAACTTCTCTGACAAACACGTTTCAGTGCCTCACTGTTTCCCGGGTTTTTCTGAGTTTTTCTAAAGCCTTCTGCTTTGTTCATAAGATGGAGTCAGTCTTTTAGTTTCTGCACCATATTAGCAGTCAGTTTTTCACTTTCTCATGCTTTGGAACATAAACAAACCTTGTTTGTGTTCACTGCCTTTTGTTTACATATTTACTAGCCTGAAAATAATGTTGGTTGACAGCTGGTTTGGCCAGTGGGGTGAAGGGATAGTAACCTCACCAGCCAAGCCACAACCAGACCCATAAATGAATAAAAGTTAAAGAAAAAACAGGTCGCCCTCTTTTTGGGGAGCAGCTCTTGCACTGCAGACCTCTTGCCTCTGTGTTGTCATTTCACGCGTTGGTTGACACACCTCACCACCTTCACAGTAAAGAATTTATTCCTAATATCTAATCTTAACCTACAATCATTCAGTTTGAATGAATTCTCCCTTGTCCTGTCACAAAATGCTCTTGAAATCTGTAAAGTAGTTGAGTTTCAGTCCATTCATCTGATTCAATTTTCTTTGCCAGTTTATTTTCCACTGGCTTTGTGAGAGTGTTGTAAAACATTTAAAATGTTATAAATTAAAAATGACTGATTTACCAACAGCATAGTGACATACTCTAAATTTTTCTTAGTAAACATATTAGAATTGGAAATAAGCAGCTTCTGAAACAGACTATTTTCCTTCCTTGCTGTGAATTTAAAAAAAAATGCATAAAAAAGTAAATTTGGGATTTATCTTTCTTTAAAAAAGAAGCTACATGCCATTACATGAACCTTCTCTTAACTTCTCACAAAGAAAACTTTAAATCTATTTCTATATTAAGCCTTTCTCTAGGGAAAGTTTTGTACATTGAAGCTTATTAATCATGGATGTTGTGGTAAGGAAAGAAAAAAAGGGATACAAGAATTGTACTTGTCTTAGCTATGCCTGGCTTTCATATTACGAATTTTTAATTTTTTACTGAAAAAAAGAAGGAAATTGATCATAAAAATTTCATTTTACTTCTTTCTACACAAACAGCTCCAAAGGAAAGGTTACTGTCAACAATGCCTGTAAGTTAATATGTTCCTAAACATTCACTGATCATAGGAATCTGCTGTCAGTATTCATCCTTTGCATACAAGAGCCATCATATTTCAGAATATATTTGGTGCACAGTCCCCTTCTATTGTTTTGGGGTTTTTTTTCTTCTTAATTATCTCCATGATTGCCTTGGATAAACACAATTTAGAACTTATTTTTATTTATTGTAAATAATTTTCCACTCCTTTCCTTTTCCAGCTGTATTAAAGAAAACTCATTTTTTCTTTCTTAGATATTTGTCTTAGTTGATAGCCAGAGTCCTGCTATAGTCCCACAGGTTTTAGGAGAGAAGAAGGAGTCTATCAAGAAGGACTGTAGTCAATGTTGGCATATCACCTTTCAGTTTATAAATAAAATTGGTTAAAAACAACTTTGTTTCCCTCTTTTTATGTAAAAGGTAGAAGGGTACTTTTCTTGTTCCTCTGTATTTTGCACAGTGCAGAGGAAATTTCTCTATGACTTCAAAGCCTCCAGGAATCTGGAAATACTTGAAGAGAAGACAAAAGAACTATGTAGGGTTTGGATGTGTAGGAATGGGCTCTGGAGATGCATGTCTGAGATGCATGTGGCTTTCTTTGACCCAAAAGCTGGATAGAGCATTTACTAGGATTGAAGGAAGCACAGCTAAGCACAAGGGACTGAACATCCTCTATCCCCAGTATTTAGAAGAACAGAGCAGCATGAGGTCTTAAAGCTAACACTAAACTCTTATGTAGCATTTTGCTTTTGTGTAGCCTCATATGCTTTGCAAATGAGTTTTGGAGAAGTATCTCATTTTTATGTAGCATTTTCATCCCAGCTTATGACTAGAGGCTTAGAAAATACAGCTACAGCAGAGAGATGCTTGCTAAAATGGCCCAAATTCACTGTAGATGAGCAACATTTACAAACCTAACAGAGAATTCCCCATCTCTTCTGTGAAATGCTAGAGGAAACACACATGGCAGAATCCTTGGAGATATATTTACAGATTATTTTTATAAGGCTACTAAATTTCACAGTTGTTTGTTGGTTTTTTGTGGATGTTTTTGGTTTTGTTTTTGTTTTTGTGTTTTTGTTTTTGTTTTTGTTTTTGTTTTTGTTTGTTTTTGTTTTTGTTTTTGTTTTTGTTTTTGTTTTTGTTTTTGTTTTTGTTTTTGTTTTACATGCTTGTTCCTTTAAGTTTACACACCAGGGCTCCAGGTAGACTGAGGGCTCCCTGGGCTGATGACCTCCTTGAGCCTCCCCACCACGGGTCCAGGGATCTCCCCAGGTCAGAACTGGGTTGCCTTTGGGACCTGAGTGCAGGGAATACATTCAGGGCCATAACAGCACATTGCCAAAAACTTCCTTGCAATAAGCTCACTTCAGGCTCCATGGAACAATTTCATAACTTATCTGAAAGACAGCTGAAACCTCTCAGGGTAGCAAGAGCCAGCCAGCCAGGTCCATGGCTTTCTCCTGTAGAGAAAAACCTCATCAACCTTGAAAATACATTTTAAACCTGAGAATTAAAACTGATAAAAATACAGCTCAGGGCACTACATTTTTAGGTGTTCCACTCTGGGTCACACTGAAGTTATAAGGTCATGGTGACAGTAACACCTCTATAAATAACCCAAGAAGAGCTTCCTCACAGGAACATTTGGTTAAGTATTTGCAATATATCGTGGTCCAAACCGTAGGGAACAGTTATGGCATTGATTTTTGTGAGTTATCACTGAACATAGTAAAATCCCCACAAATTATTTGTCTCACAGATTCCTGCCACATATAAATCAAAGTGGGGCTCTCTGTGCATCAAAGAAGATTGACATTTATAATTTCAAAAGCTTTAAGATGTACTTATGGGTTAAAAGAGTGTAGATATGCATTGAAACCTGTTTGTGCAGCAGTACAGATTAATAGCCAGGGACCAATCACTGCCTGAAAGGAGAGAACTCACACATAAGGGCCGTGGACTTATTCGTATTTGCACAACCTTCATCCTGAATTTTTTCAGGATCCTACAAAACTTCTGTTGGCCTTATCATTTTAAGGGACAGGATCTGCCCACATACACACAGAGGAAAAAACAGTTATCTTCATATGCCACAGTCCTGCCAGAGTACCTAAGCAGCCTGGTAAATAAAAAACTAATGGAAGACATACTGGTTCCTTGCTTTGGGTGAAAGGTACCCTGCTGTCTCCTTCTGTTTGATGACAGCGTGTTCCCAGTAAAGATGTGCTGCCAGAATTGACTTAGGTATGTGATTCCTGGTGTCCTTCCTCTGCTAGCTCTTGCAGTCCAGGTGAACTTTTAAAAACAACAGAAGCTGAAGATGAGACCTTTACTGGAGATTTGCTTTATGGTTGGTAAAGAAAAGGTGGGAAGAAATAAATTCCTTAGCTCCAGCTAGAGCACCACACTAGGAAAAGAGATGCTTAGATGTCTATCTCCACTTTTAGGATATTTTTGAATTTTCTCCAAAGATTTTTAAAGCTGAAATCAGTGGTTTTGTAAGTTTTACAAGCTTGTACAACTGATAGTTCACAAAGACCATTTTTCTATCAGAAGGCAGGTCACTGATAATATCCAGGGAATACTAGAGTGGTAAATTTATTATTATAAAGATTGCTGTCCCTAAAGTAAACTGGAACAATAATCAAAGAAAGCAGTCCATTATATGGGCTTATGTTGCAGCATGCGGAAAATTCTTCTCCTTTCCAAGCAAAAAGTTAAGTGTAGATATGCATTTATTACCATACATGTAAACCACCCACTTCTTGTTCTCAGAGGTATTTTGGGACTTAGCTAAATATTTTTTATCCTTGTTTTTGCAGGCTGCTTAAGTATAAACTACCCTTTTAAAAATATCATTATTCAGCACTAGGAGTTGGTGATGCTCCATGGAATTGCACATGGGCACGTGGAATTGAGTGGAAAAGATTTTTGAGTATCTAAAGTCTATCTATCTGTGAGTATCTACTACAGACACCATTTGTGGTCCTGGATAACAGTGTTCAAATTTTGTCTTTTAAACTGGGGAAATACTTATCTCCTCACAAGAATGCCATTTAGGAAAAATTTTTTTTTCTAATTGTTGATATGATGTTAGGCTTGCTTTCAGACATAATTATTTAATAATGTTGTATGAAAAGTGTCTTTAAACTGTTTGCATCCAGGCAAAACACTTTAAAGGAGGAAAATTTCTTTAGAAATTTAATTTTAAAATTTCAGCAATAAGGAAAAGGATTTTCCTTATAAAAATCTATGGCTAAAACAGATAATAATGTTTTTTTCTAAAAATGTAACTTTGGTTAGGAACAAAAGCTGCTGTGTCTATATTGGGTAAAGATTAAGTGGGAAAAGAGGTGCAGAAACCCAAACCCTTAGTTGAACAGCAAGTGCAGAACATACCAAAAGAAAGAAGACTTCAAGCAAAGCCAAGAGGGACATCTGTTGCAGTGATTTAAAACAATAACATTGTTTCAACAGATATTTATAAAGGTAGAAAGAATCCCCTCACAGGACAAGCAAAAAAATACTGCCAGATGTTTTTGGCTGTAAGTGAGCAGATAGAAGAGTAAAGGAAAGAGCCTAGGGTGGAGCTACTCCTGGTTTGGTCAGTTCTCTTCTCAGAATAATCAGTAGCCAATTGCATCATTCTTAATTTAAATGAGCCTTTCTAAATGTTTTGACAGAGAAGTGACATTCTTCCAGGTTGCTTTTCCCTCCATGGATTTAACTCTTTTTCTTTGTAGGACAGATTTCAGGTCCATTCAAAACTGAAGAGCTTTTCCTTTTGACACACTTCTTAGGGCAATTTTATAGATGTTTTTATTGAAGCACATTACTTAGCACATTATAAAAATAAAAACATTGAGTAGTATTCCATTCAGTGCCATGCTTTCCCCAGTTATATATTCTTTGTATGCAAGGAGAGATTGATCAAAGCTGGACTGAGCCATCTGTTGCTGCTGTTATTTCTTCCTCATTCAGTGAGATTTAACTTGACAAAATCCAGAAGAGTTCATTTTCTTTAGACTGTTGACCACTTCATTCTTATACTCTAGATTGATCTGGGGTTTGCAGGCAATTTTGCTGTGTATTTTTCATTTCAAACCCTTGACTGAAACCAAAACTTTTCTCAAGACACCCACAGTGAACCATTCATGGTTGAGTACAAGTAATTGGGCAATCTGCATTTAAACAGAATTAAATAACCTCCCAAACTTAATAAAGCTTATATATTTTTGACATCTATAAATATATATAAGCTTAATAAAGTTTTAAAAGTTACATTGGTTTGGTTACTGCAGAGGTTGTGGTATATCCCAGATATTCCATATACCAAATCTGAACATATGGCAAAGCTCTGAAATTCTTAAGTTGATATTGTACTCTGGCTGTGGAAAAGGAAAAATAAGACCGCTAGAGGAACTATTAAAACTCAAGAATAGATTTTATTCTCTCTTTCAGGATTTCTAGATGGATCTCTCTAGCTTTTTGGGAAACTAAGGAAATATGTGTTGTGTCACAGAATCTACCTCCCAAAGCCTTCATCTTGAATAGAGCCAGAGAGCAACTTCGTGGGAACAGTTTTCCTTTGGGAAGTGTTGAGATGCTGCATTCAAAGCTGTCAGCTGAGAGCTCAGCTGGGGAAGGCTTTTCCAGGAGTATCCCAGGAAGGAGCATTTGGAAGTACCTGCCATATGGAGCAGGAGGCTGAGGCCAAAGAGGTCTGTGTACTGGTGAGGAGAGCTACAGCTGAAAACCAGGTTTTGCCTCACTGCATGAAAAATATCGAGAAAATTGCTCCAGATAAGGGGTTTGGAAGTGTAACAGAAGATCTGAGTGGGATTGTTTAGACATAAAATCTGAGAACAAATTCAGAGTTCAGTAAAACATCCAAGAGCCAATGTAACATCTGCTCTCTGTAGCTACTTTCCTCCAAGAGAGAATTTGCAAGCCAGAAGGGAAGAAATCCACATCTTTTGAGGGTTAACTCTGGGCATTTGGTTATACATCACACCTGAGTGGTTTTTTGTGTCCCACTACAGCCCCTTCCCTCACCTGTGCTCCTCACAGGGGTAGTGAATTTGATTTGCTACCTGTGAGCTTGGTCCCATCTTGAGGAATTAAGTTAAATTTACACAAGGGTATGAGTGACTGGAGAGATGCTTTAGGAATTGTCTCAAGTTAACATGATCTAGAAGCCCTCTCAAAGGCCTGCAAACCAGTGCCTTCCAAATAGTTTGAATTCCTTGTATGGCCAAACAGATGGTTTAAAAGTTCTTTTAGATAGGATATCACGGAAGAAACAATATTTGGGACTCTACTTCCTGTTAGTTTAACAGAGTTTCAGTCAGTAAGACTAAGGATCCAAACTCAGAATTTTTCAATTGAAAAAGGAACTCCGGATGCAGACACATGTACATGGACATATTAATTTACCAGCTTTTCAACTCTTTACCAGAATTAATACCTTTAATACCTTAAAGTTATTCCACATTTCATTATTTTGTTCTCAAGATATAGCTTTCAGAATATTCAATGGTCTATGGCAGATAAACTTTATAAAGTATAGAAAATGCCATGACAAATTGATAAACAGTAGAGTAAATACATGTATTTTCCATAAAACACTCCCTCTTATGACAACATCAGGGACCCTGAATAGTTTTATTAGGCCGTTTTAATAATTTATTATTTTTAAAATCAGAAAATTATGAAAGAAAATACCAATGCTTGTTTAAACCAAAAGAAGAAGACAATGGAAGGATTTTTTTAAACTTCAGACATTAGACAGTAGCTTGTTAGATAAAAATGTCAAATGCTTTGTA
Organism: Cisticola juncidis; assembly: GCA_013400215.1. NCBI lineage: Eukaryota > Metazoa > Chordata > Aves > Passeriformes > Cisticolidae > Cisticola > Cisticola juncidis. The sequence goes on along the minus strand of VXBR01006348.1, from coordinate 1,668,979 downwards.
ATAGAAAAATTCCCATGATGAGGACTGTATCCTTTATGATACCACGTTGCTGATTCAGGGCACCCATGAACATTGCAGATCCATTTTGTTCTCTTCATAATCCAAATACAGACAAGAATTTCCAAATGCAAATTTGTGAAAATTTTTGAGAAAGATAATAGATATCAGAAATCTCACATGAACTACCTACCCCTGTATCATAAAGATGAGGTAAACAATTTGCACAGAAACTTCAAGAAAATTGTATCTTGTATTTATCTTTGCTCATATTCAGTATTTGTCTGTAACTGCAATGTCTACATCTAGATTTCACAGAAGTCTAGATGTGGACATTCACAGAAGTCTAGATGTCAAGAAGGTGTTTTTTAATTGCCTAGAAATATTTGCCAAAGCAAATACAGTTATTTTGCACGTACTGTTGTGCTTGCTGCACAAAAGCAGCATCTCAGCATTACTTCAACATTTCTTCAAAACTCTAATTAGAGTAATTTCCTGCAGGCTCCTCAGCATGCTGAGCTTTCCTTGTACCAAATTAGCCACAGAGGTTTTTAGGATGTATAAATTGGAAATCAATGGAAGCTCCTGACCTAATTACTTTCTAAGATATGGACCTGAGAGTTTTCATGGGGTTTCATGACAGGATGTTCATTCTCAGTTTCTCTGGGTGGATGCCAGTTTTAGAGGCAACACTTCCTTCTGCAAACTGTATTTGTTTCAGAATGGCAGTCATTTACCCTTGTTTCACTCTTATCAGACTTCCCACCATTACCTTGTCTATCTCTCTCACCATTTTTCTAACATTTTTGCTGTGTTATTTAAGTATTTCCAACCTCAAAATGTCATACCTCACTAGGCCAGAGATAAGCTTTGAAAAATGTGTAAAGCAAATACATTGAATAATTTTTTAACATGTCATATAGTACTTAGATATTTCTTACCTTGAAAAAAGTTATTTTTTGTATGAAATATGTGTTTTGGGTGGGGTGCCTAATTCTCCTGTTTAATGGTTGCTGTTATGTCATGAAAACTCTCCCAAGACTGTTTGATTTGCAGAGAAAATTGAGCTAATCCAGCCTCCACTTTGCTCCTACAGTCCAGGCAAGCAGGACTTTGGGAAATGAGAGGTGAGTGGAGACCACTGCAGGCAAGAGTGCCACCCATGGGACAGCATGCCTTGGCCTAGCCTAAACTCTTTGTCAATATGCCTTGGATCTTTACAAAAGCTCTTTCTAAAATCCTGGAGACAAAAGAGGAGTAGAATAATAGTAGGGAACAGAGAAGAGATGGAGGCTGAGCATGCTGCAAAGTCTTGATGCTCATTATGAGGGAAAGAGTGAGGGAATGCAAGGTTAGAAAGTTACAAATGGAAAAGTTACCCTCCAATAAACACAAGTCACAATGTGTGCATCTCTTCCACTCTTCCATGTACTCACATCCCAAGGACCACATGTCCTTGTCCACTGTGTCAAGCCCTCCCCACAGATTTACCTGAGGTCCTTGCATTGCATTTTCTGTCCTTCCTGTCCACAAATTGTGTAGCAAGTACTAACAATGAATCAATACCAAAACAGAGGAGGAAAGAGTAGAAAAGATGAAAGGTCATCACATGGCACATTATTCTGTCAAAGATTTCTCTATCAAAAGTAAGTAGAGTATTGTGAAAAGAGATTTAATTGTTCTCTAGTGAGCGTTTAAAGCCTTGGAGTGCTTTTACTCCAAGAATGCTCATGGATCCAATAAATCCCAATTCATCATGCTAATAAAAGCAACTATGTAAAATAAAGAGACTTTTAAATGTATCAGAATAATTATATCATATTAATAAAGGTTTATTTATCCTGAACAGCTTATCCAATTTTCTGTCAATTGACTCTTAAAGCTCATTTACCTTGAAAAGCTTAAGAGTGGTTGCATGTTTACTGCCTCTGGCCATGCACAGTGCAAACTAGCACTTGGTCCTGTGAGGATAAAATATTCCTGCTGCCTGACATACTGCCACTTTGAACAGAGAGACCAACCATGACTGTTTTCAGAAGCTGTTGAAGCATCTTATTTCACCAATTCCAAATCAAATTAGTGTTTAATAAAATTGAGCAGTGCAGCAGAGATTGAAATAAATTGAAAACTATTCCTAGAGTTTTGGCCTCACATAAGATATTGATTGCTTACAAAAGGTCTCATTGTGTGCATTAAATCTCCTGTAGAAGATACCGAGTGCAGTCTTTACAAAAATAATAAGTTTATTGACTACTTCTGCTTGGCAATCAATTTTAAAAAATGCTTTGCTGAATTCTTTTACCTCATAGTGATTAAATACAAAAAATACAAAAATATTTTCTTGGGAGAGCCAGGATCAAGGGCCAGTGACACTTGTGAAAAGTTTCCTCATCTAAGTGGGCTGTCACAGTCTGTGTTTGTATGTGTGTAACTACAATACTGGTTCTTCCTCTGACAACACCCTGTTAATATTACTGAGAGCTTGCTTGAAGAAAAATCAATATATTTGTCTCTTGGTGTTTTGCCACGGACGTATAATCACTAATCAAGCAGAAACTACCTGCCTCCGTTCAGTGATATGATTGTCTGGTTTCTGCTCTAGGGGGCAAAGAAATACAAATCCTTGATAAATGATAATCTCACTGAATGAAGCAATCTGTTACTGTTTGTGTAGTTATTTCTTTTTATGTAGGTAAATGCAGTTTGAAATGACTGTTTCATCTGACTTTAAGTTTCCTCTAGCATTCCCAGTTCATCTCCGAAACAGAATTTTTCATGTATTTGCATAAATAACTATTATTCTTCTTTTAATGCCATTACAAATGAGCTTTATAATATTTAATTCCAGCAGAGCCATCTGAAATGCTCACTTTCAAATCTATTCAGTCTCTTGGTAAAAATAATGGTGTTTGGTTTCAATGTGGTCAGTATTGTAATTTGTGTGTAAATAAATTTTACACTTTACAATGCATTGAATATAGTAAATAGAAAGGGTTCATAAAGAGAAAATCAAATGATTATATTCCTGTAAAATCTTGTTCTAACAGGAATAAGGTGATTCAATTCTGCCCTATTCAGAATGATCCACGTTCCCTTTCATACATAATAACTTCAAATATTTCAAACACTTGTAGTATTTATTAGACAGTTATTTATAAGACAGTTATTTATTAGACTGTCTGACACTCTTGAAGCAGCAGGAAAACAGAATGAAACTAAGGAAGGAGCAGTGCACCCACTGCTGCATCCTCACTGAGTGCAGAGTGGGCTGGTGAGGAGCTCCTCTGACAGCTGTGTTCAGTGTAGGTGCTCAAGAGCAAGAGCAAGAAGAGAAAAGCCACACCAAAGCTTTAAGACCTCCTGGGAGAGCTGCCAAAAGTCAGTGTGACAGTCCAGCCCACTCACTGACTTGGGAGGTGATGGGGATGAGAGAAGCCCAGAGTAAAACAGGATCTAAGGTCTCACTGTGCAAGGTCTATTCTCAAGATACATCCCCACACAGGGTAATGCAGGACAGTGAGGAAAAGGGATCATTTATCTCTCCTTTTATACAGTCTGTTCAGTGCTCTGGAGGGCAGTAAAAATGCACAGCTACATTAGAAAAAAAAGTAGGGAAAAAATCAGAAAACTATTAATTTAGTGGACAAATTATTCCTTTCAGGATTTTCTTAGGGTTTGGTGGTAAGTTTGGTCCTTACCATCATCAGGAATCCCACTGGTTATTTGATGTGGATGTTGTGGCTCCATGCCCTGGAGGAGGAAGGGGTTGAGGGAGCAGGAAGAAGAACACGGTACCCTTCTACCACTTGCCTGATGGGAAGAAAGGATGAAACCCAGGTAAGAAATATCCACATTTTCCAGGTCTTGCAGTCGGCATAAAAATGAAGGAATGACTGAGTGATTACAAACTTATTAATTTCTCAACCTGTTCTGTCCAGCAAAGATTTTTACTAATGAATGCTTTAAAGAACTCCTCTTTTGCTCATATATCCAAGTGATTTATTGAGTGTTCCTTTAACTGTGAAGTCTTGGATATATGTTGAACAGACAAATTCTGAAGTATATAAGAATTTCATAGTCAGAAGACTCCAGTGGAAGAAGACATTTTCTAAACAATCAAGTGTTTAATTAGTGCTTCCTAGTGTGGACTTTTGCACATAAAGATGAAGGTTTGTGTTGTTGTTTTTTCTTACAATGAGTGCATTAGGAGGCCAGCCTGTAAGAGAGGCATGGAGTTCCCAAAAACCTTGGCAGCACCATTGGAAAAGTGGGGTTGTGAGGTTGGCTGCTTCCTGAAATTTTCTTCCAGTTCCTTATACCAAAATACATTTTAAAGAAATAGGGTTTTTTCCCCTCTTTGTCTCATTTGGGGTTTTTTGCTTGGTTGGGTTGTTTTATTTTGTTTTGGTTTTTTCACACACAACTTTTGTGGTTATTAGGCAGCAAACACCATGAGGTTATTTAAATAAAAAGTCACTATCTGCAAGATCTTGAGCTTCTCTTGCAACAGTTCTTTTGATGCTGGATATATTTATTTAAACATTAGGAATTCAAGAAAAAAAATCACACACATGACAGTACAAATATGTTACAGAGAAGATGAAATTATGTTGCTGAAGAATGTCATGTGGAGGATACCTACAAACAAGTTATACGAAATGAGAGAAATAAAAAGAAGCTTACAAAAATAGAAATTAACATATTTACAATAATGTTTGCAATAATGCATGCCAGGTATTGTTCACCACTGGCATAATTATGAAGATGTGGTAGTGCAGACTTCCTTGGTAGTTAGTATGTCAGATCAGTCTAGAGAAAATTCACACTTACCACAGCACCTCACAAACTGCTGTAAGTGCTTGAGTGTTCCAAACTCCTACTCAGAAAATGATTGAGGTTAATAATGGTCTGTAGTAATTACAATCTGTGCATGTTTATTACATTTTTAAAGTGGGTATAAGGTACAAATTTAAAGTGAAAAGGAATAAAAAATCGGTATGGTGGAGAAAAAGAAAATATGACTGCAAAGGCAGATTCTGGTAAACATCCCACTAAGTTATAATATCTGAGCCAGATATTTAATGAGCTGCTTCTTGTTTCACCTGGAGTTCATAACTGAAATCCTGCTGCTTTTTTGTATGCTGAACTAACATTCTTCCATTCCATTGCAGAGGAAAGACAGCAGGCAAAAGACATTGCACTTCATTATTGTAATTGACTGTTCCTTCCCATTATCATTTTCTTTCATTTTTCTAAATAGAAACAATGGAAGAGTTACATAATGGGGAAATTTAGCAAGTATCAGATTAAAGATCAAATTAGCAATTATTTCCTGACATTTATAAAGCAGGCACCAGCTCCCAAGACATCTGAATTAGATCAATAGGGAGCTATTAAATTGAATGCACAGTTTAGTACATACTTATTAGCAAATTCTGAATGGCTAACTAAATGGATGATTGTAGCTGTTAATGTACAGCAATTTCAGAATATAAAATATTTTTAATTAAAAATTACATCTTAATGGACCTTGGTAGAAGCAGAGATTCACTTCAGAAAAAATATAAAAATGAACATGGCTAGTCTGCAGTTAAGTATTTGCAGTCAATTTGCCTACAGGCTTTTCTGCAGGCTTTGGTATCAGAGAATAATTTGTATGCTAATTTACAATTTTATTTGCTCCTTTGCCACCTCATAATATCAAGGTAGTCTTCACTAATCCATAAAGAATTAAATTAATCTTATCCTGAAAAATTAGCAATGTCTCAAATTCATGACAAAGAAGAGCCTGGCTATCTCCTCACTGACAAAATTATGGAGACTGTGTAACAGATTAATAGTTGTGTAAGCAGAAATAGCAAAGCCAATATTACCAGTATTTTGATTTGGCATTTTGAACTTTTATACTTTAGAATTTCCCACCTAAGGTAGTTCCCATGTGCAGTATTTAGTTGTACTGATCAGAACACATGCCAAATACATGAATTATTAGCTTTAAAAATGAAAGTTAATTAAAAAAACAATTTACTGTAGCTCAATATGTGCAGCATATGTCTGCATACTGGAGAATCTAATACCATTTGTGCTTTCAGATCTAATCTAATGTTTGTTTAACAAGGGCAGATCAAAACTCAGAGCACTAACATCTACAAGCTTTTACTCTTTCAGCCCAGGGAGAGTTGAATGGTTTAACACATTAATATTTTTCTTTTGAAATGCTGACTTTTAGTGCCTCACATGCAAACTCACTCTTTTTTTTTTATGTTTTTTTTTTTAGCTGTGTTTTAATGTGTGTATATATATATATATAGGGCCCAATAGTTAATCCAGCACTGCTGAGTCAATCTGTCAATGCAGATAAAAGAGTAGCATTGGCACATCCATATTATACTCAGTCCCTCCGTGGGACTTCTTTGTGCTCAACACCTCTGCAAAAATGCCTCTTAGGCACTGAAAATAGTAGACACCAGGCAGTTTTAAATGCAAACCTACGTCCTATGGTATTATCAGGCCTCTAAAGGGAATATGCTTATTTTCCACTCTGATTGTTTGCTACCTGTCAGAGAAATGGGATTGCCAGGTTTAAAACCTGGCAGCTTCTGATGTTTTGGGGCAAGGAGACAGAGCTGTGCCCTCTGGCAAGCTGGGGATGCCTCTGCAGGGGTGAGTGACGCTCCTGTTACTGATGCAGCAGGGCTAGAGGAGCTCAGCCTGCCACGATTCAGCACCAAACTGTCCTTGTGGAAATGTCAGTGAGAAAACCATGCTGGGAAGGGAAGCTACAGCAACTTTACCCACCCACACGTTAATGTCACCACATGTGGTGTGTGCTTTTGTCACCTTACAAGGCTAAGAGGCTGCCCAGACACCTCCCCTCACCCCAGTCAATTTAGAACATCCTTAGGTCACTCTAGACAACCATTTCCATTTTCCCACACATCTGTTCTGCAGCCTTTGTAAAACTATCCAGGAACATTTTAGAATCAGCTGGGATGCATGGTTTGTGAAGACACTCCAGATGAGTGGATTGATAAATCTCTTAAACTTTTGTGCTGCACATGATTGCATGTTATTGAGGGAAATTTTTTTTTCCTTAACTCAAAATAAGTAACTGTAGCTGGAATCTGTAATTAGTCTTATCTGTAAGCTAAAGAGTTGTTATTTGCATGTTTTTTAACTTTGGTAAAGAATTCAAACAGGAATTAGGTGTTATAAGTAACAAAACTGTCCAAGTACCAGACAGAACTGGAGGCTCCTGAGCTCTGAAGAGGTAAGAGACTGTGACAGAGGATGACAATCAAAATACAGTTCAGGAAGAACCTTTCTTGACACCTGGGGAGGTTTTCAGCCTTTGAGGGTGCTGGTCAGTGATGGGGAGTGAATCATTCCCTTCTATCTTCAGTGTTCTATGGCAGGTTTAGGCAAATTTCTGTGGATTTACAGGTTTTGTTTGATCACATATAATTTCCAAAAATGGTGCTGAATTGAATTTAGTTATTATTACATTATATTTAGTATTATTTAAAAGTTTCTTATGACTTATTTCTGACCAACTTGACCCCATATGTACCCAAATTTATTGACAGAATATTCACTGACTTTAGGAGCAGCAAAAATGAGCACAGTTCTTTGTTTATATGTGTAGGATAAAGGCAAAAAGTGTGGAAATACTTGCCCTACTGAAATGACTTCTGCTGGTGTCTCTTCATGTGTGACATGCATGACATCTCTAAACAGCTCCCACAAGCAATATTCAATTTTAATGGCCATTCAGTGAAAGTCTCATATGGATCATGTGAGGATAATTAACAAAGACAGCAGGAATTGATCTTTGACTATTACTACTCTAATATCAATGACTTAACATTTTTTTTACTACCTGTGCTGTAAAGGCTGATGCTTTTGGAGAACATGGCTCATGACATTTAAAATCAAGTGCCAGCTCACAAATTCAAGATAGGTACCATGCTAATTACCAGTGTATTACATAGACAACTGTGTTGTTTTCTGGATGATGACATTTTATCAGGTTTCTGTGTATGGCATGTCAATGAATATTGTTTCTTCAGAGGACTCACATGATATACATAATCTGATATTTTTACAATTAAAGGAAAATTATGTTAGGGGCATGGTTCATTTTCATTAGATGTGCAAAATGAAATGTTTCAAAAGATTTTTTTTTTCCACTTTTATGCAATTCCAGTCATCAAGCAATATATTGTAATAAAGACTGGAAAAGAGGTCACAAATCTTAGAAAGTTATTTGGACAGTACAGCTTTAAAAGGCAGGTCCGTTCCATGTAGATACTAGTAGGATCACAGCAATATCCCTTCTGTTTAAACCTAACCATATACTATAAACACTCAATGCAAAATAGCAATCAATATGCTGTGTTTACACTGAGAGAAAACATAGGTATTTTTTTCTATAGAAAATAAATAAATACCAACACCTTTGAAGTCAAGGATTTTTTCAAGTTCATAAGTAACAAAATTTGGAATTCTGCTAGGGAGTATTACATTTCATAGGAAAAAATAGCTGTAAAATATGAATTCTAAATAAAAGTAACTGAATATTTGATAACTAAAATCTGTACCTGCTCTCTTTTCTTCATTTAATCATTTAATTTCAAACTTATTCTTAGGGTTATTCATGCATTCAAGGAAGTTAGATAAAATCCTGAAAAGCTCAGAAGTCTTCAAGAGTGAAAAATAATGTTATTCTAAATCAGGAAACTTGGAATATCTTGGATTGTTTTAGAGAAATTAGTTATCATATTCAAAATTATTGTTACTCTGGGTCAAGCCTATCTGCTTGCTTCAATAACCATGCTAATTTCCTCCTGGCAACAGTTTCAAATATGTCCAGTAGTGTTTTGACAAATCCTTTTCTTCTTTGGTACCTGGATTTGTACTTTGAGTTTTTCCCTAATGTAGCTCCTCTGACTTTGTGAGAATTGTGTGTTTTCCATAAATACAGCACAAGCCAGTCCTTTATATCTAAATTTAATTTACTTACTGAAGTTGTTTTATTTCACCTGAGGTATGAAAAAATCAGTAAAGTTTCGTGCATCATCACATAGAAAGAAAGAGCTGAACACAGCAGGTAAGGCTTATCTTTTTGAAACATTTCTGTCAAAGTATTCTAAATTAACCCAGAGACCAAAGTTCCACCAGTATCCATCAATCACAAGATAAAAATATCTATATACAGCCTTTGTCATGCACCCTTCCCTCTGAATCATACAGAGAGCAATGGGAACATTGCCCAGTGCCTGGAGCAACATTTTGCTTTCATGCTCTGATATTTACCCCAGCGAATCCGTCTGGCATTTTCTTTCCTTACCAAAGAAGGTGCCAAATATTTTGTTAGGAAGAAATCTTGTGTTCTCAAAACTTACAGAAAAAAGGCTGACTCTTGGTCTTTGGCCAGCTTGTGCTGAGTCACACCAGAAGGTTCTTGCTTTAAGTGATTTGGGTTTTGCTCTGAGAAACCCAGTGTTGGTTCATGACTCCATGGAGGGTGTAGGGATGTCACTGCAAAGCTGTCCAGGTGCTATAGAGTGCACAGGGAACACTATATATATATATATATATATATATATATATACACACACACACATATATACAGGTATATACAGACATATACAGATATATACAGATATATAGGTCACCACTGTTCATGTGCTCAGATATGCCCAGATCTTTGGGAAGAATAGTGTCTCTGAAGCATGACAGCAATGACACTTCAGAAATTATGCTGCCAGTTGATGCTGAAGCCACACAGTTCATGACAAATTCATGACAATTGAATGACAAAGAGTCCACAGTCAAGGTAAATGAGGGTAACTGCTTTTTCATCAGCTTTCTGATTGGGAAAATCACAGGGAAGGTATCTTTATAGTTGACCACAAGATTACCAGATTCCCTAGATTTCCAACTGCATCTTTGCTTATCCAGCACTAAAAAGTCAGAAGATAGACTTGGATGCTGAAAATGGATGCATGATGTGTTTTCCGTAATTCTGTTCTACATAATGATATCATTAATACCTACATTTAGTCTTTTCACAGTTATGCCCTACACAGACATAAGAACACTATTTTCTTTGCTGTTTTACTGCAGCTAAGGTAAAAAGAACATCACTTACTGCTCAGCCTGATGCAAATTAAATACCCATTCTGAACATAATGCCAACTACAGATCAAGTGTTTGCTGGCAGCACTAAAAAAGAACAAACTGTGCGAGAAAACCAAATTAATCAGTCCCATGTAAGGCATGTAATGAATATTCAGACAGCACTTGGGGAGCAAACAATACATGATCCTCCATCTAAGGATGCCTAAGACAAACAGATCCTATCTGCAGGAGAAAGAATTCACCCCGACAATGGAGGCAACAGAAATCAGTGTAACAATCATTTGTGGGGAACTCTGAGGCAAGGGTTTCTAGGAATAAGAAGAACTGGACAGTGATAGTGCCTGAAGCAATAGGAAAGGAGACCAAAATTAGAAGCACTGAAGACAACTGGATGCTGCTGAGGCCTCATGAATCAGCAGACACTGATGTAAGGGGTGTCCTCAGTGAAGCCCTGTCTACCAGCAGGTGGAGATGCAGCTGGAGATCCTGGAAGAGCTCAGCTGGGGCTTTTGGGGTCGTGGAAGAGAGGAAATCGTGAATGCACAACTCCAAAGTTTCTGACCCCCAAAAAAGTTTTCTGAACAATAATATGAGAACTGATCTCTAAAAATGTGCAATAATTTTTAAAAGATGATGATATAATTAATTGAAACTCAGCATACAAAATATCATCTCATATTGTTGTGCTGCAGAAATACTATTTGAAGAAATATTATTAGAGAAAAATAGCTTATATTTTTTACTTTACAAATGGCATTACTTCTGTATAAAGTCTAACCTAGTTAGACAACCCAGTGCCATGAAACCCTATTAAGGACTGAAAGACTGTCAGCCACCTTTAGAGAATTCAAATCTTTCTGATGAAGTTCCAGTCCTTTTACCTTTATCCATTTTAGATGGTGCTTTTGAAGCAAGTAATTACAGACTTCCTTGGAAATGCTTACAGAGTAAGATTTTCCTAAAGGTGAGTAAATGTACTGTGCAATTCAAATTAGCATAGAAGGATATCTCGAGAATAAAACTCCCACCCTTAAGCAGGATATTAATTGTTCGAATTATCTTAACATGTTAAAAAAGGGGTCTTGAAATGGTTGCAGTAGTTTTTAGTAATTTCTAGGGATCTGAGCATTGCAGTTTTCCATTCAATTCTCAGTATTTTTATTTGGAAGAATACTGTGAAATGTCTGTATGTGCCATCTGAAGATCATGTCCTTCCACTGCTAATAAATTGTAGTATTTCTGCCATCTTCCAATTAGGAGGCTTTATTATTGCAAAGTAACTGGAATAAAGCAGGGGGAGGCAGAAATATTTATATAATTCCATTTCTACTACAATAAATTGGCAATTTGTTGTCATATATGACCATTAATGAGGAAAATAAATAAATATATAAATGCCCAAAACAAACTATCATGATTTAGCCTTGTTAGGTACTACAAAATAAAGAGGCTCTCAAGAAAACAAGGACAGTAATGCATAAATTGTTTTGTGAAGACATGAAAGAGCTTATGTAACTGGTTGAAGCATATGGATTCGGGGAGACATTTAAACAGGAAAATATATGGTGGATAAAATGTTGCCATTTATTGAAAAATAATTATGGGTTTGGCTGCTTGACAGGATATTGGAAAGAAATACACCAGGAACATTTAAAGCTGGAAGTGATTTTGTAACACAGACATGTATAAAGAAAATATTACCTCATCTATTTCTCAAATATATGATAAACTTCAGACACATTTCTGAATTATTCGCAGCATTGGTATCTTAGTTCAGACAACTAATCTAGAAAAATCTAAGTTCATGAGATTTCATCTGACAAAGCTTCTTCGTTCTCCTGTATTGTGGTGACACAACTGGCACCTGCCACTGGGGCAAGGCTGTAACTTGCATTTGCTGGAGAGGTGCAGATTTAGGTGATTTCAGCACAGACTACAGATGTTTCCTGCGCCATTCTCAGCAAACATACTCCTTTCTGGCAGAATGGAGGAAACAGTAAAATTTATTCTATCTTTATCTACTTGGATTGTAAACTCTTCATATCAGGGGACTGCATTTGGTACTGAAATGCAGAAAAACTGGGCTTCACTTCCCTGATGCCTTTGAGGTGCTATTGTGATTTATGTCCAGCTGGCAACTCAGCCCCACAGAGCTGCTTGCTCACTCCTCCCCAGGTTGTGTGGGGTACAGAATCAGAAGGGTGAGAGTGAGAAAATTTCTTTTAGGGATAAAGACATTTTAATAGGGAAAACAAAAGCTGTGCATGCAAACAAAGCAAGAAAAATAATTCATCTACTACTTCCCATGGTCAGGCAGAGTATCAGCCATGGAAAGGGTCCATTTATAGCACCAGCACATGGCACAGATGATGCTGGGAATGTTTTCTCCTAAAAGAATTAATACTCATCTGTCAGTTAAAGTCAGTCAAGGGTCTGCAGTTACGCACATGGGCTATTTCATTCCTCAGCTAAGGTGAACCCTGGCAAGACCACATCCCAGAGCAGCAGCCTGTACTGTCTTGTGTTTTTCCTGTTTACAGAGCAGAAAAAATTGAGACAGAAAAGCCTTTAGTCCTATTTTGAATTCAAAGAAAGAGAATTAGTGAATGTTAAGAGAAGTGATTGCCTACAAAATCCACAAGAGCATTCATCAAAGTGAGGCATCATTCTTATTCTGTTCTTAATGCTTTAATGATTAATTTATGGGTATAATTTATTTCCCAGGACTGTCCTCTCTCTTTGCCCATCAGAATTCAGTCTTGTGTCCAAAGAAATTATGTTTCTCTGGAAAAAAAAATCCACTTTATAGGATAGCAAATACTATTCAGACTTCCTGTTAAAATAAAAATGTATAAATTCTAATAATACAATTTGCCACTATTTGGAACTCCATAGCATCAGCATTTTGGGGAAATTTGTTAATAAACACTGCATATATATATTAAACTTCTTACTGGCCAAACCATTAATGGATTTTTAGCTTGTGTGAAGTTGCAGTTTTTGTAGACAAACTGGACTTTGAGCTGATCTGGGCACTTCAGAGAACAAAAGTTGAATGAGGAACCCTGTTCCTGACTGAGGTGGTACAGAGGAGAGGCCTTGGGTCTTTTCAGGTGGGAAAATGTGGCTGGGCTGCCTGCCTATTTCCCCTGGGACAATATTATATTTTTAATCTCTGCCACTTCAGAGAATCTGTTACTTACAAAAGATAAGCCATTCACTCCTTAAAAATACTGTGGAAGCCTCACAGATGAACTTTCTCAGAGGGGTGCTCCCAATGCTATCTTTGCTTTGGAAGAGGAGCCATCCATTAGTTTTTCTCAGTGCATTGTTAGCAAGCTCTGATTTTGGAAGTCAAGGGCTGGCATTTCCAGTGTTCAGCATGTGCACATTACTGCTGTAAGCTTATGGCACAGATGTCAACCTTCATGGGTTTTTTTTTCACTGATTCTTTCCCACAAAAGCCTCAGTACTTTATATTGGAATGCTGTTCTTTGGGATTTCTGCCAAAGGACATTGTGTGAATATGACAAGTCTTTCAGCCCCCCAGACTAGAAGAGTCAGGATGTTGGTGATATTTCACTTATCCTTTCAAAAGTGCTGACAATTTTTCACATTGCCCTTTCAATACTTTCAAAGATTCAGAGTGGGCTTGGAGAAATCTCATGAGAATCTGTCTCATACGTGTGCTGTATAAATGGGAGAAATTTTGATGAGTACATGAAAAAAGTTGAGATGAAATATGAATGGTCTTGGGTACAACAACACTAAGTGAAGAAGAAAGTGGCAACTGGGGCTAAAGAAGAGGAGCATAAAATTCTTTCAGGACAGGAAAGGGAAAAACTGAGCAAAACAATGTAGTTGACCCAGCAGAGTGTGGAGAGTAAAGTGGAAGGGATTGAAATGAGGAATTCAGCTGAGCTCTTCCCTATGGGTGGAAATGGACAGGCTTACTGAAAGTTTTGTACAAAACTTCCTCTTTGGAAGAAAAGAGATAGACTGAGAATAATCAAATACTTATTTCTAACATTTAACATTCCTTTCCCAGCTCTCCGGCTGAACTGTGACTCTATTGATTCTTCCCCTAGGATATAATTCAAATTTGAGAGTATGATTTGAATTATTTTCAGTTTCTGTATTTCTACTTGTCTCACTTATATGCTGACTATAGGAAAGCTCTGATTTTTGAACACACTCTTTATTCTATTACCATTTGATCCGAAAAGATAAAATGGCTCATCAGTCCTCTCATAGTCAGTGACTAGCTAAGCAAATATTTTAAACTTTATTGTTGTTAATATAAGATTTTCTTTAGGTAATCTGAGCTCAACTACCAAATAGATCTTAAGAACTATGACTTACAAAATAAAACTAGAATTCTATGGATGAAGGCAAAGGAGAGTCATCAATGAATGCTTTCTCTTTTTTTGAACTGCTCAACTGGCATTGCATATTTAGGTTGAGATGTGGACAAGTAAGATGCCATGAGATCACTTTCTGCATCACCTGAGGCCCTCTGAATCAGGCCATGTTGATGGGGTATTTTTGCCCTAGCCTACCAGGAAACCTCTAAAAGTGAGGTCTGGCTAATTATGGCTCTTTTCATCTAAGCATGTAAACACAGCACAGTGCAACACTAATAGCTTATTGTTAGGAGCAATGGGTTTTCTGTGTGATGTTAGTACTTATCTAAAATAAAAATAAAGGACAATACAAAAACAAAGAAGGAAGAGAACAATTGCAAAACAATTGGTGAATACAAATACATTCTCAGTCACCTCAGCAATAGCAGGTTTTAACATATAGGTTTCAATATAATAGGTTTTAACATATTCTCAGGTCTGAAAATTGAGTGTTTTTCAAGAGGGGAATTTACAACAAACAACCTGGATGGAAAGACTGATCTGTATTATGACCTGACATCCATAACTTGATAAGGATGTTGTGTTACAGAGCAGTGGCAGCAGCCTGACTTTAGTGTTTTCCTAAAAACACTTTCTTTAGTGTTTTCCTAAAAAAAATGTAGTTGATTTTCATTGATGGATTCCTCCCTAGAAGTTTAGGCCTTAAGCCAATCAAGGCACACCTTGAGTATGTTTGCTGAGGGAAATGAAGGTTCCAGTTGCAGATAGCAAAGCAGAAAAATAAAAAGCATTGATACAGTGTAAATCCAGATCTTACCACTTGTGCATCTTGATCAGCACATAAACTACACAGCTGCACCCACTGGAAAACATCTAGTAATAAACAAATGTTCACTGCTGGAAAAGTTTAATTTATTTAGAGAGTTTGGTTTCTACTGTTCTACCATTCTACTCTTCTTTGTTGTGAGATACAAGAAAAAAATTCATCATGAGAGTAAGTTAACACTGGAAAAGGTTACCCAGAGAAGTTGTGAAACTTCCCTCATCAAAAATATAAGATACTTGGATTGACAGGGCCCTAGATAACCTGGTCTAAGGGCTCCAGGTGAACATAAAAGAAGCTCTTGGAGCAGAGGGCAGAGAGGGTGGTAGGATGTTGCCAGTGAGGGTGGTCAAGGCCATTAAGGCCTTGGGCTCCTGACAGATTCTTTAATGTGTGACATTACTAAGAAAAATCTACCTTTTCAACTGTGAGTTATGTATCAATAAAGATACTGGGTCTTGGTTTTGGATTTAGTCTGAAAACTAGGAAAAAATTACACAGACATGTATGAACACAAAGTTTTGGGGTTTTTGATTTGAGATTGAGTTATGACTATATTCTCCAGCCAAGCCCCGTGCAGTAGTGCCAGTGAATCTTTTACAAAGCAAAAAGGAAGACTACCTAGATTCTGCCTTTGTTCAGCCCTCACAACTTTATGTGTTTAGTCAGGACACTTAAATGTAGCACTTCCACCTCTATAATTGACAGAGAGGAAGATGCATCTCTAAAGGAGATTCCAGTCCACCCGAGTTTTGGGTGTCCCAAGGTAAGTTTGGAACACATCAAGGCCATGTGTCCTGTGTGGATTTCTTCATGTTTTGTGTATGACCCTTAGCTGTCTTTTTGTCAGGTATCAGCTTCCAAACACAGAAATTCAAGCAATATCTCAATCAATATATCTGATTCATAAGGTGGAGACCAGCTGTGTCATGTAGTCATTCTCCTGCTCTCCAGCTGATTCTTGAATTAGAGAGCCAAGGCTAAACTAGTCATGTTCCTATTTTATCATCAGTTGCAAAAAGATTACATCTAGTCAGCAATCCCTTCTTGACATTCCTCAGCATTTTATGCTTTGCAAACCTAAAGGAAACATCTGGTTACTAATTTAGTTCTGCATATTTCCATAGCCATTTAAAAACTTCCAAAGTGTACTAGCAACACTAGTGACACTCAGGAATGAATATTGACTGAGGGAAAATGTATGTAGTATAGAATCATAGAATAGCTTGGGTTGGAAGGGCTCTTTAGAGGTCACCTAGTCCAACCCCCCTGCAGTGAGCAGGGGCATTTTAGGCTAGGCCAGGTGCCCCTGAGCCCCACCCAACCTGACTTGTTTCCAGTGTCTAGTAGAGGATCAGGAAAAGATAATAGCAAAATCAACGCAGAATGTGCCACAAACAATCTCCAGGTAGAATATGTTTGACCATTCTTACATTACAGCAGTAATTTTGTATAAAGTACCTAAACACAAGCTGGATTGACTCAGTGTCTGGTCTAGGGTTAATCTATGGTCAAGCAAAGGGCCTCAATTTAAGCCTTTAATCTTAAATGCAAGCTGCTTTAGAAGGCAAACCCTAACTTTTTCCCCCCTGTATAACACACAGAGTGAATGTGACTTACAATAATTCAAGGTGTGATTCTTAAGGTGGTCTTGTGCAGGGCCTGCAGCTGGACCTCAGTGATCTTTGTGGCTCCCTTCTAACTCAGCACATTTCAGATTCTGTGATTCTACGACACTAAAAGAGGGTGGGATGTCCCTGTTCCTCAGTCTGATGGAATAAATCTTGGCCCATGTCAGCAGATGTCAAGTACAAATATCTGGGACTGCTTTTCTGGTGATACCTGGGGTCTATGGAACATCATTTGTACAAAGATCAGTGCATAAGGTGTCTGTGAAACCTCAACTAAATATTCAGATATCTAAGAGTTTATAATTTTGTCTGGGGATAGTATTCTGAAGCATATTATTCATAGTCAGTGTTCAGAAGTTTAGGAATAGAAAATTACTTGAGAGTGTCAATAAGCTGAAATAATATGCAATTCAAATTCTTTCTCAAGTCATTTAGCTTTCTTTTCCATGTTTTGAAAACCCTCAAGCAACCTCTCGTATTCATGTGGGTGTGCATCCCGTGGGCTATATCTGCACTGATTTTTCTTTGGAGTAAGCTGTTACCTAGGAGCAGTAGAGGAGGAAGATTTGGTGGTTAAGCTTAAAGCTTCTTGGTTGGAGAAGACAGCCCACACCTTACAATTCAGGACCAAGAGAATTCCAGCCTTAGTCAGGTAGAAAGAGCTGAGATAAAATGCTATGCTCATTTTTTTTTGTTCCAGAAAACAACACAAGGACAGGTGCACGTTTAGTAAGCCTCAAACTTAGAAAATACTTGCAAATTTTGAACTGTGCCACAGGGACCACCATAAAGCAGGAAAACCTCCCTAGTTTAAAGTGCAGGGAGGTATGACTTCTACCCAGCTGCTGTTGCAACAAGTGGTTGTCCCTGCATCCAGTTCTGGTCATTTATTTCTAACTAAAGTTTATCCCTGAGGTGGCAACCTGTCCCTAACCAGCTTGTCCCAAACTCCCAAATGTCACATGCACACAGCAAGGCCAGCTGCTCTCTACAGCTCTCTCCAGATCTGCCCCACCACAAGGAGTCCTGGGTGTAGGAGTCCTACAGTGATGTTTAGTCAAAGGGTGGTTATCTGAAAGCAGGCAGTAACTAATTCCAGTTAGTATTAAATAACAAAGTGATTAATGGTTTGTATTTGCACTGTATTTGCATGTACTGTTGCATCATGAAATAAAGAAGCAATTCCAAACAAGCAGAGGATTTCTGAACAGTTATGGAGAAAAAAAATAGAACATTTAGAACAAAATACTTTGAGGAAACAAAACGTGAGAAACATTTGGAGAGAGTTTCACTCAATCTAAAGCTTATTTATTTTCCATTTATCCTGAAATTTAAACTCAAATTCAAAAGTTTGGATATTTATTCTGAGTTTTGGCATCACCCAGTCAGTTTGGGTGACTAAAAAAAAAGAATTTATCAGGTCATCAGAGGTAAAAAAACTGACCCTAAAGAGAAGCTTTTTTTTCCTCTTTACTAGCTTAATTATTTTCCAATTTAAAATCTCTCAGCCTAACCTTTACTTGAAAAATGCTGTTCTTGTGAGTCAGCACACTCTGCTGGTAGACCAAGAGAATGTGACTGACCGAGAAAAAAAAAAAATCAAAAAAAAAATTCAGGCATGCAATTAAAATTTAACCAATTGTATATTCTGAGAAAAGAAAACGAATCACAATAATATGTAACTCACAACTCTCAAACACAGCGGAGTTAATTCATTAATACAGTTTGATTCATATCAGTACACCAAAAAGGAGGTGATTCACAGCCTTAACTCTGTATTGAAGACAACAACTGTTTCAGAAGGAATTATTTAGAGAACAGAGTGTGCAGTGCTCCAGTGGGCCTAGGTCCAGCTATCATCATTTCATGCTTAAAAAAAAAAAAAAAAAGAAAGGAGCCTGAAGCATATCTTCAGATCCTTGGATGTAAGGGGCTGGGGACAAGAGAAAACTCCCTGAATCCAGCTGTGACCATGGGGCTCTAGCTCTGCTTCTGATCTCCAGTCAGCTGCACAAGGAAGAAGCCTTTGGGAGCTGATGGCCATTGCTGTTCTTTGTGCTCTGTGTTCAACAGATGAGGAGATGCTGGTGCAGTGGAGCACCAACCATTGTCAAACCCAGTCAGGAACAGTTGAGTTTCCTGAATTTACATGATGAAATTCTAGGTAAATATTTGTTATTATCATGACACTGTGTATTTTAAAAGCTGATAATAGTTTCACAAAGCATTGTCTCTGAAATCACCAGGGATTTCTATAAAGTCTCCTTGTGTTTCCTGATTAATTTTGCTGTTTGACCAAGCCCCTGAATCCAAATTTTTTGGTCTTGTTTGCTGCTAGATACTATATACTTATGCCACACTTTGCTCTACTTTGGAAAAGCAAATTCAGTGACATTAATCTATACTGAAAATGCTTTGGAAGAGTCAATAGAGGAAAAGGACAATAACTGGGAATATGAGTTGTGCATGTGTTGTAGACATTCAGAAATTCTTTTCTTATGTTATTTATTCTTCTTTATTCTTATGCTTATTCTTTTCTTATGCTATTTTACATTTTGAAATTTATTTGCAATACTCCATCCAGAGAAAACCAAGCAATTCTATTTACTGTGGATATAATAAAACAAAGTTTCTTATTCGTATGTGTCTGTCCTAAGTCCTAAAACACACCCTCTCCACTTACTTCCTCTCCTTCCCATTTTCTCTATGCCCTTCATGACACTTCAGATTCCTCTTCTTGCTTTATTTCTGAACTCCAAACGTAGTGGTGCCCACACTTACCTGTCCCAAGTGGTGTCTTGAATGCCTGACCAGGGAGTGCACATAAGGCACAGACCTCACATGACTTTCAAAGTGCAAACAATACCTATTTTCACAAAACCTTTAGGAACAAGATTATCCTACTGCCACAGCTGGTTGTAAATAGCCAGCAGATTAAAAAGTTTAAAAACAAACAAACAAACAAACAAAAAAAAAAAAAAAAAAAAAAACCAAAAAAAAAACCCACAACAAAACAGGAGCTCATGGACACACAAATTACTAAAAGATCATCCATATTATGCAAGTGGAAATAATGACACAAATGCAAGTTAGTAGACCAGGAATGCTTCCCATCATCAAAAGAAAGCAGTATGCTTTTGATTGGAAATTATTCTGTTAAGATGTAAAAGAACTTTGGTCTATGAGAAGGAAGTAGCAACTGATTTAAAAATGCAGTAACTTTAATGTTGATTTTAAGTGCATGAACCAGCTTTCTAAGCACCATCAACTTTCAATTATGTTTAGTGCACAGCCAGCCATTGTAACCATTAACATTTTCCTGCTCAATCACATTGTCTGTAACCAGCCACTAATAAGAATTAATGAGACAAACCTTCCTTGATTTAGTTTCAAGGAAACTGCAGGAGTTCTGTCTCTTGGGAGGATTTCATCTATTCACCACCTGTATCCTAAATGCTTTTTCTCAATTTTGGAAGACCCAGAAAATCTGCCAGTCTCTTTAGTTCTTTGTTCCTGTTCCTTGCATCAAACTTTGCATTTCTCAGGGGCTTTCGTGTTAAATCCTCCTTGTGTATGCAACATATTTCTGAGAGGCAGACCCAGCCTCTGAAATCCTGGACTCTGGAGGTCACATATGCTGTAAGGCTCCTCTGGAGTGGATAATCTTGGAGTCTGCTGGAACTTGCCAAAAGGGTTCAACTGCTTCCAGCAGCTGGTCCAGCCAGACAGTGTGGCGACAGTGAGGAGCTGCAGAGCCAGAGGTAACTGCAGAAATATGTGTGGAGAATGAGGAATTCCAACAGAAAAGAAAGCAAGGTTACTGCAAAAGATGACTGCTCATAATCTTTCAAATAAGCTACGGAGTCTCTTCATCAGTTTCATTCATTATTAGTACCATTCTGAATTTTTGTTGTTGTTTATATAGATGGCTTTCTTATCTTACACATATCACTTTAGGAGCCAAGAATAGAAGGATACAACAATATTACGGATTTCTGTGCTGGAGAGAGCACCCCTTGCTTGACCGTGGCGATGATTTCTGCTGTAATTCAGTTGTTTAGGCTTCAATTGTCCTAATCAGGACCAGAAAACTCTGTCATCGTGTTTCTACTAAAGTGCCAAATTAACTGCAAAGGTGTCTGTATTGTTAATGTCACAAAGTTTCTCAACTAGATGAAATACTGAGACTGAAATAAAACATTGATTGGAAGATGGGTTACTCACCTCTGATAGGAAAAGCTTACTTTTGAATCTCACAGCCTCCTGACTCTTCAATGCAACAGAATAAATAACACTAATACTCAGAAGAGAGGAATGCAGGAAAGAATGTCATTTTTCCTGATGGACACGACAGCTCCTGGACATGCTAATGGCATTTACATGTACATTCAGAGACAGCTGTATTCCATGAGCTGGAAAACAAATGGGCAAATGTGTATTTACCAAAAAATTCACTAGTACCATTCATCTTATATACACTGTTTACAAAATGTCACCTATGTTTACATTTTCTTAAGCCATAAGACATGAAATAACAAAGGAAGAATGGAAGATTAAAATGAAGGAAAAAAAGTAGCAATCAATGAAATGGAAAACCATAAAAATATTAGAAAGTAACAAAGAAATGTTACAAAATGAGCAACCTGTGCTATGATAGGTACCTCTCAGTTAAAGGTGATCCAATGGGGAAATCATTTCCCAGCATCTTTGGAGAGAATTTTACTTTGTATCAAATGTTTTATTGGTAGGAAACAAACCATAAAACTATTCTCTGAAATTGTGAAGGGAAAGAACTGCTTCCATCCTGCGTCTCACTTTCACCCGTTTTAGAGAGGAGGGAAGATAAAAAAAGAAAAGCAAAATGGAAGGGACTGTTGCTAATCCCACCATGCTGTATTGCAAACAAAATTTTAAAAATAGAGGTGTCATAGAGCAATCATACCAATCCTTCAGATAGCTTTTTGCCAAATTTGTATTGATAAATGGAATTCTTATTTTTAGGTTTTTGTTGCCACATACTGAAATACCTCAGCAGCTGAACTAAACTTCTGCAGCAACTGAATTAAATTGCAGATTTTGTACTTTCAGAAGAAAGTTGAAGGCAGCTGTTAAAGAAGCTTGAATTTTTATAACCCATATCAATTCATATTTGAAGGACTTCTCTTTCCATTACAATGACTTGTAAGACTTTCATTTCAGCTACATCCTTATTTTGAAATAATTAAAATCTTATTGCAAATATAGTCTTCCTTGAGGTCAGTAATAATTTCAAATATGTGTAGCTTTAATGCTTGCATGTAAATATGAAAGTATAGTAAGATACAGTGTGTATATAGTGAAGAGTGATAGCATACATTATTATCAAATGGATGTGATTCCTTTCTGAGCTGTCACCCTGAAAATAGCATCATTATAGATTATAAAATATCCAGATGATAATTTTATCGATAGCTTGATTGACCCTTAATGTCTGTTCTCAAAATTACAAATCTGATCCCATCAGTCAGGGTTCATAGGAAGATGTGGCATTTAATTTCATACATTCTCCTCTTCCAGTACACCACTCCTCTTCACTTGCTAAGCCCCTGTACCTCATCTTAAATTTCATTAGCCATGAAGCTTTTTTTAAGGTAAGACTGAACCTTGCATCTGACAGGTTTTACAACCTTGAACATAAGCCCACATTTCCTTCTGTATATCTAGTGAATGATTAGCACATGCTGATCTTCATCAGTATGCTGTAAAGGGTCCCACACTGCCTTCTAATGCTAATATTCCTACGTTATAACATGGTACTGTCTGTTTGTCTCTGGCTTTTAATTTCTTTAATAAAATGGTGATGTGTCATGTTTTAATTTTGTGGTTGTATAATTGTCTCAGGATGTGACTAGCAATTTCTTGACTATGATTTTTCATAGCAAAATGTACATTTGCTGAAAACCAAACTGTTTCTGAGAATCCTGTAATCTAAAAAAATGGGGATAACACCAGAATACAATGTACTGACCCTTTTTCAAGAGAGAATTCTCATTTTTCTCTTAAAAATTACTTGCTTATACAACACAGTTGATTTACACTTAAAAAGCTATGTTTTAAACCTATTGAAACAAGTTGCTTTAATACCAATGACTTGGCCTAAATATAGTTATAGTCAATCACAAAACACATTTATCTCAGGAGTATCTTCAATTTTTCCTGTTCCAGTTGATGGATGTTAAACCTCAAACACTGCTGAATGGGGAGCCCTCTTTCCCAGTGAGCATGTTTCCTTACTTTCAAGCCTTCTTTGGTGTGTTTAATGTCATCCTTCACCATTGCTTGCAAAGCCTGGTGATGTCTTTAGTGTGACTGCCATGTCTGACTGTTGCCATCCTGTGCTTGGATTACAGAACACTCCTGAATTTTTTTGTCAGCTTGACTTGATGTCCAACCATCACCACCACCACCCCTCTTCATTTGACCTCAGCAGAGACCACACAGACCTATGGTCTTCCAGATGCTCTGAGTGCTTTTATTTGTATAGATAGCATCACTGGGAGGTGTAACTCTGACTTCTTTTCTAAGTGAAGCACATGTGAACATGTGAGCCACAGACATTAAAAGCTGGGTTTTTTCTCCCTGAGTTGCAAGATGGAGCTGTCAGTGTGTGTTCTTCACCAGTGATTGTCATGGAGCTGGACTGTACTGCAGGGAGGGCCCAGACATGAACCACAGGATCACAGAGCGGATCAGCTTGGAAGGGACCACAGTGACCCAACCCCCTGGCTCAGACAGGGTCATCCCAGCACACATTGCACAGATTTGTGTCCAGATGGTTCTTGAATATCTCCAGTGAGGGAGACTCCATGCCCTCTCTGGACAATCTGTTCCAGTGCTTGCTCACCCACACAGTGAAGCAGTTCACCCTCATATTCAGGAGGAGGAACCATTGCCTCTTGTCCTTTTGCTTGGCACCATCAAGAAGATCCTGGTTCATCCTCTTGGCACCCTCCCTTCACATACTGACAGAATGGATGAGGCCCCCTCTCAGTTCTCTCTTCCTTATTCTGATCACACCTTTTCTTGTGAGAAAGATGCTCCAGTCCCTTAATCTATCTTTGTTGCTCTAAGCTGGACATGCCCCACACTTCAGGCACAGCCTCACTAAGACTGAGTAGAGGGCAGGATCACCTCCTTCATCTTGCTAATGCACCCCAGGATACCATTTGCCCTCTTGGCCACAAGGGCACTGCTGGCTCATGGAGAACCCTTGTTCCCCCAGGACACCCTGGTCCTTCTCCACAGAGCTGCTTCCCAGCAGGTCAGCCAGCCCCTAGCCTGTGCCTTGGGTGCACTGTTGGGAAAAGTTTCAGATCAGGAAGAGGTGAGAAGAATAACAAGAATATTAGTTGCAACACTGAGTAATAGGCTCATAGGTCTGTCAGAGAAATGTGTCCCAATTTCAGTCTACCTCAGCAAATGCACAAAATCACTGTTTGGCATAATCCTTGCCCCTTTTCCCAGATTCCACCCTGTTCTCTAGCTTATTTTGCCTTTCAGAGTCTCTCTGACTGTGTTCTAGTAGCCAAACTCTCACTGTGACTGTTCACGTTGAACAGCTAGGAGTGACCCTGAGAAATACAGAGGTAGGAATTGCAGGATTTTGTTACTAATTTAAGTGGATTGATTCAAAAGAAAATAATCTGCTGGAGAATCAAAGCTGTTCTGATCCACAAGACCCAAACTCTTCCATGTGAGGTACCTAAGCCTTCCCAAAGCTAGCACTTGTTCTATCATCTGCTCTGTGTGTATTAAATTTAACATTTCCAGTGTGAACTTCCTAAAGCATGACCCCTCATCCCCTGCAATAAAAATCTTAGTGCAAAATCCACAGAAACTTAGAAGTCTGAAATTGCTTTCTGCCTCCTCAGGGCACATGTGTGAATGCTTGTTGATTTGAAGAATAGAGGACAAAACGCCATTAGGATACAGCTGACTGATTCTGTAGTCAAAATCTCGTGGTTTACAATGTGCTTATGTTTCTAAATCAGTATCACTGTCAGCGAGGAACAGCCATTTCAGCACTCAGTATAATTTAAAGCTGCCAAAGGACTTTTCTTTGATGCTGTGGTTTCACTATGCCATTTTTAGGAAGCAGTTGCATTTCTGATTGCCCTTTTTTCCCTTGATTAGGCAGAGCTGTTTCTGCTGCACTTAGGAACCCTGGTATTTTTGCTGATGTTTGGGGCTAATGCTTAACAACACAGTTCTCACAAAAATCCAGAGACCAAACCCCATTCCACCTGCAAACTCACCATCTGAAAGTGCAAAACATTTTTCTATTTCTAGACCCATTGCAAGCCTCTCAGTTTTCTGTGGAACTGGTGTGAGAAAACCCCCTCAAGTTACCCAAAGGAGAATATTATGGAGGACTGGGCTGCAAATGGTCCACCAGGAGACCCCTTTCATTGAGGAGTTTCACCAGGAGACAAGTCACCTTGAGGATTATCATGCTGTTGTCCTCTCAAGCATGAATGGATGATTAATAATTAATTGTGAAATTAAACATCATCACCACCCTAGTTGTCAAGGCAATGTCTTCATCAGCAATGAGAGAAGTATTCACGAGAGCCCAAAGTAAGCCAGGAAAAGATTCTTGCCTCAGTGTCCCTGCTCAGCCAGTATAGTTAATTGCTGAAAACTCCCTAGCATACCCAGTGCTCACTGAGAAACCCAAAACAACTACAAAAGCAGTCATCTCCTCCTCCATAAAACTAATCCCAACAACTTCAAGGGACAGAACTAAAGACAAAAAGCCTCAAGAAAGTTGAGCATACAAAATGTGCTGACTTTGTTAAAATAGAGCAGAACATGATAGGAACAAAAAATGGCTTCAGTGTGAGTGTAAGGAGCTGGTTTATTTAGGGTAGAATCACTGTGAAACCCAAACTCCAAGCTGGAGGCAGGAGAGTAGTGTTAGAGGGAGATTAATAAAATGAGACATGATTGCTCTAAGCCTTAGAAGGTGAATAATACATTAGGCAATTAAATACACAATTAATCTCACACATGAAACAAGGAAAAACAGAAACCACTGAATGGCACTGAAAGTTAATAACAAAGTTCTCTGAAGTAGTTACATAAAGTTACATGAAGGGGTCAGAGAAGGTCATAAACAGCCATGGGAACTTCAATCCCATTTCACAGGAACACTTCAGGTTTTCCTAAAACATTGTCTGTCAGCGATGTTGGTGAGATGAAGTAGCAACTAATCCTTGACAAGGATGTGGATGAGCTGGTGGTACATCAGCCTGCCTGGGCAGTGGCCAGCACTGCAGCTGCAGAGGGAGCTCACCTGCTGAACACAGCCACAGGATCCACCAAACAAGGAGCTTTCTTCTTCTGGCACCGGGCATGGAGGCACCACTACTTCTGCTAGGGGCACTTAATGGCTGCATGGCCAGATAAAAGCCCTTCCTGCTTTATTTGAGGCTCCTCATTCCTGGACCCTTACTGCCTCCTCAGTCACATCTGGTCACCTCTCTCTGTGACCTCCCTCCTGAACCAGACTTTCACATGATGCTGTTTAAATAGAAGGACAGCATGGATGGATGTCAGAGAGCTAAGCAGGTGTATAAGCACACACAGCAGAGAGGAAGGCAACCTGCAAAGGGGGAAATAGCTGACTAAAATGCCTGCCCAGAGGCTCAAAATGGACTGGTGCTGAACACTCTAAAACCAATAGAGTCCTGCTCCCAAAGTACTTCCAGCTGGAAAAAAATAAATAATCTCCCAAATTCCAAAGCAAAGCTGATGCTTTTAAAATATGTGACTCAGAACAACGGGGCATTACTTGAGGTCATGATCTAATGATCATTTTTAAACATGGCAGTGACTAGACTTTACCACCTATTTTATGAATAGCTATGCTATTAACACCTGTTCATAACATCTATTTGCTCTTCATGCTCCGTTAACAGTTTGGATATCTCTCTTTATAGCAAACACTTTAATGAAGGATCCTAGCAGGTGCTAGCTCTTCTGGTTCAAATTTCCCCTGTTTTCTTCTTCTTTACAAAAATTGTAAAATATTGATTAGGGATGATAATAATGCTGTAACAGAGTGCAGGAGGCCATAGCCTTTTGTATTCCTGACTTCATTTTCACACAGTAGTCCTGCAGGCAACATTCAGTCTTAGGACATGCAAGTGTTATATAAAAATACTACTTTTTGTGTACAACTCATCATTGCAGATGCTGGCAGTACACAGCTTGACTTGCTGCTTTCTTCATTACCTGTTTTGTTGCTAGGAAACTTTTGAACAAGAGCCAATACACCATTCAGCTTGTTCCTTCAGTGCAGTTATATGGAAGAGGACCTAGGCTGATCATTACTTAAACAATGCCCTCCTGTTGTGAGGTTTTTCACAGGGAACTGCTAGAAGTAGGGGATGTGTGCTATACAATAACATTGGTATGTGTATGAACAGTTGTCCCAAAATGGAAGAAGAAGAAAGGCAGGATTCACATCCAGTTTGGATTTTTCACACAGCAATCTCACTCATCTGGAGAGTGAAAATGCATCTGCATTGTTCTTGGCCTCTTCATTTGGGCAGCACTATACATTTCATATTTCCATTATCTGGACTACAGTTTGAGGCATGGCTCCAGCCAGAACGACCCCCCTAGGGTGTGACAGTGCCCCTGCTTTGAAGAGCTGATAATCTGACACTGTAGTCTGACTTTTATTGGAAAATTATGCCTTTCTCGCCTTTTACTGACCTACTGAACAGAACTTGCCTGGTGATTAGGGAATGCAATAAACCATTGCTAACAAGGAGGCTGTCACACTCTGTAGACTGGAGCACTCTGGATACAAACTCTCAGCTGCAGTGTAATTTCCCAGGGGCACTGCTCCTGTGCTTTCCAGCCTCAGACACCTAAGCTAGCAGGAAGATGGGCCTGCTGAAGAGCCACATCCTCAAGAGTCATGAGGGGGTAACAATCAGGGAGATCTCTGTGCCCCTGTTCCTGATTGTGGCCACTGAGAAAGCCAATGGCTTCATCAGAGAATTCACACAAACTCATAAATATAGCTAAAACTATCTTAACCATTCTGTACCTCAAATATTGTCAGTGATTTTGTTTCATTCCTTCACATTTCCTGTGAATTTTATTTAAATACTCGGTATATGACTTGTGCTGTGAAACAACATTCAAGAATAGCTTCTTGAAGGACATGTTTTCTGCCAGGGTCACATACACAGTGATAGCCCAGAAGCCATAAAGGCAATGTGGTGACACAAGTTTTACTAAGTACTGCACTCCAGGAAAGTCAAGNTCCCACAGATGTCCACAGGTCCTGAATTTTTTATTCTTCTAACATTTGAGTGAGCCAGATAAGTTCACACAGGCAGGATGGTGTGAAGCATTGATGTGATGATTTGGGAAAGGTTTCCCACCTTCCTTCTCCAGCACAAATCTTCAGTCAGGTCAGAGATGTGGTGAGCACTGAAGATGCCAATCTTAGCTGTGTGGTACTGCTTATTTTGGACCAGATTTACAGTACAGGATGTTTTCTCTCCCCATCTACCCTTTGCTATGCCGGTTCCAGATCTTCTGTTTTATAGAGCTGTCTGCCATGTCATTGAAGTCCTTAACCATGCAGCTCAGAATATCCAAGTTTTTCAGCACCTATCCTGCGGTGCTCACCTATCCACAGAGGCTCTTTAAAATGCTGAGGTTCATTGCAGATGCTGGTTATGGATAAATGTATCCTTTACTTTTTCTCCCTCACTTTTTAATTTCATGCCATTGTAACCATAACATCAATGTTCATCATACATAAATCACATAAACTTTGAAATAGCATCATCAGCAATGTTTCTTTTATGTTCAGTGTTTCACTCTGTACACCTTAAATTCTTCTGAAACAGATGTTGTTGGATATTTTTTTATGTTTCATGTCTCTGTTTAAATATTCATGTTGCATTGCCCTTTGAATTTGTCAGAATTTGTATGTGTCTTCCTCTCCGGGAGTGTAATATTCCATTATCTTAATACATAACATTACCATTACAGCAACATCTCTATAGCAACATAACTTTGCTTCATGCTTTGTAAACCAGTAGTGTTTGCTACAAAACCTTGCAAAGTAAGATAACACAATGAAAAGGAGGAATGAAACAGAATTAACACAAGAAACAGATGCTGAAATCCAGTATTCCAGACTAATAATTAGGCAAGAAGATGAACACTAACCTTAGGGTATTGGTTCCATTCCATATCAGCTTTTCAAAACTGATTTTTTATTCTTGGGTTGAATTTAGAACAAAATAGAAACAGAATTTTGATGAAAAATATATTCGGGCATCAAAAATTAAGATTTTTGTGGATATGAAAACCTGATATTACAGACCAGCTTGTGAAAGCATTTCAAGTGTTTTGCACTGAGTAACCATCCCAGCTAGGTCCAGTGAAGGCGGGGCAGCACAAGTGAGGATGTGCTGTACTATATATATTTATATATACACGTATACAGTATGACATACACACACATGCAACAACAGAAGTATTGAATGAAAAGGGATTTAGTTCAAATTTTGACATGAAGCAGGACCATTGCTAACACAGGGCAAGATCACTTCTCTCAGTCTTCCCTCACCACCACTCTTTTATGCAGTCCATACCAGTACAGAAGTACTCCATAAAGGGTCTCTCACCCCATTATCTCTGCAGCAAATTAATACTGTCAAGGAAAACATTAAACATTGCAGGTAGTTTCAGAGAACTTGCTTTTAATGGTTCAATAAGTACATCACAGTTTTATGTTCCTCTGTGTTTTGTTTCCCTTCTCTTTGATTTTCTTCTTAATGGCAAATTGCATTTTCAATGTTACATTTTAATAAGCTGATTTTTACAAATTAGTAACTTCAGGTTCCTCTGTGTCAGAGAAAAAGACAAAGCCACAGAGATAAAACCATAGGTGTTTGAGGTGAATCATTTATTCTGAAGAAGTTTTTTCACCTGCCTGGATTGTTCACATTTTATCTTTAAAAAAGGTGACTAGTGTAATGTGGATGTCAATAACAGCAATGGAGAGTATTTGAATGTTCCTTTTCTAAAAGAAACAGAATTTAGTCTTTAAACGCAGGCAAATTTTTCATTCTAGCTTTACAAATCTAAAGAAACACTTTGGATGGTTGGTCAGAGAGCAGGATGTGGGGGCTGGGGCATTACTTACCCCTAAGTTCCATGTGTTAAACATCTGAGACATGAATGGCAACTCTACAGCCTCATAAATTGTCATCTGGATAACAAATGCTTCCAGTCCTGACTTCTGACATTGCTTTGTCAGGATGCTTGATCAGATTACCAGGATCTGGGTTCAGTAAAACACTTGGTCTCACTGTCTTGTGTGGCAACACAGCTGGGTTGGGATGAAAGGCCATAGGTGGTTCCAGCTGACAGCTTGAAGGGGAGCATCAATTTTCTTTGAGCAACAAGACTGAAAAGAGAGGATAAGGCAGCAAGACTCATATCTTTTCTTTAGCTGTAGCTAAGGAAATTTCTTTATATAAGTCATTGCCTTAAATCACTGTCAACATAGTAATTCATTTCCTTCACATATGAAACATGTGATTAAATATCTCACCATTATTTTCTAATTGCTTATTAGAAGGTAAAAATTATGATTCCTTTTTTTAATCCTCCCATTTAATGAACCCTATCATTTTCTCAGTTGCACACATAATTAGTGTAGCTCGGTTTCGTCTTGTCCTACAGGAAGATCAAACAAATCACACTGAACAACATAACTCCTCCATTACTCCAGAATGGTCTATATATACCTTACTGGAAGTAAAATCAATGTAGGACTTTTGTGTGAGAAAATAACTGCATTTATAGCTTTTGTGTGAGAAACTTCAAATCAGTGTGGTCTGGAATATTAAATATGCTGTGCACATGAGCCCAGACATTATGCTAAATGAACAAAACACAATCAGCACACTACATTTCTAACAAAAACTAAGTACACAGCAACTTCCACTGCAAAAGGACTTAGCATAGTGATTTCACTTAAATATGTCAGGAAAGGAAAGTGACAATTGAGAGAGTGCAGAAAAAGTCAATGTTTTACAAGGCCACTTTCCAGGATTAGTTGAGGGCATTGGTGAGGCACATGCACAGTGTGGGGTCTCTTCTAGATGGGATTACTGTCCCCTAGAAAGAAAGACAGTATGTCCCTGCTTCTACTGTGATTCTTGTTAAGCATTCCTAAGGTCTTATTAAACATTCACACTTGAACATTATTGTGAAAACTGTCCTCACCTCAGATACTCCAGTAGTCCCCATATTTAGTGGGGAGATCTACGGGTGAAAATCAGCTGAGCTCCAATCATTGGTACAGAAGTCTTTAAACTATTTGAGCATTTTACTCAAAGTATCACGTGAGACCAGCCCTCACAACACAATCTCCAGAAGGAAGATTGTTTGCTTAATTAGGACCTACATTGATGCTACAAACTGAAGGATGCAATTAACTTGTCTAACTGCTCTCAACTTGCATAATTTGTTTCTTTCATATTAAAATGTCTTATGAATTCCAGCTAGTGGCAGACAAAAGTAGAAACATAGAATTGCTTAGGATGGAAAGGACCTCTAAGATCATCAAGCAAACCTAACACTGCCAAGTCCACTAATAATCTTTGACCCTAGATGCCACATTTACATGTCTTTAAAATACCTCCAGGGATGGTGATTCCACTATTTCCCTGAGCAGCTTATTCTGGCACCTAACTACTCCTCCCATGAAGAATTTTTTCCTAACATCCAATTTAAACCTCCCCTCATGCAACTTGAGGCTATTTCCTCTTGTTCTGTCACTTATTTCTTGGGACAAGAAACCAACCACTACCTTGCAACAACCTCCTTCATAGCAACAAGGTCACCCTGGAGCTTCCTATTCTCCAGCCTAGTTTCTCCAGCAGAAAATTGTGGGAGATGGTGACAAATTTATTACTGAAGTCCAAGTAGACACATTCACAGGATTTCCCTCATCCACTATAGTGGTCACCTTGGCATAAAGAAACAGCTTGGTCAAGCAGGACCTGGCTTTCACAAAGCCATGGGTGCTGGCCTGATCCCCTACTTCTCCTGCACATGGCATGTGAAGGCACTTGAGATGATCTGCTCCATGACCTTTCCCAGAAAGTCAGGCTGAGAGGCCTGTAGTTTCCTGGATCCTCCTTCTGACCCCTCTTGTGGATGGGTGTCATGGGACCTCCCCAGTTAGCCAGGACTGCTGGTAAATGGTGGAAAGTGGCTCAGTGAGCCCTTCTGCCAGCATCCTTGGCTGGATCCCATCCAGCTCCATAGACTTCTCTGTGTTTCTGCATGTTGCAGCACATCTCTGACCATTTCTCCTCAGATTATGGGAGCTCCATTCTTCTACCCACACTTGTCTTTCGGCTCAGGAAGAGTTGCAGCCAAAATTCTCTGTACAGCTGGGCCAGCTTCTTTCCTGATAACTCAATTTTCAACACATGGGGTCAGTCCACTCCTGTGCTTTTAGGATTTCCTTCTTGAAGAATGTCCAGCCTTCCAGGACTCTATTTTTAGTTCCTTGTGGTTCAAGCAGAGCATATCCTGTATGGGCAAGGTAAAGTTCTGATAAAAATCAATCTTCTCAGCCTCAGGAAGGCAGTTAAAAGTAAAACTCTCATAGAATTGTATGTGAGCTACATCCAGTCACTTAGAACATATACTATACGTTCAAACAATAACAGGAGCCTTTCTGCTGACTGCATTGCCTTCCCCAAAATCATGGAAGATTTGCATATACACTAAATGATGCATTTTAACCATGTATCTTAAATATTTCAAGTGTTTTAAATATGAGTGTTGTACCTGTGAGTTAATATCATTTTAAATTTTAAGAGCTATAAACATCTTCTGAATCATTGTGATGGTGACAATGAGCCATGAATTCTGAACAACCTTGTAGCTAGTCCTTTTGAAGTTGCTTTGTTCCTCACAGCATTATTTTAAAATCCTGGGAAGAGTGCTGCCAGCAGAGCGTGCCATCTTTCCATTCAAGCTGTGTGTGAAGATGGGTCCCAACCAAAGTTCCATCAGGGTAGGTTTGCCTTTAGAAAGTAGAATGCTACCATTCAAGCAAAAATGTGGGAGAACTGTTCATAAAATATAAAAGTTTAAAATATTTTCTTATTATTTTGTCACCGTGCTATTTTATATGAGACCTTCATTTAATTCACCAATTAAAAGGCATTTATGGAAAATATACTATGCTTAATGTAGTGGGAGATACACCAGACTGCAAATTTTACAGCAGGTTAATGCAGCTCTGAAACGTAGTGAGATTCTATTGGCAGAAACAACAGAGTACACATAACACATTGAAAAACCAAGAGATATAAGCCAGCTTCATTTGATTTCTGTGAGCACTTTGTCGAATTTTTAAAAATTTATTGCTTTCATTTATACTTATATACATTATACATTATACATTATATAGTATATAGTATATAGTATATAGTATATAGTATATGGTATATGGTATGTGGTATATGGTATATAGTATAGAGTATACATGATATGTTATATGTTATATATGTAATATATGTTTTATGTTATATGTTATGTATTATGTATTATGTATTATGCATTATGATGTATTATTGTACTTATGTATACTTATAAAAATTTTCTATTCTTAAATGAAATATACTTTATTTTGTGTGTTATACTTCTGGAAACAGAAGTACAAAAAAACCATTTCCAAGCTGCATAACTGATTTGGGGTGGGTATATAATTATCTTGACGCTCCCAGACTCAAGATTTTCTGTTTCTATTACTCAAAACTTCAGAGTCCTTATCAGAACAAAGATTTGGGCATCATCTCAGTCTGAAAAGCTTTTCTTTTCTTTTCTTTTCTTTTCTTTTCTTTTCTTTTCTTTTCTTTTCTTTTCTTTCCCTAACCATCTAACATTTGACAATGGCAATGCACTACAGGAGGTATAAAGGTATAAAACAGTGACTGCTCAATAGAGCCTTCCATCTTCAAGTGCCTCAGTTCAGACATAAAGAACCATCTAAAAACAGTTTCAAAGTGTCAGAGCTCAGCCATTTCATGCCATACCCATTACAGAAAGGTCCCTCTTGCTCCCTGCTGCTGCCAGGACCATCTATTCCCAGCAACTGCTGTCTGGGGTGATGATGGCCCGTTGGAATTAGAAAAGGGCAGAGAAGTCAGGTTTTTATCACTAACAATTGCAATGTGATTTTTGTTTCTCAGAGGTCACCACTGAGACAAGGGTAGTTGTTTTCATGTGACAGGAAGAAGATGGCCATGGTACCTTTCTGTTCCACCTTTTGTTTAAGTATGGGCTGATGTTGGAGACATAATATATGATGTGAGATTTGTCACTACTGCACGTAGGTAAAGCTGCAATAAACTAATAAAGGCCATGCACTGATCTAATCAAAAACTGTGGGATATGCAAACATCTTCCAAGGGTGGCAATCAATCCCCCTCTAGGTGATTTCAGTGCTTCTTCAAAAATCCCAGAACTTGAAACTCACTTCTGCACCCAACTCATGTCCTGACCAAACATCCCAGTCAGCCAATGGCTTGGTACATACTCTGTCTGTCATCATAAAGATACTGGTCTACTTTAATTTCAACTCTTAAAAATACTTTAAAGATTAAAAGTCTTTTTAGAAAAGCAGTGGAGTGTGACAGGAAGAACTTAGTAGCTTGACTTTTGTGGAATTTTTTATTAGAAATTTATTGTCAGTGATTTCTTTTCTTATTGTAATTCTCATTACTATTTTCACACCACTTCAAAATCAAGCTTTCAGCTGTAAATGTGTTGTGGGTGGCTGATTAAATAATCTATTTTTACAAAAAAATTTATAATAAATCTTGAATCTTTATCTTCCAGGTACCAGAGAAGGACCCCCAAAAGATAGAAAAACCCCAAAAGAAAATGTGTATATTAAAAGGATCGTCAAGAAAATCATTCAACCACAAACTGACTAATAAAACAAATACTTTTATTATTATTCATGAAGGAGCAAAAATCCTGCTGTAAATCTGCAGACCTTGGTCTGCATCTCTTAGCATGGATTGAGAGGATAAACCTGCTACTTACAGGAATTAAGAATGTAAGGATCAGGTTTCACTTTATATTTATCCCTCACTTATAATTTAAATTATTGCACATCTCAAATAGACTTGCACAGGCCTTAAATAATGTGTGAACTATCCATGCAAATAATTTGTCCATTAAGTACAAGTGTATTTCCAAATGAGGGATAAATTTCTTTTTGAGTAACAGTTATACTGAGAGTCTTGTTAAATAGGGGAAGTGCATAAACATGGTTAAAGTACCAACACTTATCAGAAATGTAGAGGAGAACTAGGATACCAAACCACGACTTTGAACAGAGACTGAGGCAAAATCTACCTGGGATTGAGATACACATTTTGTATGTAGGCATACAAAGTGTGCCTTCAGCCTGTGTCAACCATTCCTGCTTTCCTGCAGGTTTAGTTATTTGTGCCAAAACTTGTGCATGGCCATGGCTTGGCAGAGAACTGGTGAGATGACCTATGTGAACAAATATTTTTCCACATGAGAACACCTTGTTCAGAAATTAGATCCAAAGCAAAAAGGAAGCAAACTTCACCCTTTAAATCAAGGATTTGATACAAATAATACAAATGCTTTGATGTAGTTGTTAGTGCATTCTGCTGGAAGATTCTCAGTGATGATTAATAAAGAGAAAAATAGAGACTTCATGAAGCTGATGAACACATGAATTGGATAACATGCATGAAGGTGTTTTTTGTAAGCTCTTAGAGAAACATCCCTCATGTTATATGCTTATTTTAGTGGATATCTCTCAGCTACAAACTGGACATGGAGTACAGACTTTCCACCCAGCTCATGAAGGGTAGCTCATAATCTATAGGTGTAGAGAGCAACCAGGAGGGATGGTTTGTCAGGTGTGATTCTGGCAAAAAGTAGAAAATGCCTCTCAAAGTAGAAGGTAACTGAGGTGAGAATGGCCATTAAATGGAGAAGTTCATGGTCATTAGGGTAGAAGAAATGAAAGAAAAGTCTGAGTTACAGATTTCAGAAAGGGAAACACCATTAAACTCCTCATATCATTATAACACCTTCTCTCAGTGCTAAAAGAAAAAGTTAGAAGAGAACAAGAATAATAAGTAATTATTACTAAAGGCAGGTGTTAATTATCCTGTTGTGGAGGGGCATAGCAAGTATAGTATAAGATCATTTTGACAAAAAAAAATTAACAATCGTGGAGTTCAGTTATGAGGCAAAAACAAAAAGAAAGGCTGAGCTACCAGGCATTAATACAAAGTTATAGCACAACTGCTTGGAAAGGCGAGGAATAGAATGAGCTGAACTTAACACAAAGCATGACAAAAAACTCTTAACAAATAAAGTTAAAGGGAAGAATAAGATAATGATTTTCACTAAGATATTCTTCATTGAAAAGAGCACTATCAAGTAAGGTGGAATGATTTATATGTGGCAGGAAAGAAAGACCTCAGTTTCAATATTTAATATACCTGATTCATCTGGTTCTGATGACTTCATCGCACAATACCTAAAAATGGTTTGATAATTCTCTGCACTGCTAACAATTATTTTCAGTTATTCAAGGAGAAATGTAGTATTCATCAGCATAAAACATGTTTATCTTAAAAAAAATAAAAAAGGGAGAGCCAGAGAATCAAAAACCTTGGTATCAAAACTTCTGATAACCCCCCAAAAATGCCAGCCATGCATTTTGACACTGTTTGTAAATCTCTAAGAAAAAAAAAGACAGAAAAAAAATCAAAAAAACCAACCAAAACCCAAACAAACAAGCAAACCAGTAAACAAATTGCAATCAACATTAATTCATCCACCATCAGACTAGGTAAGAATAGCCTAGATTAAGCTGTTGGAGCATGAGTGGAAAGTCATCCCCTGAGAGCAACTGTGAATGGTTAGCTCTAAGAAGGGAAGACTGCATTTGAGTGAAGTCCTGCAGAGATCTCAGCTGCATTCAGATATCTTTAATATCATCACTAGTGCTCAGGATCTGAAGACATGACAGCTTTGAGAATAGCACCAGTCATTGTGCAGATTAGAGTTAATCATACCCTTGAAATCTGGAGATAAAGCTCTGTCAAGTAATGGTTCAGGAACAATAAGATTTGACTTCATTTGATCCAGAAAAATTAATTGGACAAAACCCAAAATTTTGTCTGTTACACAGAAAAAGAGAAGGGAGATTTTTTTAGAAGTGGAAAGCTGAATAAAAATTAAAAATATTAAGGAAATACAAATACGACCCTAAGATGAAACATCTTTGTGCCAGCAAAGAGCAAAAGTCATTACCTCTGCTCTGCTCAGAGCTGGTAAGGTCTTCTTTGAAGAGCTGAGTTCAGTCTGAGGCACTGTATTTCGAGAAAGATGTGGACCAACTGGACAAAATTCACAGGAGCATAGTGAAACATTAAAGGAAAGATTTGGTATCAAAGTGCATAATGATGGAACATTGAGCAAGAAAGACTGAGTTAAAAAAAAAAAAAAAAATCCTGTGCTAATTCTAGTGAAACCCTGGAAGAAATTCCTTAAAGAGGTAGGGAAATCTTACTTTTATGTCTTCTTGTCTTAACATTCATGCATTTTTCTCAAATATGTACCAAGAATGACATAGATAGAGCATAGATACAGCTACAGATGACCCTTTGAGATCCCTCCAAGCCCTATATTTCCATGTTCCTAGGTTCTCATCCCTGGACACTTCCCTATAGTGCACTTATAATGCACCTGTTAGAAAGCAGGAAATGTATTACTTTCACTACTTTCTCCTTCT